>CM075860.1:29118561-29718561 GCA_037975125.1 Latrodectus hesperus | reverse complement strand
TTGAAGAAAAATTCTTATAGTCACAAACTAAAGAATAAACATGCATAATCAAGAGTTTTTCAGGAGGAAAAAGAGCTTCATTTTTTAATTTTGATAATCTTTTTAAAACGTGGATTTAAGAACGCGGAGTAAAAAGCCAACTATAACATGTAAAACAAATTAAACACTTTTATTACAAAAAAAAAAACATGGAAAAGTTTTTAAATTTTCTATGTTTTATTTTTTGATACAAATTAAAAAAATATTTGATAATTTTAAAACTATCATAATAAAGACATGATAAAACTGCTAACATTTTTAGTATCCCTGCAGTGTCCAACCATTTCAATTGTGGACCAATTTAATAAAATAATATAAAACAATACAGAACTTTATTAATGTTTCAAAGATATATTTCAATAAAAATTTGAATCACGGAAGTATACTTCTACTGAAATGTTTCTTCAAATTATTTTTGACAATACTTGCCAAATTTGTTTTTTTAATTAACGAGCCACTACCACCTTTCTCAAATGAAAAATAATTTAAAGAATTTTTTCGAAATCAAACAACATTTTCAATTAATATAAAATCTAAAAGCATAATATTTTTAGAGTTAAGCAACTCCACATAAAAGGATACTCGCTCGTAATAAAGCTGACAAACTCTGAGACACATTCTTGAACACATTCTTTAGCATCTTTAGCAATCTAGAAAAAGAAATATTAAAATAGGATCAGTTTCAAATCCTCAACTATTCAACATATTTTAATCTTTAAACTAAATTTCATTAAGTTATGTAGTATAACTTTTTGTTTTATTTATAACCAAGACTGGATAAAAAAATTTTATTTTCATTTAAGAGCAAGGAAAAGCAACTATAATTTAAGACAAGCTGCAGAATAATTGCAACAATTTATTCATTAGACAACACAAATTTGTCCAAGTCAATGAAAGAATTGTTGCAATAATTAAGGTAAATATTTGATATTAATTGCATACAAAATATCAGCTTAAAATATGCATAGCATTCCATAAAATAATGGAAATAAATAAGGCAATTTCACAAACTAAACATATATAAATACCATCTTTGACTTTTTTCTAACAGTAAGATCATTAGCTGAAATAAAAAATAGACAGATATTACAACAACAAATAATACAATAAGTAGTAAGGATCATTGAAAAATTAATACTTCTAATAATACTTTTTATAGAAATTCCTAAGAGTTAAGTAAAACTTGGGGAAAAAGATTCATTTATCAATTGAAGTAAAACTTGTGCCAATTACTTTTCAGTAAAAATATCGTGATAAAAACATGGTGCATGTATGATTACCAAAGCTAACAATTTTTAATAAATATAAAAATTAACAAATTTAGATAAATAAAAATTTAATGAATCTTAGCAATGGAAGGAAAAATTTAATGCTGAAATTAAATCAGTTTAATTAATAAGATAAAGTAGGAAATATGTAAAAGAAAAAAAGGACAGATAGGTAAATTGGTTGAAATAAACCACAATTGAGTTTTCCAATCAACATATATATATATATATATTAAACTATATATATATATATATGAATACTATATATATATATAATATATATACTTTATATATATATAAGAGGGTCTACATAATATTAAAAAGGAAATTACTAAAAATTTTTTCACAGCAGCTTTTTATTAGTGATATTTTCATTCATTAAATTTCTAAAATATTATCTTAAAACCAGGGTGAAATTAAAGAGAATTTCAGTATTTGAAAATGTTTACATTCAAAGATTTGAAAAACATAGATTCATCAAATTTGGAGAATGTAATAAAAAAAATTTCGCCTAAGAGTAGAGAACTGCACAGTGGGTAAAATACGCCAAGCATGCGATAAAGTGCGCAAAACTGGCTTAACGGTTTGAAATGCGCTTGCATTGATGTTTGTTTGTTTGTTGCTGAACGGTCATTTTTTGCAAACAACCGCTAATTAGACTGGAACCTACGGCTTAAAGTGGATTCCGAACCACTACAAACATCCAAGCCCAAGGTGGGGTTCGAATTCATGAACTGTTGAACCGAAGGCAAGAGCGCTAACCATTCGGCTACCAGCTCGGCGGGTTTGCATTGATGTTCCACCTACTACTTGAGTACTGACTTACTATCATACAAGTAACTACATTTAACAACTAAGTGTGTTGAAATAATACTGATAGAATTTTAAAAACAAAAGATTTATTCATCAACATTCATTCATTATATTAGATTTATTCAATAACAATAACTATTTACAAAAGTCTTCTGACCAAATGTTTAGTTTGGTCAAATTAAGGCAAACATACACAATAAGAATTTAATAGTAATATACAATCTCAAAATCCAGAATTCATTAACAGAAAATTAACAACAAGCAATATAAAAAAAACTCCAAAAGGTTAAACTAAAATTCAATACAATCTAAATTAAATGAACTTCAGAGATATACCTGTCATATGTACAAAGTTTTCTAAATTCATGATTACTAACGAGAAGCACAAATTAAAAGGCACAGACTGACCAGTAAGCATGTTATGGAAATAGCAGATTTCAGTGAGTCCGGTATATCAAACTTCCTCCTTAGGCATACCTTTGTATGCCTGTACTAATACTTGACAATCTTACTATCGAACTGAGGCATAAGCCAACAACATTGTTTTAAATACCCAGTACTTGTTACCATAAATTGAAAAAAATGGAGCACTTTAAGATGCTGCATTCTGCCATTCTTAATTCTAGTGTTCTAGTATCGGTTTGCTCGTTTTTCATTCAGAAAAGACATGCTGACACAAGAAGTGGATTGTCGATGTAATTGACAGATTGAAGAGTTAGATTGATGAGGTAATAAGTCACTCTTTCAAAACTATGCATGTTTTGGCTGTCGTCAGCCACGTGTTGACAAAACTCAGATTTACGGGTATTGAGTGAACAGCAAAATAGCCGATACGAGAATTAGGAAACCATGGAATTTGACGACTGGGGAACGGCCAAGAAATAAGTTTAAGCATTTTGGCTATCATGCATGACATAATTTACATTTTATAACACAAGGTGATCCGTATGACATGCTAAAATTTGTTTTGTGTGCAACCGTTGAAGCATTTAATTAATTTTATTTGTTTACATTTTTAGAATTTGTTATATTAATGTTTCTGTTATTGGACTTCGAATTTTTTTAAAGTTATATAATTTCAAATTTTAATTTGGTCAACGAATATAAAATCTGTACAGGATACTAACATGTGCCTGGGCATTTTGATTCATACATTGCACAGTATATATGACATAGAAACCATAAAGAAAATACAGTAGAATTAAGCCCTTAAAACCGTTCATGCGAAAGGAGTGAAGAATAGGTGATTTTTTTTATTTTTCATTAAAATTTCATTCAGAGTGGTTAGGAATTTAGTTTTTGTAAAAATATATATTTACATAAGTAAATATATTTTTAAATAAGCTTTATTGTGTGTTTTACATTTGTGTTACCTTACTGAAATTTTTTGAAGGTGGGTGTCACACACCCAGTTAATTAAAATTCAAGTTTGAATAAAAAATGCAATTTGTTAATGTTAAAAAATTTAGCTTTTATTACCCAGTTGTCTCTGTTGTAAGTAGGGCTATACTTAAGTTTTTTTAGGGTGGGTGCCAATGCGTGGTTAGTTAAAATTTGAGTTTTAATAAAAATTTGTTTCTAGTTATTAGAATTTTAATTCTTCTATGGTACTTAATAATAATGAAATATTTGGAATTCGAAATAGCGCGTGATTCAAAAATTAAAGTACAAACATGAACGGTATTGAGTAAGCAGATATTGCGCTTAGTGACATAATTTAGGTTGGCGAGATAGCTCTACAGCACTTGGTGCGAAAATCGGAAATAGAGCCAAACCTGTACAGTTCTGTCATTTTTTACCTATATTTTAATGAATTTTTCAAGCTACAATAGATTCATGAAATAATAAAATAATAAATTTTATCATAATTAAATGATCAAATTACAGGGAATACTTAATATTTTTCAATCAATAAAGATTAATATCACTGTGAAGTAAATAGTAATCAAAAAGTAGCATTAATTACTGAGACACTGATTTGAAAATATTTTTTATTTAATTCTGTTGACACAGAAAAAAATAAGATTTTATAATTTTTGGAATTAATATGAATAAATGAGATTTGATAAGATATAAATGCTACATAATGTATTCATAAAAAATTTTACAAAATGAATTTTAAATCAAATTCCATATTTTTAAATAAAAATAAAAACCTTACCTTGCCTGATTTAGGAATAGCATTTTTCATAATTCTTGCAACATTTGCTATTGGTAAAAAACGGTCCTAAAAAGATAAAGCAATTAATATTAATAATAAAACCAACCTACAAGTTCATAAAATGATGCATAAAGTTAAGATAAAAAATAAAGTTAAATAAGACTAAAGTAATTCAAAATTATTACAGAAATATAAAAATAAATTTTGCGGGCTATTAACATGTAATTATAATAACTTTTTTCTGGAAGGGAGAAACAAAATATCACAAATCACAATTCCAAAAGGCATCAAAGTTATTACAGAAAAAACAAAAATGATAGTTTAAGTAGCATTACTTTGCTTTTAAGAAATTTTTTCAAAAGAATATGATTTAACACATGCCATGGATAAGAAATGGGGGATTCTAAAAATAGAAAGATTATTTGGCATTTAAGATCATTCCAACTTTATGGAAGAAATGCTTCTCCAAATGTAACTAAATACCAAAAATATTCAGATTTTTTTATGTAACCCTTATAAATACTGGTTAATTGGTCATCGATTTTAATAATTTTTTTAAATCAACTAGATAGTATTTTAATTGAAACAAATAGCTAAAAGTTCACTTTTAATTAATGTTTTGATTTTTACATTAATACAGCTATAGGATGTGATTAACTATTTCAAAGCTAGGAAATATAAAACAAGAGCTTAAGTAGTATGATCAGCTGATGTGATCACTAAATTGTATCACCAAGCATTAAATCGCTATTTTTTCACAGAAATGTATGGCAGAATAATACATAAATATTCCTAATTTTCCAAGATAGCAGTGACACAATTTAGATAGAACACCTATGTTTGAAAGATTTTTATTGAATTGGAGTGATAGGCAGGCAGCAAACCTGGTCACCGTCAACCGGACACAGTGGATGACTACCAGCTGTCCACAAGCCATCCACCAACCATCCACGAAATGACGTCACGTATGACCAAATTGAGGAGGAGCTTTCCACCAAACAAAGTATTCAGCATGTTTAATTTTTTTCATCCACAACCGAGCGACAAGTGTATATTTACTTGATTGTGCTGTTTATATAAGAGCATGGAATTCAAATTTTCTATAGACATTTAAGAATTTATCATTGAATATTTTAAAAGAGCAAGTTAAATTTAATTGGTCAATATGTTTTAGAATTTCAGTTTTTTGTTTTATAATATATACTTATTTATTCTATAATACATTTTTTAATAGATAACAAGTGCTTGTAAAACCTACGTGATAATTATTTTAATAAAAAATTTTAAAAAATCAACTATATAAAGCTCTTATTTGAATAATTAATAATAATTTCAAAAAACAATTCTCTGGTAAAATTTCACAAGATATTTAAAAACTGTTTTCATTATATTTAAATCTTCCTCATTGAAATTGCTTTTTAAAATTAAAAAAATATTTTGAGTATTTTTAGTTTTAATAAAAATTAACTGAATAAAGCATTTTTAGTTTAAACTACAATTAAAACACAGCAGAAACTCTAATTTAAATAATATTTTTTTTATTTCTTATTACTTTTATGAATGCATTAAACACATGAACTTTAATATGATAAATAAATTTATTTGTATTTTTTATTCAAATATTATGAAACAGACTCTGAAATAAAGTGCAATTATTTTTTAAATTATGATTTTTAATATAACGCAAATGCATAAGTATTTGTAGCAAGAAAAATTTTTATAAAATGATTTTTCAGTTTAGTTATTATTTAATAATTTATAAAAATTCATTTCAAAGAAATATTGCTAACTTTATTTTAAATAAGTTGCATAAGCAATTGAAATAAGTTTTATGTTATTTAAATTTTGTTCTCCCTTTTTTATTTCTCTTCCAAACATACTTCAGCAATATTATTTGCTGCTGATATTTAAATCAAAGTATTACATTCAATATTTCTTCGCGTTTTGGGCATGATTATGTTTTAAAATATGAAAATATTAACAAATATACAATACAATAATAATGTAATAAAACAGTTTATAAACTTTTATTGGTTAATATTTGGAGTGACGATACTGATGACGTGATTGTTTCGTGTTTGGCTGGTATACCAGACACCAGGGATCCACAAAACAGACACCAATGAAACACCATCCACAAGCAACACGGAGACAAGGTTTGCGGCCTGCCATAGATTCCTTAAATTGTATTTCATGATTAGTTGGTTTGTTTATCATTCAACCATTTCTTGCACATAATCCTCACTAGACCAAACCCTACAATTTAAAGTAGATTACGAGCCACTACAAACAAAAAGGGTTTTCAAACATGCCAATTGCATAATTGAAAGCAAGAGAGATAACAATTCAGCTGAGAGCTTGGCCTTTGAGTGACTATAATCAACATGCTTGTATTGTATTTTCTTGGTTTAAAACACTGTAGACAATTGCAGAGTTTACCACCAATGGCTAAAGCTCTATGCATGTGTTAGATAATTAAAATATTGTTACTGAAGTACCCAAACCAGTAAATATGAATGAAAGTAGCATGCATTTACCAAAAACATTAAATCAAGTAATATTTAATACTTTTTGCAAGATTGATTGCATTTAAAATTTAAATATATATATATTTTAAATGCATACTTATTTATTTAAATATGTATTGAAGATTTTAAACTAAGTACATATTTTCTGTCTCACAACAATTCACAAAATAAATTCCTATTTTCAACATTAAAATTTTTTTTTATTTAATTTAATATATAAAACATTATTAGCATTTGAATTTATTATTTTGTTTATATAGTAATGAATCATTTATATTTAATTCAAGAAAGGTATAATTTAACAGCAGAACATTTAACTTCAAAATTAATCAAATTTCTTCAAAAATTAGAGTGTCAGACAAATATTAAACTATTGAAATAGATGTTAAAAAATTACCTGTTCTCTTAAAGGTTCCCCATCTTTATCACCAGCATCCATACTATCTCCAGATATACCCAATTCATCAGTATCTGTAAAACAGTCACACGTTTATTAACAGATTGAATTGAGAAGTTTAGAATATTTCATAAGAAAGTGATGTAGTTGTAAGTTTTAAAGAAATGACTATATCATATAATTTTTTCCCCTAAAATAATACAAATTCCAACAATACCATTCAGATATATAACATTTATTTTTTTAGACAGGTACAAAAATTAAAAATTAACTTTTTCATATTATGTCATTTATAGAATTTAAAAGTGTAAATACAGTAAGAATACAGAAAACGCGAAGAATATGAGATTATTTGCTCCCACTTTACCTAAATATATACGACATTTATGTATTAACTTAAAAAAATCCCTTTTATGGCCTTTAAATGATTTATAGTCATGGTATAATCATTAAACACCAAATATGAAAATATCACATAGTGATTTTACACATTAAAACTAGAATTAAAAAATATTTTAATAATTTGACTTAATGCTAAATAATATGCATGATATAAAAACTAAATCACTTTTTATCAATGTGAAAATACCTTCAGTTTGAACGATATATTGACCACTTGTCAAGAACGAATCATTTAAGCCCGCAGCTCCACTATCACCATTATCCATTTTTTATCAAAGGAGAAATACTAAAACTGAAATATTTAATTATATTTTTCTTATTAATACTTTTCAAACAGCAATACAATATTAGCAGTAATCAATTTGTAAGAATATTTTAAATATTATTTATTGACCTTCAAAAGAAAGTTAAAAATTTAAAAGGTACCTAATTTAAGATAGTAAAATAAAAAAAATAGTTTTAAAATAATTTTAAAAAGCAGACACATCAATTAAATTTAGATATAAGATGGTTCCTTAATTTTATGAAAAACAAATTCATAACTTTACTACTCTTAAATAGAAATGAAAAATACAGCATAGAACTGAATAGAAATTTACAACAAACATAATTACAACTGTTGTTATTATGAAATCACATATAAACTCTTTTGAATTGTAAATTCTATTTTTAATTTATTATTAAAACATTTATTATTTAAATGAGTATTGAGAATATTAAAAATGACATATCTATTAACATTTCAGAAGTATTTGCTAATGCAATTTCGCCATTTATAATACATATATTCTAGTTTAAATAAGAATATACAGGGTTATAATAAATGATTTAAGATTATATTTTTAAAAATTATACATACATGCACACAAGATATATGAAAATTATTGTAAATTAACCAAAATTATACACCATCACAAATGTTTATACTTTGTCACATTTGGCAATATACAGGTCCAGATAATTATGAAACACATTCTACATATTTAGTAACAAATAACAGTTGTCATTAAATTGCTTATACCATTACAAACAGTTATGACAAAGGTTCTTTATACTCTATTCTAGAAATGCACTGCACAGCTTTAACATTGAAATATATAGCACACATTCAAGGATACAAAAAATTTTTTTTGCCTATCTTCTTTTCACAGCCAGTGTTAACCTTGTGCAACTTCAATCAATCAAAAGATAATGAACTTGTTATTCTTTTGAAAACCTAGCCTTTTTAAAACTTTAGGCAAACCCTGTTATAATTTTTCTGGGGTTTGATATCCCCCTAAGTGATTTCTTGCCGGATCTAGAGTATTTTGTTTTGATTATAGTGTTGACAATTTGAGTTTTTGCTACTTTTCAGATTTTTTGTTGCCAGATTTAGTTTTTCTCCAGTTTTACATAATTTTTACGTCACGTGTATGGTTCTTTTTAGCGGCAACAGTATTTAAAGCTCTTGTTTTACTTTCAGTTTGAACTTTTTGTTCTACTAATCGCTTAAGAGCGTAGGAGTGTGGGTTCGATTCCCACCGTGGCCCTGGGTGTTTTCTTCTACATTAGCTGTCATGTTTCGTTGTCGCCAGCATCCAAACATTGTAAACTGTTCTTTTTGATTATTCATTATTTATATCTTTTTTATTTTGTATATTTATTATATAATTTTCTTGTATATTTTTTAAATTTATTACTATATTTTTCTTTCATATTTTCAACATTATAAAGTGTACTTTTTTTCCAATTTCTTTTTGTTTATTTATTATTATATTATTGTATAATATCATCAAGCATATTTAACATGTGAGTTTGAAGTCATATCAAAAAAGTCCAGTATTGTTATTTATATATCTCTTTTACAGGTTGTTTTGAAGAGGAGGGAAACCCAACAAAAAAGTTTTTATTCATTTTCTAGTAATACTTTTTTAGATTTTTCATACTATTATATAATTTAAAATTTTATAAAATGTGTATATTTTAAATTTTGGGAAAATTCCTGCACTTAAAACATGCACATAACTCGGGGACGAAAAAAAGTTGCAATGGTTGCCAATGAGGAAGGGATATCAAGCTAGTTCTATTTTCTCTCTCTTCACAATAATTAAATTTTTATTATTTTATTAAATATGGTACTATACAAAGAAAAACATCTAAAAACAAGAATGCAAGTTTTTATGACAAAAGAATTATCATAAAAAATTGGCTGGAAGATTTATTATATAGAAATTCCTTTTTGATTGAAACTATACAGAGATAAGAAAAATAAGGAGGAATTTGCAAAAAACCAATAAAAGATGGCATGTATGCCTTAGACTCTAACATGTCAAATTATAAGTTTGGAGATTTTAATATGGTGGGTTTTCTTGTTTATCTGACAACCCATTTTTTAATACATCATAGAGATAAGGATTTATAAGAATTATGTTGAAAATTCTACTTTGGCAAGCCTATTATATACAACATTGTAAGACTTCACGATACCTCATCTCTGCAACATTTCTTCATCACAAAAAAAAAAAAAAAAATTTAGAACTTGGCATGTTGCATTATACAACAATTTTAAAAAGCTACATTCAGGTTTTTATTTCGGAAAAAACACACTTCAGGGTGCTGCTTGGCGAATTTTTTTTGTCACCAAACTTGTTTTTGAGCATGTTTGTAAAAATGAAATATCGAAAATATTATGAAATAATATATAATTTAAAAGAAAGTCTCACAAATTTTACATGTAATTTAAATGTAAAAATAAAAAAGTTTAAAATAAATTACATTTTTAAC
The DNA here is from genome assembly GCA_037975125.1 of Latrodectus hesperus. NCBI lineage: Eukaryota > Metazoa > Arthropoda > Arachnida > Araneae > Theridiidae > Latrodectus > Latrodectus hesperus. The sequence continues at coordinate 29,708,190 of CM075860.1, read as the reverse complement.
CGATTTCGCTAAAGCGATTTTCTAACCGATTTCGCTAAAGCGAAGAGATCCGTACAGAGGGTAAAATGCGCCAAGCAGGCGATAAAGTGGTGCGATAAGTTTGCCAAACTGGTTTAACGGTTTGGATTACATATGACATGCTTTTCGTTTATGAGGTAACGTGATCGCTTGACATGTGCGTTTTGTATGTAACCCTTGAAACTATTACAGAATAATCTTGAAGCATTGAGCTTCGATTTTCGGAGTTTGTGTGATGCTTGCGAAATGTAATAATTACTGGTGAGGATATATTGATTTTACGTTTTCGCGAAGTACGTATGGAGAAAGAATCATCAGGAAAACATAATAGATATTTTAAATGTGATAAAAACGGTAAATTCGCCAAAAAGTAACGATTCATAGAGCGATGAAGATTAGATGAGTTATTTTGTCTTTCATTACAATTTTATTCATATTTAGAAACTAAAGTTTTTATAAAAATTAATGTTTAAGTTGTGTGAATTGCATGTTAGTGTTAGAATGTGCCGCATACTTAAATTTCTTTAATGTGGGCGTTATATTAAAATTTGAGTTTAAACAAAAATTGAAATTTGTTAATGTTAGAAATTTAGCTTTATTGCCCGGTTGCCACTGTAGTAGGTAGCGCTACACTGATGTTTTTTTAAGGTGGGCACCATTACTCGTATATCAAAAATCAAATTTAAATATAAAATGAAATTTGTTAAGGTTAGAAATTTAGCTTTATTATAGATTGTCACAGTAGTACGTAGTGGTACATTCTTTTTTATAAGTGAGCGCAATTGAACAGTATATTAAAATTAGAGTTTTAAAATTTTCATTTCTAGTTATTAGAATTTTATAACTTCTATAGTACTTAATTAAAATGAAATATACAAATTTTTTATATTCGGAAATCGGAAAAACGCGCGATTTTGAAGTTTGAACGCGATCATTATTGGTTGACGGCTATCACGCGTAGTGACGTAATTTAGGTTGGGGACAGAGCTGTAGAGAGCTTGGCGGGAAAATTAGAAATCGCACCAATCCTGTACGGGTCTGGTAACTTTTACCACAGATTTTAGTGCATGCTCAAAACTAAATCATGCTGGAAACATGCTAATCAAACAATAAACCTATCTGTCGGTTAAGAATGTCCTGAAAATATTATGAAATAGTTGAAAGTTAAAAATAATTATCACTATTTATCTTTAAGTTAGTAAAATTCTAGAATGGGAAGTAAATTAATGGCACCAATTAATAACATAAAATTTCTTTTAAATTAGAAGAAACTTGTGTAAATTTTTTATTTAAAAATGAAATAAATTTTAGATTTTCCTGATACAATAACAGTCAACTTGAATAAATTCATATCGGTTACCACAAATGAAATATTTAAATTAATCATGTATTTATCGAGAAAATTTTAAGGGACATTATATAAGCTACAGAGTTATTTTAAAACTAAAAGTTTCATAACGTAATTGAAAAGTAAAACAATTAAAATAGTTTAATACAATACCAATGATTTAAAATAATGCGTGGTATCAAGATGAATTTTGGCGTACAAAATTATTAGACTAAAGAATTGTAAGTAGCTGAAAGATCTTCGATATAACAGAAATTAAATAAGTCAGAAAAATATTTCAAATCTAAATTCAACTACAAAGGTTTCTCGGAATACAACCAACACTTCGACAACTGAAAACTGATACAAAAGTGTAACGAGAAAATTCTGTAACTTCAATAACAATTGATGGATTGATTGCATATATTATAAATATAAGAGTTGAAATGTCACAACTTTTATTCGTATTTTATATGTAGAGCCTCCAGAAATTCAAAATAATTTCAAGTGGCATCTACCGAATTGTTAACTTAAGCTTTTCTTATAATAATCAAATTTTACGACAATAATAAGCATGACGTGTTTACTTTCAGTTCATCTAATACTCGGTCATCGGTATAAGCTAATTGAAAATTCGCAAATAAGTATTTGATTCGTTGAAATTTGATTAGCTATGAAAAAGTCATTTTAAAAGTATTTTGCTCTATAAGTTGTTTTGGTTTCTCGACGTGTTCGTGTATGTTAATTTTTATTCTTTAAAACGTGTTTAATTATCTTTGCTATAAATTTAAAAACAAATTACGAATTACACCTAGTTTACATTCCAATGAATAAATTACGAATTAAAGTATTCAAAATTTTCATTGTAATTAATCATCATTTTAAAGTTTTTAAACATGTGGGCAATAATTATTTAATTTTACCTTTTTTTCATTTGGTGTAAATATATTTCAAATTTTTGAAAACTTTTAACTTAGCAAAATAGTTATTAAAGTTTTATATTTATTTATGATAATTGTGTCAGTTACTATAAATAATTTAAAATTAAGTGTTTCCTTTTTTAATATCTTATTACTGAAAACTTTGAAGAGAAAATTTTCAATTTTAAATTATTATTTTTTCAAATAAAAGACACTAAAATTAAATTTGGATTGATGCATATATGTCCCGCATTATAATTTTCTGAGATGAATTTTACATATATGTGCTTTATGACTTTTAAATTGAGCAATATGTAATTTGAGAAAAAGACTTTCTTTTTTTATTGTTCATAAGTGATTAAAAGAAATGTTACCGTTCTTGTTATTAATGAAATTTAATGATTAAAGCTGTTTCAATATTATATAACTTCCATAGATATTCATGCTATTAAAAAAAAAGAAATAAGTATTTTTTTTATCATTGTTAGTATGGATGTATTTAAAACTGTTTAGTTTACTCAATTATTCAATGTAATTTTGTTTTGTATATTGATTACCTATAAAATTAAATTAATTTCTGGTAATGAAATTAATGTTCTCATTGAAAATTATTTATTCATGTAATTTACCTATAAATTCAAGCTTATATTTTTAAGTAATATGTTTTATTGAGATTTTTGATAAATTATGAAAGAAATTATTAAATTATTTTTTTGGATTTAGATAATTATTTAGTTTTTCCTGTTAATATTCACTAAAAATGATTATTTAAATTTTTTTCTATTGTAATTTTATTTTATATTTCCTTGGTGGAAGCAACAAAAAGTTGCATGTTATAAGTTTTTCAATTATGCAGGAAAAATTTATCTTGATATAAAATTTTGTAGTAAAGTTTTGTACAAATTTTTATGTAAGAAAATCTGTTTATAGACATTAATTTATTAAAGGGAAAAAGAGTGCTCATTCTTACAATTAAATTATAATTTTTGGGATCATTAAAATTTTGTTATTAAATTGTTCTGATTTTAGCTATTGAAATTTCTCATAGTGGAATGATTTTCAAACTATCTAGTTATAATTATTAAAGTTTTTTAAGTTTCTAAATGTGTAAACGACAAAAGATAAAACTTTTTTTTGACTTTGGAAAGATTTTCTGCTTCATTTTAAGTGGTAAATTTCAAATAGCCATAGAAACATAAAAAAAAGTCATGAAAACTTATTTAATTAGGTTATAACATAAAATATGTGTTGGTTATTTTGTGTTTATAATATCTACTTAAAAATGGATATTATTCCTCTTCACTGGTGCAAATCTTTCAAAATTGTTATTTTTGGTGATAATTCATTGAAAACAGATCAAGAAATAATTATTTCAAAGAGAAATTTTTTTTGAAATCTGGACTATTTTTTAATTTTAAAATATTTGTAAAAATTTAAAAATAATTTTGGTAAATGCAGCAATTAGCGATATTTTGTTTCATTTAGTAATAACAAATGGTGACCTCAATTGTGTCAGCGAAATAGAAAAGTACAGAAAAATTTTCATCTGTGGAAGTTTTACACTCAAATTATTGGAATGCATTTTATATTTTATCTTTTTTAAGCTTTGCTTGAATGTTTTATTCTATCTGAGAATGCTGAAATTCTCTTTTAGGATAAAACATTCAACATGTGAACAAAAAAGAAAATAAATCTTTTATCTAAATATTTTTGTGATTTTTTTGACTTTTTTTTTTTTTTTTTTTTTAGAATTAGAAAACATGTTTATTGTGGATTGGATGACAGGAGTTTTAAACTATTTAGGTAATTAAAAGTTTACTAAACTTTTAAAATATATCTACTTGGGATATTTCAAGTATTTTCTATTTATTTATTTATTAGGGCAGTTTTATAAGTTTTACTGGTTAAAATTTATATAATATTATTTAAATTTGATATTCTATTTAAAATTTGTTTCTTAAATAAATAAATTTCATATTTAATTATGTATTTAAATACTTAAATCATGCATATTATTTTTAAGCATTTAAATTTTATTTCGATAATAGAGTTCAGCTGTTAACTTAAAATACTTCCAATTTATTAATTAAAAATTTTTAATTTATTTCAAAAGCTTTATTAAAATATTTTATATGTGTAATAAAAAACAACTACATTTTATTTTTTGAAGAAATTAACAATATGTTAGAGTTTGCATTCAACATAATATTATCCAGAATATTTCTTAATGCAATTTTGATTTACAGGTCTTTGGAAGAAAAGTGGTAAATTATTGTTTTTAGGTTTAGATAATGCAGGCAAAACCACTCTTCTACATATGTTAAAAGATGATCGCATGGCTCAACCAGTTCCTACACTACACCCAAGTAAGTTTCAGGAAATTCTCTAAAAAATAGTATTTATAAGTATCATTATCTCTTGAAATTATTTGTTACAAATAGTTTTCTATGTTTGGTTACTTATAAAGAAAAAAGTTGTATTTGTCTTGTAAATCTTTAAATCAGATTTTTTTAGCCTAAAATTATATTGTTTCATTTTTTGAAAAATTCCTGTTGAGGCATCAGACATGTTTGATAGCAATAAAATATGATTTGCTTGTGTTATATTCATGATTATATTAAAAATAAAATGTACCCAAAGAGGAACCATTAGAATAGAATGCAATTCACTATATGATCATAATGTTGAAACTTATAAACATTTACAAAATCAAAACAAAATGTTTTACTGTGGAGAAAAATCAAATTGACATAAAAACACTAAAACCCTCTTTGGCCACCTCCTGGTTTAATTGAAAGTTAGTGGCTTTAATTTCTACCTTTATTGTGGGTATTTTTAATTGCTTAAAAGCGTTCATGCAACTCCTTGAAACTTCTTAAATTTCAAAAATGGCCCCTTGATACTAATGGAATTTTTACTTGATCCCTTGAAAATCGTCAATTACTCTTGAAATTTTTACTTACCTTGGTGCATTTATTTTTTGTTAGAAAAAACAATTTTTTGAATTTTTTGTCTTAATATTTTAAAATTTTCAATGAAATTGTCCAAAAACCTAATTGAGTATTGGTTATTAATCTTACCACTAGGTGGCTACAGGCAGATATTAGATTAGTGCAGGAGAGCTTCATGCATTGTTGAAAAGTTTAATGCAAAAGTTCTTAAAAGAATCTTTATCTGTTTCTTCATTTAAACTGCTTAGAATCAATGTAACAGATAATCAAAAAGAGATGCTAGTTAGCTGTTAGGTTTGTTACCAAAAAAATCATGAATGGTATATTAACCATTTGATAGAAAAGGTGAAATTTTTTTAAATTGCAGATTATTTTTAGTATAAATGACAAAAAAATTTATAGAAAAATGTCCTTTGCACTATTCTGTATACAAAATATATTATGTTTAGAACCTTGAATTCGGATAGATAATGAATCAAATAGTTACATAAAATGCAGAAACTTCTTTTGTACTTGTCTAAAGTGAAATTTCAGAATCTGAATTTTTTTAAAGAATTTCTTAATTTTGTTATAGAGTGTAAATCATTATGACCGACTGTAAGATTTTATGGTAGATAATTTAAATAATCCATCAAGTGTGGCTAAGTGCATCATTGATGATCACATAAAAAGAGTGAAAACAATATAATAATTAGCAAAGACCTACTTAGTTTTGCTGCTGGTGCCAGACAAAAATATAATTATGAAATTGTCCATTTTTTAGAGCTTGAAAGTAAACAGATGAAAAATTTTGAATTACTTTTATTAAATAATAATTTAGAAAAAAGTCATCCTGGGATCTTTTTTCAATAGTTGTATTTGTTTTGAGTAAGTATATTTATATTTGAAAAGAGAGGTTGTGTGTGTACACATCTAAAAATACTCAATAAATCAATAGATAGAAATCTATTGCAGATATTTAAAAACTCTAAAATTACCCTTTATTTTATGCAATGTTTAATCCAGTAATAAAAAAAGTATTATTTATATAAAAAAATTTTTATAGCTGTAAATTCATTGAAGGTTTTTAAAGTAATCATTAAGTATAATTCTAACTTAAATAAAAGATTCTCATTAATTTTATTAATTGATTTCTATTATTTACAAATATTATTGAAAAATTTTGTGTATACATAATTATATGCATATTTGGTTAAGAACCATTTTTTAAAATAAGATAAATTATTTAACATGAATGTCGATATTTCTTTGAAATTTTTGATTCTTAAATCTGTACAAACCCTGGTTTGAAATCCATTTTAAACTGTTGATAATGGTCTAATTAGATGCTAAGTAGGTCTTTCATTCAATAGCTTGTGAGCTTGTATAGTAGTCTTGTATTTGTTTATAATTTATCAAATTAGCTCTTGTATGCAAAAGACATTTGAGTGACAAACTAATTTGCGATTGTATGAAAAAAAATTCTAATCAGTTACAAGATGTCGATGTCTGACATTGAGACATAAATTTTGTAAGTTTCCAATATTTATTGCATCTGAGCTTTTAGTTCCTGTTTTCTATAATCATGAAGTAATCCTTTTAACTATTGTGTTTGCTTGAAAATATGTCCAATGTCTATCATAGACAAGGAGTAAATTCAACTTGGTTTGGGTAATATCTATATGTAACTCTTGACATATATGCTGATTATTTTGTTGAAAAATTGGGTTGGAAATCTTACTATTAGTAGCTACACATATGACTGCAAGGATCTTAAAAATATTGAGCTAAGTTACCATCTATTGATATGTGTAATAATTCTTAGCATTATACTTTCAATTGCAGTTGTATGTCTGTATCAAATGATTTGACTACTGACCAATAGCCCACCATACTCGAACTTGACTTTTGTGGGTTCCTGAATGGAATCTAGTTATATTACTCAAGATAATGTAGTTCCTTTTACAGGTTGTCTTAGTTTATTACCTTTGACAGCATAGTAAGCATACCATTCTTTAGTACTCCTTGAAATATGGGTTCCATCTCAACTATTGTTGCCGAGCTGACAGCTGAATGGTTAGAGTTCTTACCTTCGTTTAACAGTTTGTAAGTGAAATCTTGGCCATAGATGCTTGTAGTGTTTCGGAATCCACTTTAAACCATAGGTTAGTCTAATTAGTCATCACATGCAAAAGATGACCATTAAACAACATTAATTGAGAAAACAAACCCAGCCAGTGTTGTACAAAAAGAGATTAATATTGTGCTTCTGCTTTCTGAATGCATGTCTAACATGGTAGGTGCCTGGTAGTTATTAATGTGATAGATATTAAAATACTTTAGAAAGGCTTTTGGCCATTAGATTGTCTACTATGATATTTCAAAAGGACATAACTTGTATTGAACAATCGATTGTCTTGTTGTGATAACTGCAAATCTCCTTCAATTAACTTTCCTGAACTTGTACAGCTTAAAACAACATTTCTATAAAAAGACAGCATTTGGCACTGAAGAGTAGAATATTCAGGGTTTTTCTACAGCTGTAATGATTTCTCTTTTGACAGATTTAGACTGCTTAAATTCAACATGTTCCACTTGTGTGTGCCACTACACATTTACTGTGATTTGACATTTTTTTTACAACTTATAAGAAAACCATGCTGATATATGTAAATATAGTGATATGCTAACTTTCCTTTTCTTAAACCAACACAGCTGCATTCAAAGTCCATCCATTGCAGAAACATTTGTTATGCAATTTTCTCAACTTTCTTCCCTCCCTAGGATGGAAGGAGTATCATGTTTTAGAATTATCACTGGACATAATTATCTGCAAACTCATTTGTTTAAAATTTTCCTGTCCGACTCCCGTCTCTGTGATACTCTGCAAATGATTCGTGGACATCTTTATGGTTGCTCCTCTCTTCATAATCGCTCTCAACATGACTCTGAAGTCCTTGCCCTTGCATGTTGTATTTTTGAATTACACTGAACTACAAGATGCCTTAAATTGGACAAAATAAAAATGTACAGCCATGGTGAAAATTAAGTCTGTAAAACCATGCTGTATATGTGTAAGTTTTTACACCTTATAGCAATATAAATATTAGTACAAATGCATTATGTCTTAATAGTAACTGTAGAATGACAACGAAATAAAATTTTTTCCTTTAAATTGCACAGGTACCATTTAACTTATTCTTCTGAAAAAGGTATGATTATTAATTTTGTCTGTATGATACTTTAAGCTGCAAACTACATGTGCTTCCTGGGTAGTTCTAAATGAGTAAAAGTAATGACAGTACATTCCATTCATCTCTCTTCTTACAATGCAGTTCAGCGATTATTCATTTGGAAAAATATCTAACAACCTACGACAGAATTATGTACTATTTTTCTGTAAACTATAGGATAATGGCCTGTCTTCCATAACAAGACTGTACTCTTACCTAAACTGTATTGATTTTTTCAACTTACTAAATCATCTTTGTTTGTCTGTTAAAACAGTGGATTTTTGTCACCTTTCGGCAAGCACCTGCTTGAAGGACTACCATTTTAAAACTGTCTGCTTTAATAGAGCCAACTTATAATGGGTTGCTTAGAGAGCTGTGGTATCTTAACAATCTATCATTGCAGGGAAAAAATTTCTCTAAAAAGTTATTGGCCAATAAGGTATTCAAATAATATGAAAACTTATACTTTTTTCTTTTAGCTTTTACTTCAAATTTTCAATTACATTTATAAAATTCTAATTTATCGCTTCAAGGGAAATTTTTTGGTGTTGTATATCCTTTGCAATATGCGCCAGAAAGAGACACGCAAAATGAAAATACCATTGTAAAGTGTTTATATTATTAAGTAATCACTTACATAAAATCTTATTTGCTGGTATGGGTTTGATGTAAGTTCCAGTTTTGTTCACCACTTATTACATAGTATTTTTGCCTATGTAAATTATGTCATTTCATGCAATATCTGCTTTTCAGTACATAGCAGAAACTCTGAGGCTTGCTCCAAATAATACTTGTGCATGCATATGTCAGGAAATTGCACAGCAGTCTATGGGTTTTTCGCATTTGGCATCTGTAGTAGCTCGTTGGATTTGGTATTCGCAGAAATTGTTTGTTGGATAAAACTACTTGAATGTTTAATATTCAGCCCTTCTATTCAAGAGTTCAAGTTTAATTTTCAGCTTGAATGCTGATGTCTCTTTTTAACCATAGGCTCTAGTCTTGTTATAATTTATATGCAGAAAAGGACAAGGGAATTCTTGGAAAAAAATTTCTTAGTCTTTTATATTTATCTTAAATGAATGGAATATTTACTTTTTGTGGATTGACAATTTGAAACTTGAGCTTGTATTTAATTATTCTTGGATACCATAACATTAATTGTTACTAATTTAAATATGTATAATTCATGATTTTTGGGAATTGATTGTTTAATTTGAAATGTTAAAAAACTAAAGATAATGCATTATAATAATTCAAGTTTTTTTAAAATTTTATTTAGCATCTGAGGAACTTTCAATAGGAAACATGCGTTTTACTACTTTTGATTTAGGAGGTCATAGTCAAGGTAATTGAAATATTTTGGTTTTTTATTTATATATATAATTTTGTTACATGACTTATACATATGTTATGAAAATTTTTATTTAATTTTCATCTAAAATTTCTGTATATCCTAATGCATACATATTAATGCAAAGTATAATATTTAATTTTGCAATGTTATAAATCTCTAATATAATCTGATACAATGTTAAAAATCTGGTATAAAGACTCTAAACAATTGCCCTTGCTTTAGTCAGGCTCTAACTATTACACTACCATCTGAATAATGTCCTGACCACACTGTAGCCATATATAGTCATAACATTATTTTGATTGTTGTCCTTACTATACTTTGTTGGATCACTCAAAACTAATTGTTTTAGATAAATTTTTGAGTGAATTTTTAGTAAAGAAATTAATTATCCTCCAATTATCATTGAAAATATATTTTTATTGTTTTATACATACAATTTATATGCATTTTCTTTTTTAATATACTTTTTTACATCTTGTTACAGTATTATCTTTTTTTGGATTTTAATTCATATTTGCACATAAAAGTTTCCCTCTTTTAATAATTTGTAAAAGCACTCTAACAAATGAATTAAGATCTGAATCTTCACTGAATTTGTTTAGTGTAAATTTATGTTTACTGTTAAACATATTATTTTTAAAAGGTGTATAAATTATATGGATTGTTCAAATTTTTATAGAAGTAATATCGGTGTCTGAAAATTGTTTAACAAGTGCTTCTCTATAGCATTTTCTTCCTTTAGCATTGTAGATGTAATTAAGCAGAAGTATGACTAATGATCATTAATATATTTCTTATATTTTCTTGTGTAGCAAGAAAAGTATGGAAAGATTATTTTCCTGCTGTTGATGCGATAGTTTTCTTAGTTGATGCATGTGACAGAGAAAGATTTCCAGAATCTCAAAAAGAATTAAATGTAAGTATCAATCAAAAACTATTTTTAGTATAAATCTGAATTTTTAATATTTTTACATTGTTTACTTCATTAAAATATTTTGTTCGTAATTAAGAAAATTTGATTCAGTAGTTAAGATAAAATTTATTTCTGGGGAAAATGCATTGCAATTTCAAAATTTTTATCTGTCTTAATATATCTTTTCTATACTTTCTACATTATATTTCTTTATTTAATATTGCTGAAACTAAGATGAACTAAGATCACACGCACACACACACACACTTTAATATTTTAGTATCTTACAATCCATGGATATAATAGCACATCTTTAACATGCATATGTAATTTTCTCAGCTTATTACTAACTTTAAGTAATTTTTGAATTAGCTTGTATGTGTAAAAAGTGAGTGTAACAGCGACAAACAAATTAAACTTTTATCTTTTTTATAAAATAAACTTTTGAGAATTTAAGAATATGTATATTAATATTGCTCTATAGTTAACTAGCAGCTGCAAACTTTAAGCTTTTTGAATCTTATGCTTTTGTATGTATCTATTGGGGGGAAAAAGTTTCATATGTAGTGAAGATAATATTGATGAAACAGGGACAAAAATATATATAGAGAGAAAGGAAGAGTGGAGTGTAAAAAAAAATTTGGATATCCCAGAAAGAGATGGCTTGATGAAGATGATAAAAATTGGAGGAAAAGATTGAAGAATTACAGGAAGGACAAAAGCCAAGGATTGAAAAAACTAAGGCTTTTTTAATAAAGGAGGCCGAAATCCACCGTGCATAGCTATCAACTCTATTGATTTTATTGGGAAACTAGATTTTTCATGTCTCCCGATTTCCTGATAATGTATGATAACAGCCGAAATTTTTCTGGAGAAAAATCTATTGAATGGCTTTAGTAGCTTAAACAGTCAATAGATGTGACGAATTAATATAATGATCATATATTATATATTTTTAAATGTTCCTCTGTGTTTCAAACCCTATCTGTTCGCCGTGATAGGATGATACTTTAACCACAAGGGTACCAAGTACTCTTACGAGTTTGCAGTTGCATAATTAACATTCAAAGCAGATACTAATTATACCTTTTTACATGAGCAGTTTAATTAGAAGGAATATTAGTTATTAGTAATTTAATTAGAAAAATATTTTCATCATATGAAGTATTTGTCAATGAATTAAATTTATTTAGTAATGTATGTTATTATTTTATGTACAATTTTATAAGTTTAGTTGTAAATTGCACTAGAATAGTAAAAGTTACCCTATTAAACAAATATCTGGACATAAATGTGTTTATTTTTTTTACATGTAGTATATTCTTTTATTTATCAAGTTCCTTTATGGTGTTGATGAATATTTTATTATTAATACAAAATATGCTTATACTTTCTGAGAATGATTTATGTTAATCTAAAGAGTAAAATTGTCTTGCTTTGGTATTACTGTTTTAAACATTCAAGGAAAAATGTCACTAATAAGTGTCTCCTGGCTTTTTTCCACCCTCAAAATCAGTAGAGTTTACTGATTTTTTCCCCGCTCCAAGGTTAGCAAGTATGAGTATGTATTGTTGAGTCGTGGTGTAGTAGTGATTGTAATGTTATAAGTTATGAAACCTATAGGACTTCTAAACAGCCAACCAAATAATATGAATGTAAAAAGTAGAAATAGAGTATGTCTTGTCTACTGCTCTTTGATTGAATTCTAAGGCTTTTGTTCTGAAATATGAGAATTGTCTAATGCATGATGATTAAGCATTAAGATTCACAATTTAATATAATGTAGTCTTTAACGCATTCGCTGCCATTGACCCTCTAAGGTGTGTCAGCATGGCATTATCTCATATGCTGGAAAGAACTCTGGAATGATGATGGACTATAAGTTATATATGCTTTATTTTTAGTGGGACTTGAGAGATTGAACTAAGAGGTTTTAGAGGCATGTTAGTGAAGCATTAAAATATAAAAATGGCATGTTTCTTAAATTTTTGCGTTTTAATTTTATTTGCATTTTTAAATATGGCACAGTACATTTGGCTTCTGAGTATGGATATATAAATATTAATGGCAGGGAATTTTCTTGGTTAAATCAAAACTTTAATAATTATATTTGCATGATATTCCACATAGGAATTTTTAATGATTTTAAATTTGATTTTCTGCATATTTACAGAGAATTTTTTTAAATTTATTTTATAACTTATGATAGGTATTTTTGATCACTATTATTATTTATTTTGAATTATATATCACTATCTTAAAATTAACATTAGTTATTTCCCATGCTACTGTATATTTCTATCAAATTCAGCATGCCCTTGATGAACTTAATCACTAAATTTTTATTTCTGAGCAGTTGGTTGAAATCTTCAATATAAATTTAATGGAATGTTTTTTGTTTATAAAATAAACTAAAATCTGATTTTTTTAATGTATAATTATATTTTTTGGTTTTTCATTTTTAAATTTGTGTTATTATTTTAAAATTGATTTTTTTTCAGCATTTCAAGATTTAAATGTATTAACAAGTTGAATAAAATATAGGAAAAATATCAATACTGTTTACCCTAAATTATATAGATTGAAACTTGGGTTATAAAATTATTTAAAGTTTAGATTATTCACTTGTTTGTTAAATTGTTAGCAGTCTAACTTTCAAGTTATTGGTTGACAAGTTCAATTCTCATTTAGGACTTTTTTGGCTGTTTGTAATTATTTTTTAAACTTTTGATTCAGTATCCATTAATTTGGGTGATTTTTAAAATAAATCCATTGTTGTATTCACTGGTTATCTATTTTTCGTGTTTAAAAACGCATTTATATTTTACCATTGTTATAAGATAATATCCTTCTTGATTCCCTTCTTTTCCAAAATGGACTATACTAGTAGGGTTTTGTGGAAATGGGTGTACTATAAGAGTAAATACTTTATTTAATGATTCATACACTAGTCTGTTAAGCCCCTTTTTAAGTGGTGAGTCTATAAGATTTTTGTATCTAAGGAATATCATCCATCACATTAATTTCAAGGTACAGCAATCCAAATCTTAAATAGATTAGGTAAAAACATGTCTATAATTTATTTTCCAATGAATGATATATATCTAGTTTATTTATCCAAACTTTAAAATCGTCTTTTTTTATATATTTTGTTTTTTCAACCTTTATTTTATAATTACCTTTATTAGATACCCAGGTTTACTGAGTTGGCAGTCTCCCCTCTATCACCCTCATCATCATTAGCAGACTATTATAATTGAATCTAAATTTGAATTGAGCCTTGTTTAATGCTTAATTTCTGTAATTTTTAAATTCCTAATAAAACATTCATTTCAGAGACTGAGAATTCAAAAATGTATTAGTTTGTAATTGGTTACTATCGGGATTCTTGTAATTCCTTTGCATGTATATGATTTCATTAATGCAGTAATTTTTTACAACTATTTTTATTCAAAAAATAATTTTGAAATTCTCTGTTAATTAATATTTTTTAAATTTATTATTCTACACATAATGAATTCTTGATTATCAGTGAGCAGTTAATCCACTTTGTAAATGACACCTGCAGTTCCTTAATAAAAAAATTAATTCTTTTTAAAAATGTTTCAGTGCAAAGAAGCAGATTTTTTTAAAGATTTTCTGAAGAGTAAATGAAAAACTATGTTAGATACTTTTGTTAAATATTTGAAAAGTTGATCGAGTTCTTGGCTACTTTTATAAATAAATTTATAAGAATAGAATAATTTTATTAGTCTTAAAATAATAAGTATATTTATGCTCCAATTATATTTATAAATTATTTGAATACATATTTGTCTTGACTTCTGTTTTCCATAAGTTTGTGAAATCTGCTAATCCTTTACTGTTGTGTCGCACAATTTCATGGATAATCAAGAGTTTACTGTATTATAGTGGTTGTGTTTTTTAAAGGCTTGCTCTTTGCTTATCTTTGAATGCATTAAATGTGAGTTGACAGTTCAAAGTATAAGCATTTTAATTTTCTTTGTGAATTTCAATTTTTTTAGTCACTTAAGTGATTGTTATTGCTCAAAATTCTTTTTTGAGATATAAATTAGAATTTATTGATTTTCTTGTGAAAAATATTATTCAAATAATCTTTTAAGAGAAATATTTAATATTTTCAGGATGCATTTCTAGAATCTCGCATTTTTTATTTAGTTCGAGACTATTCAAAAAATATTTAACTGCTTAGAATTTACACTCTTCTTGCAAATTTTTCCTTAAAAATCCTAATTTTGTATAACTGCAATAGTAAAAATTTAAAGAAATGTCTATGTTAGTAATAAATAAATTATAAAAGTGCTAAAATCTCATTGTAATCTAAATTTATGATAAGCTAAAATATTTTCTTTAATTGAAAATGTAGTTATTTATGATAAAATGACTTTCTAAAAGTAAAATTGCATTTCATTTTATAATTTTTTTCAGAGCTTATTGACAGATGAGCAACTTTCAAACTGCCCTGTATTAATATTGGGAAATAAAATTGATAAGCCAGGTGCAGCCAGTGAGGATGAATTAAGAGCTTATTTTAATTTATTTGGGCAAACCACTGGAAAAGTATGTTCATAATCATTTACTTATTGTGACTATTTTATCATTTGTAATATGGAATCATAAACATAATGTCTAGTTTGATTAAAAGTATGCTTTTATTATTTTTAAAGAAACTGGATATATTTCAAATCTTCAATAATGTGAGATATTTTTAGAGTTATAGTAGTTTATAGACAGTAAAAATAATTCATGAGACTTGAGAGATGCATTCATGCTAATGCATGTCTCAAAAGAGTAAGAGAACTGAATGTGTAAGCACCATCATACATGAGAAGTTTTGAATCGATTCAATTATGTGCATGAAACATGCATCAAACTAAATTTTGATGCAGTCATATGAACTGGAAGTAGAAAATTGTAAAGAAAATCAACCATTTTAGTCATTCCTCATAAATTTTACATTGTTTTCTTGAACTCCCTACCTTAATTTTAAGAATTTGAAAAATATTTTGCTTGAGTAATCAGACTATTTCAAATAATAAAATATGAAAGATTGTGTTTGATGTTATTCTTTGAACATCCCATAGACTAAGTTTTGCACTTCAACTAACATTTGAAAGAATTGCTATCGTCCTGAAAAATATTTTGAAATTTTCAAAGCAAATATTAGAATATAAATTATATTCTATAAGTGCTCTAATTCGATATTGAATAGTTGACTGTGCAAATCATTCATTTAAATTAAAATTTCTTTTAAGTTAATGTTGATTTATAAGAATTGAGGGAAATAATATGCGTACAGTTGCTTGATAGGCATGCCTTTCATTTATATGTATGTAAATATAAAAAGTGTGCTTGTTTTGGTAAAGATTTTAAATTTCAAATTGATATCACTAAAAATATTGTAAACTAATGTCATTTTTGAACGATTTTCATTAAAAGATTTAATGGTGTAAATTATATAAAAAAATTGAAATCTGCTAAATTATTAGTTATTTCCAATATATTATATTAAAAAGTAGTAATTTATGTTGTTTTATATATAAAAATTTATGCTATGTTTGATTCTGAAATAACTTTATCAAAAACATTAAAAATTTCTATTTTTCTTTTTGTCTTGATTTTATTGAAACTGAATATTTGATTGATGAAAATGTTTTATAAATGTGTTGATTGATAGATATTTATGATTCTTATATAAATGACAAAAAATATATGCAATGAAATTCGTGCATTTAGAATAAAATAAGACTGTCACGATTAGAAATACTTGCCCATTCATATTTTCACACCTCTTCATTAGGTATACTGAAAACTATTCTGCATATTTAGCACTTGAAGGTCCAAATCAAGATTGCTTGCAGACATATGCTTTGCTATTTCTGATCAAAAAATTTTCAATTGTATAAACCTGAAGATTCAACAAACTCATAAAACCTCAATTCTAAACAGATATATTTATTATATAGAAAACAAAAAACATGCAACCTAAGAATGTTTTTATTAAATCAATTCTTTGAATTCTTGTTAAATAATACTTATTAAATTACACCTGAATGATATTAATCATTTTTGAAATAAATTGATTTATAAATAAATAACTGTTTTTAATAATGTGAAAAATAATTATTAGAGAAGAAAATAACTTGCACTTCAAGTTGGAATGAATTTTAAAGATAATGCATTGTATTATTGCTTATAAATTTGTGCTAGTTTTAAGTGAATGAGATGTCGAAGTGTGTATGCAGTATAATTACGAAATATAGGAAATAATTTGTAAATTTTTTTCAGTCTAAAATCCCAAGATCAGAATTAGTTGGCCGTCCATTGGAACTTTTTATGTGCAGTGTCTTAAAAAAGCAAGGGTATGGTGAAGGATTCCGCTGGCTAGCAGAATATATTTAAGATCAATTGCTGCTAAATTTGATAAAGAAATATTTCAATCAACTTAAGTGATGCATGTGTGTTAGAATTTTCTTTATATTTTGTGTAACATTTGCTGTAGAAACATTCAACATTCTAGTACTGAAGCATTATTTCATTTATTGTTTACCATTCCATAAATGACATTGAGATCATATGTTTTACTTAAAAATATCTGTTGAAAATTCATTTGTCCGCAAATTAATAAAAAAAATGGATTTTATTTTGCATTTATATTTTTATATTTGGAAATCTGTATTATTTATTTTGTTTTTATTAGTTTTTGAACTGTTGTATGTAACTATTTTGTGAAAGTTGTTCTAAAATTAAGTACATCAATTTTTTTAATATTTTTCAGAATTTTAACTGTAAAGAATGAATTTTATATAAAACTGCCAGATTTTCTTAGATTATAAATAAATTCAGTGTTTATACATCATCAGTGTCTATTTTTTAAAGAAACTTAGTTTTGCTTTTACTCATTATTTATGATTGTCCTTTTAATTATACACAAAATATATTAATATCAGGAATTGATATTAATATCAGAAAATATTAATATCAATTGCTTGTAAAATATTCGTATATCAGTTGAGTTAAAGATTGCTATTAACATAGTTAAAGATTGCTATAACTTGCACTTCACTCATGTACACTCACGTTTATGAGAATTAAAACATGAAGGAAAACTGTAAGTGGAATGAAACTGGTAAGAAATGCAAATGTTTAGAATTACAAAGTGATTGTGCTTGCATGGAAGGAAAAACTATCTCCTTATCAGACACTTGTTCCCACTATATTAAGCTTCAAAAAGGTCTCTTGAAATCCATTGTCTTCTGTCTTGTAGTAAATATTTAGTAGTCAGTATGTATTGTCAAAAATGGGAGAGTCCTATATCAGCTTATTGGGTTCATACAAGGGTTACCTCTTCAGTTTCTACAAAAAGTAGGAAGAAAAAGAATTTTTTGGGAACAAACTATTTTATTGCTTTTCAAAATATTCACCTTAAAGATTTATACACTTTTCTATCTGTTCAACCAATTCTTGAAACAGTTTTTCCACTCTGAAGTTGATATCTCAGAAATATGGTTTAGAAAGTATCAACTGCTTGAGTTGCTGAAAACCGCTGCCCACGCATTTTTTGTTTGACATAAGGGAACAAGATAGGTCATTAGGTGACAAATCGGGAGGATATGGGCAACGGGACATTAGTTTGATATTTTTATCCTTCAAATAATCGTTTGATGTGCTGTGTGGGAGCGGGCAATGTTGTGATGAAGAATGTGGCAGTTTTTTTTTTCTCCTGATTTCGTTGATGATTTTTGTCAAACAAATTTCAGTATACCATTTAGCATTAACAGTTTTTTTATTCTCTAAAGGAATGATTGCGATATGTCCTGTAAGGCTGAAAAAAGCAGCAATAATTTTCTTGGAAGTGCTTCGTTAAACAACAACTTTTGAAGGATTCGATTCATTTTGAAACGCCCAAACAGTAAGTTTTTTAGTTTCCGGCATATACATATATATATCCAAGTTTCGTCACCTGTAATGATGTTGTATATGGATTTTGCTGTTTCCAATTTGAATTTTTTCATTTCTTTACACCAATTTACACAAATCTGAGTTTCTGTCAAATTGTGCAGAATCCATGTGGAATAAATCTTTTTAACAGTTAAGTGTTGATGCAAAATCGAATGTATGGCAGTCTGTGATATGCCAAAACATGCTTCTATCTCATGATATGTGACATGCCGATCTTCAATCGTATTGCGCTAAGCATCCATGTTTGGAATCACTACCGATTTTGGGCGCCCTTCACGAGATTCATCACTCACAGACACACGATGACAACAAAATCCTGGAAACCAATTGTAAACATTCTTTTCTGATAGTGCTTCATTACCAAAAGTTACATGAAGTGATTCCTTGCATTCTTGTCGAGTGAGGCCTTTCTTAAAATCATAAAAAATCATCCAATGGAAACCTTCACGAGTTATATCCATTTATAGAACTTACTTGTTTCTTTAGAACAATCACTGTAAACAAACTACCCATACAATTTCTAAGATGCCACTGATTCTAAGAGAAAAAAATGTGAATTTTACAAATATTCTGAAAGTAAATTTCAGTAATGTCCTCTATTGTTCGTTTGTAAAAACATAAAAGGCAACCCTTGTATGTGGCTGTGTCATTGGTATGTGAGAGACTGGATTTTAGTATTGAGAAATTATAAATCTCGCAGAAAGTAATGTCACAGCAGTGGATGGAAGAATTAGAGCCAAACAAGGGGGAAACTTGGTTGTGTAACATTCAGTAACAAAACTGCATGAGACAACAGACATATATCTCCATTTCAGTGATGAGCCCTATGACAAACTTTTCTTTGTTAGAGGAATATTGAAGCACAGATGCTGGTGCTTGTCTAGCTCTGAGAATCTTCGGTATTTTGCAACATCAAGTTCATGAAATAGTTCCTCAATGCAAATTACTGTTGGCTCTGATTATAATTGGCTCAACAACACACTGTGTGGCACGTCTTGTACAACAAATCATTTTGTACAATGATGAAAGAGTAGGCATCGGTGAAAGGAATGTCTGCTGACTCAGTGCATTATCCGGTGTCACACTGCTCAAATGCCTAGCTTTGATATCTGGATATAATTGTTGACATCATTTATTGAAAATTACATGCAGTCTTAACAGTGATTGCTACATTTGGGGATCTGTCTCAATGCATTCCCTTTTCTTCAATGCATTTATTCACTATATGTTAGCAGATTAATGCCAGTCCATGTCTCTCAGACTACAAACCTTCAGAGCACAGCATATTTCGTTTCTTGTATGGCCTACTCATCTACTAAATATCTTACTCATTGAACATGTCTGAAATTTCATCAGTTAGTGATTCACTCTAACAGTGGGTAGACCAAAAAGTAAAACTGAATTTTAGTGTTGCGTTAAAGCCACCTGAGATGCTTCTCTTCAGGATTAAATTCAGTCTTACAGGCTCTCATCATTGTGGATTTACTAACCACTGATTTCTGATATTCTTTTTGTCTTGTTTATTTGATAGTTTATACAACTCAGTAATATGAATGGAATTAATTTCATCACTTTCTGACCATTCCTCCTTGTTGCACATTTGGCAAACATGAGTGTGTGTTTGTATATTTGCATATACAACTCAATCGTCTTGTAACATTAATGTTTATAAAATATTAATGAAAGTCACTTTGCTGTCTTTCGAAAAAATCACCTCCCATATCTAAGCATCGTTAAGATTTCCTATACATGCCCTGGAAACTTTGTAAGAGTTCTTCTGGGATTGAATTCAAAAGCTTCATCATGTTTCGTTGGATTTCGAGAGTATCCACAAAGTGTAAGTTAGAGTCATGGAAATTTTAAGTTTGAGTCATTGAAATTAGAAGTCTGGAGTACTGAGTTCTGGCAAGTATGGTGCATGTTCAATGTGCACCACCCTCTTTCTTGGCAGAAACTGTTTGATACTGTGTGAAAGGATTAAAAAAAAAAAGAGTTTTTTTTTTTTTTGGTATATTAACACATTAAACAAATACTATGTAAATCAAATATTTCATAGAACACAAACTGCTCAACTGAACCAGGGTGGAAGCAGATTGTGAATATCTGCCGCTACACAAATGCAGCATTTTGCTTCACTACTATTGCGGATCAGTTGTTCTGACTTCATTCACTGACCTTTAATGTCAAAAGTTGTAAAGAGCTCCAGTAGCTTCATGCCACTTCCCATTAAGTCAATAAGTGAAGCATAATTTGCCCCAAACAGTAATTGGGTGAGTGACTGCATACTCTCCCTCACTGGGTTGCTAGAGCTCTTTAGGCTGGGGACATGTCCACATTAATATGTGACGTCCATAGTCCTGCTGGTGTGGCATGGATGTGAAGAGGAGGGTGCTAGCTCAGGTGTGACGTTATCATCTAACTGTGGTTCAAAATTATAAGACACTTGGTGATGGGTGAGTATTCCAAACCTGTTAACCAAAAAGTATAGTCCAGGATTTGCTTGCACCACTATGTATGTATGTCGGAAGTTGTACATGTATATATAAAGAAAACTTCTATCCTAAAATATATCATAAAAAAATATTGATTTTTTTTAATTTCATGAAATTTTATTTTTTATATATTTTTTGTTAAATTTTTAATATTCAAATTCTTATAAACAATATAAAGGATGAACTGTTTTCTAATGTAATGATCTTTAAAAGTTACTTTTTCTAAGCCATTAATCATTACACATATATATTAATGGTTTGCTAGGATTCCTGACTGAACCAGCTAGTTACTAGGTTAAGTTCATCAACATCAAATTGATCAAAATATTCATGAACAAATGAATCTTGATCAGCATTTCAACTGACTTCACACGAGTTGTCTTTACTTTTAATGTCATTCATTCTCTCAGAAGAGATTCCAGATTGTCTTAGGCTAGATCAATTTCTCTGCTAATCAATATTTCAACAATCTAACCAGCTATCAATAAAATGGTATTTTGTGATTATTATATTAAATTATGTAAAATTCGGTAGTCACCTTCCCAAACATTACTTGCAGCCAAGAATTCAAGGTTATCACAAACTGATCAATGTATAGTGTTACATGTGATTCTTATCTTAAAATGCATTTAGATATACAGTTGAGTTTTCCCCTTTTTTATTAACTACGTTTATATTAGCAATATTTCTAACGAAAAAATTTAAATTTACCGACTATGATTAAAATTTTTCATATGTACTTTATTTTGTAATGCTATTTTAAAAGCTAAATTTTCTAACCATTTATAATATTAGCATCCATTTTTCACTTAACAAATGATTAAATAATTTGTTTAAATATTAATGTAATTGTATAGTTTTAATTTAAAATAAATTATATGAACTATATTGCATTAAATACCCTCTAAAAATCAAATTTATTGAAACACTGACTAGTTAAAATACCTTTTATATGAAGTGATTATTTCTGTACTGAAATTCTTTAAATGGAATGCTATTATTAGATAAAATAAATGCAATTTATTAAATTTATAAGCCAATTTAATATCGTTCGGTATTTCTTTTCAGCAAAATGAATGAAAATTCCCATTTAATACTTTTTATGTACCTATAACAGAATAATTTTTAAAACGCATACTGCTATTGAGAAACAGTTTATAAAGATTCAAGCTTATCTCAGATATGACTTTCTTTTTCAGCAATCAAGTTATTTGTTGTATGAAATTATGTCAAAAATTTTAATTTGCAGTACATTAGTTAATACAGTACAATTGTGTGAAAAGTGAGAGAGAAAATTATTGGAACTTCTACAAGAAAGTTAGCAAAATATGTAGTGGACACAGTTCTGTATTTTAGTTTGCAAAAGAGTCCTACTTTAATTCTTAGGTTAATTATAGCATTTGATAATCTATGATTTTTTTAAAAATTCCTTTTGTGCTTCCATTAATCATTTTGATACATTTTGTCTTTGATATGATATTACTTTTTATTCTTTTAGTAGAAAATTGAGTATGTCTGGAGTGATGAGGAAATTTTTTTTTATTAGTTTGCAAGGGAAATTCATTTCCATACTTCTGTAGGAACCATACACTGAAAAGATAAATGTTCTAAAGCTAGGATTATCTATACATATCTAATATTGTATTATCTCTTTTGGGAATGTTTGGGAGAGCTATCATTTTATACCTGCTAATCCCATTATAAAGATTTTTTAAATGAGAAAAAATATTTTCTTTAAAGAATTGCTGAACGTATGCAAAGATCGATAGTTGACTCTAAGTTCAATAAACATTTTGTACTTAAAAATTGTTCATAATTTTTTTATTCTAACAAATAATTACTTGCATTCAAAGAAGCTTAAGTTGAATATAGAAAATTATATGCAGAAATTTATTTTATATGGTAAACTGAATACCTGTGTTGAACTTGATGTTTAATATCTCTTTCTTCATATTGAGTAAGATAGAATTGTTCAGGCTCAATCTTGTGTTCTAAGAAAAATCTTATAAAAAATTTTTTTTGGAAGGAATAAAAGCTGTTTAAGAAATTAAAAGTTAGATATTCGTATTGTAAGATAATTATTTATTATATAAAGGTTCTTCATAGCTACCAACTCTGATTTTATCACAAAACTCCTGAATTTTTATCATTTTCCGGATTTTTCGATAATGTATGAAAATCTACTGAATTTTGGCAATTTCAGTGAAACATTTAAAATAGCCGAAATTTTTCCGGAAAAAAGTAGTGAGTTGTTTTTGTAGCTTAAATAGTCAACAAATGATAATATATATTATAAATATATTCCTATGAGTTTCGAGTTCGCTGTGGGAGGATGACGCTGTAATCATCAGACTGCCAAGATTCTTCTTTCATAGTCATTGAATTAGCATTCAGAACAGACTTGTGTAAATTAGCAGCTCTATTAGAAGGAATATTACTAGATATTAGTATTTTGATTAGGAAAATATTTCCGTCAAACAAAGTATTTGTCACGTACTTAAGTTTGTTTAGTAATGTATTTTATATATGTTTTTTTATGTAATTTTATAAGTTCACACACAATACTTATAAATTGCACTAGTGTAGTAAAAGTTGCCCTGTAAAATAAATATTGCGAGAAAAACGTTGATCATTTTTTACATGTATATTCTTTTTACCTTTCATACTTCCTTTATAAGAATGATGAATATTTTATTTAAAAAATTAGGATTAACACAAAGTATTTTAACATACATCGTTCTGAGAATGTATAATCTAAAAATAAAATAGTCTTTTTATTTGTGGTAATACCGTTTTAACATTCTGTTTCAAACAAAAATCTCGCTAGTAGTGTCTCCTAATTTTTTCCCTTAAAATCAGTTGAATCTACTGTTTTTCTTCACTCTAAGGTTGGCAGATAACGAAAAACTTTAATATAAAATCACTGAAATAGAAAAATGTTTGTATGATTTATTTACTGAGGATGTATATATGTGCACTAACAAATTGAAGTTTTTATAGTTTTGTTTTACTTCAAAATTAGTAAAAATAACATATTATTAAAAGGGTTGAATATAATAGAAAATAAAGTTGATGAGAAAAATTATTTTACTGTCTTTTTTTCTTATCTTGGATTAAAATTCTATTTACTGATTAATTATTTATTTTAACTTAATCATATTAACACATCTAATACACCTATTTTTTGTATATAAATCTTTGTTTTTTATATATCATTTTGATTGGGTGAAGAATCAATTTGCCACTTACTTATGTGATATCAAACAATTTATATTATTTTCCAATAATTTATTTATTGCATATTATAATTCAAGTACAAACTTATTTTTGGTATTAAAAAAAATTATGATGCACAGTTGTATGTGTGTGAGAGAGACAGATAGTGATGTGATGTGATCAAAATTTTCTTTGATTCATTTCTAAATCTTTGATAAATTTCTTTTTAGTAACATTCTTCCGGAAAATTTAGGGGCTCTTGATATCTCTTATTTTCTAATTATCAACTTTTATATCCAGTTCTTAATACTTAAGTCTTCCTTCTTCCACTTCTTAATACAAATAATAAATATGAATATATTTATTATTTGAAACTTTTAATTTTATCTGTAATTGTTAACAATTAAGCAAATCCTAATCAAGTGTTGTTATAAGATTTTAGTTAATTAAAAAAGCCATATCGCTATTTAGTTCCTTAAGTATGCCACTGGAGAAAATTATTCAGTGAATTTATAAAACAGCCCAGAAAAATATAAAAGTACCAGTTACATAATAAAAATTTATTTGAGGTATACATTTCTATCTTTCAATATTTTCAGATAAATATGTATTAAAAAATAAATTTTACTATAAAAAGATGATTAGTGAGAAATTTAAAAAATATAGTATGACTTGAATGTCATTATCGAAATTTCAATTTCCTTAATTCTAACCGAATTTAATGATTTAAATTTTCATCTTTATAAAATACAAATTTAACAAGAAACTTGACCCTTAAAAATGTGATTTGGTACCTTTTTTACGATTGTTTCTATTCTTTGTGGAAGCGATAGTCTGAAAATTGCTTAGAAGGCTTCAATTCATCCTTACTTGGGGCATTTTTCAGGCTACTTGGAAATTTAGTTTTTATTCTTAAATTTGAGGTAAAATTTCTACTTTAATTTATCAATAATTATTGATAAATTTGAGATTAAATTTCTACTTTAATTTAAGAATAAAAAAAATAAATTTCCAAACTGTTATATTTGGGATGTTTAATTAAACATCCCAGATATTACAGTTTGTAATCGTTTATCATTTCAAATTTCGAACCTGGCATTCGTTTAAATGGATTGAATTGGGCAATCAGTGTCATAAATGGAAGTGTTTAGGTATTAAATTAAAATCTTCGATTTTCTTTTTTGCATTGGAAAAAGTAGGAATTTGCTGAATTTCATTATTTTAAAATTCTGTTTCAGAATCTTTTGATTAGATTTGATTCAGAATTAGTTTTCAGTTAGTCTGATAATTAATCCAATTTCTACTAGATTTCAAATTATACTAATGTTTTTGATTAGAATGATTGATTGGAAATACATGTACATGACTGTGAAAGAATACACCAAAACTTGAAAATTGAATAAGATTTTATTTTGCATAGAATTTGAAGCAAAGTACTGAAATTTATACTTTGATTATTTATTTTACATAGAAGTTTTGGAAAAAATACAATATTAGGAGAAAGGGATCCAATATTTTACAAGGGTTAGGAGAAGATTTTATTGTTATGAAATAACTCTCGAATTTACTCTCACTGAAGAAACATTCCTCATTATTAACATTCCTAGTGTATTTTAATTTACAGTTAGTAAATAGTTTTTATAAATTTAAAATATTTCTTCATTATTCTTTTATGTAATTTCGGGCAATGTACGTACTTGTTTTTCAGTTGCAAAATGGATAGTTCATTTTAATTTTATTGATTTAAAAATGAAACATTGAAAAACATTTTTAATCTTGGCTTTATATTTAAACAATGTGTTGAATGTATGTAAGTAAAAAATATATTATATTTTTATTAATTTCAAATACTCAAAATTAATATCTAAATGATATATATATTTATGTGTATCGAATATGGAACTCATTTAAAGGGGATAAAATATAATTGATCATTGAATTAGAAATTCAATGATCAATTGACTTTTCTAATTCAATAATCAATTAATCAGAACCAGTCATCAGAAAAGTTAATAATAGATTTTTTGCTTTTATTCAAATTATAAGTATATCATAATTACTGATATGTATATTTTAAAATTATATCAATAATTTTTATATATTCAGTATTTGAATCTAGAATTCTAAATTATTTTCCATAGTTCTAATTAATTATCATTATTCTACATGCAAAGGTAATATTTTGGTAATTAATGAAATAATCTTAAAATGTGCACAGATATATAAAGGGAATTTTGAAATTTATGCAACTGATTTCTTGCTAAGATTTCTTTAAAAACAGCTTTTTAACAGCTTTAAGTTACGTTTTAAAGTAATATTGCTTTTTTTGCCTTTTTGCATCGCCGGTATGTTTTATATATATTATTGTAATAATTTGATAAGTTTTTTGAATCTATTACGTTTTAAATTGCCTTTATATATATATATATATATATATATATATATATATATATATATATATATATATATATATATATATTATAATAGATTTAATAATATGAGTAAAACATTTCATTTTTTGACGAAATATTGTAATTATGAAAAACATATAACTTCAACTGTACTTGTGTTAACGTATCTTTTTTTAGAATTTATATATTGCATTATGGTGCTAATTATTTCTATAACGTGCTACAACATATTTAAATTTCCTTGGGTGCCTAATGTATCGAACCTGGTACACCTGGAGTGTCAGCCTACTTGTGTGATCAGATGAGAAACAGTTGATGTCATTTTGAATAGTAAAAAATAGAAGAAAGTGCTTTGAATTGAATATTAGTGATATCATAAAATTTGTAAATTGCTGGCTCATTTTTTTGTACAAGTGATTAATTTTTAGAACAATTATGTGTCTACTTCGACAAAGGATTGCTTAAATTTATAATGATATTAACATTTGGAAAGTAATTGCTTATATCAATAGATATAAAGTAAGATTTAATTGAGAAAATATGCTAACATCATTTCTAGAATTAATAAATACTGTAGATTTTGAATCGTGAAAATAACACTTAATTCTCTATATATATATATATATATATATATATATATATATATATATATATATATATATATATATATATAAATGAATTTAAATCTAACATTCATGTACGTGATTCTATTTAGTTGATTTTAGTGGGCAAATTTTGAAATATTTGAAAATTTTCTTTTGCATGTCTAAATTTGAATTAAGAAATTAACTAATTTACACCTAATAAGTACCGATAATTAAGGTTCTGATCCATTATAAGGTTCATAATTAAGGTTCTGATCCACCTCTTTTAATAAAATAGAATTTGAAATATTTATCTTATTGTTTTATTTTTTGCAGTTTATCCATTTCACGATGTACTAAAATATATCTTCGTTAAATTATTTAATTCATAGTTGTAAGGCTCATTCTGTATAAATTATTTTATTTAAATATATAAAAATTTAATTTGAAATGCTTATGTTCAGTAGTATTTCAAAGTATTAATGTTATTTTTTGTCAGGATTTTCTTTTATGAATATAAAACTTAAAATATTTAGAAAATAACGTTTTATAATTTCTTTAGTTAATTTTACTAAACTTTTATGACATGGATTAACATGGATAATTTTCAGTTTAAGTAAAAATTTATTCAAGGAATGCGCAATACATGGTATGCGTAATAATTTGAATGTTTCTTCAGATAGATAATTTAAATGCAATTGCGATAACAAATGTTATAATCATATTCATATTGCTTAAGAATATAATACGCACTTTGCAGCAGATATGTTGAAATAGAAGCAAAGAGAATGCAATGCACGTAACTTTGTACCAATTGTGATAAAGCTGTGCAATTATTCCGTAACAAATTTAAAGGTGCTGTTAGATTTTATGATACATTTATGGTGTAATATAATTAATTATGGTAAAGGAAACAGAATACCTTCTTCAATAAAACCATCGTTTACATTGATTTTAAGGGGAGGGGAATACATATAACAGTAATACTGTGTTTTTGCATACATGAGTATTTTAATAAAGAATGCCTTATTCTGTTTTCTGTACCATATCACCAGTAAGTATCGCTATACAACAAGAAATCAACTTGAATGAACAAGTTATAAAACATATCACACACTATACAGTAATACATAATGAAATGTGAACAATAACTTTGCTAATTTACATATTAATCAGAGTATTAAAATATGATCTGATGTAGATAAGTGTAAATAAATATATTCTTTGATGTGGCTGCACACATATAAGAACCAATATACACATAAGGACAAACACTGTACTCGGAAACAGACATTTAAAATACAAAATAAATTTTCTTATTTTACTTGTACTCATATTTTATGACACAAATATTCCTTAATCTCATTTAAGTGGTTGATACTTGGGATTTTTTAAAACATTTCTTAGAAGAACTTTTAAATTTAAAAAGAGATTTCATAAAGGATTTTGTTAGAATTTTTCATTCAGTGTAGCCTCCGATTCTATCTGATGACACGCAAAGATTTCAATTAGATGTATTTCCCGAGAATATCTGAATTTGATGAATAACTAAGAATGAGAAAATTTTCTCTCAGATTTGGAATGTTTGAAATCGGGAATATAAATTTTTTCTAAAATAATATTTTAAAATATTGAATATTTATTTTTGTTCTTTTTTTATCATCTATACAAAATATATATATTCATAACTTTGCCACTGATTCGAAAATATTTTATTCTGTGGCACTTGACTAGATACATCAATTTTATAAATTAAATGGAACATGAATTTCATAGTATTTGGTCCTTGTAATATTAAGAATAATCTATTTGCATACGGAAATCTTTAACTGTATCTATTTCTAAATCAATCACACTTATGTTTTGTATTAGCAATTCATTCCATGGAAGTATATTCGCAAAAGTATGCTCGATATTATCTCAAAAACTTTAATTGCATTATTCTTAAATGTAATAATTTTTATATATACACATACATATATACATTCTTACCATATTCTAAACTGTTTTTGGCTGTCCTTAGATTGGTATTGGTCTAAAATTATACCCAGCTACAGACACATGTTACGATTAAATTTTAAATTATTTAAAAAGAATCTATGTGTCCATGTTCTTAAATCTTTATTTCATTAACTATGTTTCAATAAAATAGTTTTATGACATTAGCTATGTATGGTTTATTTAATTTCTAGACAAACTGAAACAATTTTTCAAAGATAGTACAGCACATCTTAACTAAATGTTATCTGTTGCTCTTCTAGGATTTTTAAAACTACATGATTAACGATGCACCTGGAGACAGCGCATTTACTTTAAGGAGCTTGCACAAATATGCTTCTTCTTGACTAGTTGTAATTTTACTAACATTTTATTTTATGCTGTATGAATGATTTTTCTTTAAAAAAATTCAAAATTTTGCTTGTTCGTGCAATTGCGTGTTTGAATTAAGAATTTTTTAAATTTGCAAAATAAATATATTAACGTTTACATTGTATTTTAAATCATAAAAAATTACATTTATTTTGCTGCGATTTTCATGAAATAATTTTTTTTCAGTGAACTCACTATCCTAAAAACATACTAATGCTTTGAAGGAGAAAAAAATCCTCTTACTTATGAAATGTTTTTTTTTAATATTAAAATGTATATTTAATCTATCTTTACATTATAATAAAACATTTAAAATTTAATTCATATTAAGTTCAAATTTATTCAGTAAACGTTCATTTGATTTTTGCACCTCATGTTTGCATAATTTAAATATTAGTTTTCTATTTGAATTTATTTAAACGTGAAGATGAATGAAATACTATAAATCTCTTTATTGAGTATTGTTTTGACTATTTCAAAAAATAATGCAATCATGTTTATTAATTTTTTTCACGTAAATTATGAAATTCATTTTAGTAACAAAAAAATCACTCATTTATTGCGATTTAATTTTTAAAACAACTCACAAAATATATATTTAACTATCACGATTTTTATTAATATTGAAATTCTGATAATAGTAATAAATAATAAGTACTATATTAAGTACTATATAATTAAGTACTATATTCCTATTATATAATATCATAATTGATAATAAATTTTAAGAGAACGCTTTTTTTTTGTATTAAAATTTTTCGAAATTGAGTAGACAGAAACTTATTAATATTCTCCAGTTTTTTTAAACTTATTTTTAAGAGTGATATGTAAAATATAGAGCTTAGGAAGTAATATTAGCACCAGTTTTTGCAGCGAAGAATAAACGATTGAAATGTTATGTAATCTTTAACTATACATCGAAAATTTCCTAAACTTTTAAAAAGAGATTTTAAATGTGAAAGAGAGACTGAAGTATATTCTCATTAATTGTGTGGTTTATATGCATATATAAGTACAGTACAAAGAAGCTTGCAGCTTGAAAGATGAAAATTTTAGCATCATTTATAAAAATAAAATTTTAAAATTTTTTATTTGTTCCCAATGTTTAAGTTTTTTTATTGTAATTATTATTAATTCTTTATCTCTTAATCATCCTCATCATTACGAATATGTGCTAAAATACGTTAACGAAGGAAAATAATTTTAATCATAAAAAAATATTTAAGCCTAATTTGTTGCATATCATTAATATCAATTTAGATAAATCATTTTTCCAGTTTAAATGTTATAACATTTAAAGTGGAAGTTTTCTGTTTTTATTAAAATATACCAGAAAATTATAAATGCTTAAGTTTTTAATTAAAAGTTTTACATATAAGTGATATGTTCTTGATTATTTGATAATATTAAAGTTTAGTGATAAATTATGTGTAATTTATAGAAATTACTGATTTCGATATCCATTAATTTTTCAATTTCATTAAACTAAATTTTTAATATTTTATTATGTACGGCAAATTATATAAAAGTGGATGCATGCATTAATAACATTTACCTAGTAAAAACTACAGAAGAATTATAACTACAAGAGGAAGTTGCTAGAATTGTAAATTAAACAGAAGGCAAATGATTTCTCTTCATTCGTAAAATATAGTAATAAATTATTGTTAAATTTTTAAACGAAACTTAACAAGCAAGCTGTAACATTTTATAAATAATTATTTATAAAATAGGTTAATTTAATTAAAGAATATTCAGGAGTTTATAGGAAAGCAATACAATAAATTTTTGAATGAAACTTAGTTTAAATTATAAAGAATTCTATTTATTTGAAACATTTGCTTTAGTTAAACTGTTGAGAGATAATTTTAGTGAGATAATAGCATTATATAAGAACTCTGTAGTAAGAAAATGTAGGATATTTGTGTTGCGAGGAAAGCTATTCTATCCTGATGTAAATGATGAGAAAACTGAGTTCTTTTTACTGTACAAATATGTGCATAAAAAGCTACAAACTCCCTTATTTTTTATTAGTACTGCCTAAAATGTACATAGGAAATTCAGCTTAGAAGATCTCATACACATAATTAAATAGTGAAAAAGCTATACTGGAAAAAATTGCTATGTCCTAAATGCAGCTGTCTTCGACTAATGTAACAATTCTAAGACTAATGAAAATTTGATAATTTTAACTCTATTAATATTTACATCTCAAAGAAAAAAATTATATCTTCTGAATATTTTTTGAAAATGAATAATTTTACTATGATCTAAAATTATTTTAACAAAAATGAAATTTTAAAACAAAATTTATAAGCTTGGAAATAGCTATGTAGGTTATGTTTCAGCCAGTAAACTTGGAATAAATATCAGTTTTATATTTTGAAAACAATTATTTACAGATGTTCATAAAGTAATATGTTTAGTAAAATTCCAAATAATAAAATGAAAACAAAAATCAGATAATCAAATTATTATAAAATATTCGAATAAAATAATTTTTAATATTTATCATTTTAAAAATACAATCCGAAATTCGTAATTAAATTGAATTTCGAAAGATTCAGTATGAATGTTATTTTTAAAATATATTATTTTCAAAAATTTTATTATTGTGTTTTTGAAGCAGGCAATATGTTTTCAAAATATTTTATTCTGTTTTAAATATAAAGATTAATTTTATATAATTTTTAGTATACAATCAATTTTCATTTGATTTTTGATTTTTAATTGACATAAAGGCTCAATAAATTGTCATATTTTTGAAAAGGAACAGATATTATAAAATTAAAACAAATGTTATATACTGTTAAAATAATTTTGTAAAGTTATTAACTAATCTCAGGCAAAAGTTCATTTCTAAATGAGGCAGGGGAATATAAAATTAACATTAATTTCCTGCATCAGAGAGAAATATGAAAGTTTCAACAGATTTTATTCTCATTATAGCGTAGCAGTGAAAAATATCAATTTCATTATCTCATATTCAAATGGATTTAAATTTTGTAAAATAACCATACATAATGTGTCAACTTTTAATATCCAAACTTTGAAATATTAAAATTGAATGATAAATTTCACAGTATAAAAATATATAAGCACAATTTTTATGTTTCATTGTCTACTGAATTGCTTTTTTAGTTACTTAAATTTAATAATTATATTGATTTAATAATTTTAATTTCCATTATTACGATAATATTATAGTTACATAAATTGAAAATTTTAATGTTTGCAAAAATGTATGAAAATAATCTTTTTTATATCATAAAAGTTTAGGCTCTTAGATTGTCGTGAAAAATAATGCAATTTGCAAATGAATTTGTGCTTGTTTATTTCTGCACAGTGAAGAGGACTCTAATTGTTCGGATAACTTCGGACCAACAGCTGCTGCTGCTAACGCGTAAACTTGATGAAAAGTTTTTTAATAACTTAATACAAAAGTATTTATGTTAAATAAAAGTATATATATATATATATATATATATATATATATATATATATATATATATATATATATATATATATATATATATATATATACATATATATATATACATTCAACTGATGATAAGAAAAATCATCATCCAAAATTAATCCAATAGAAATCGCTAA
Organism: Latrodectus hesperus; assembly: GCA_037975125.1. Classification (NCBI taxonomy): domain Eukaryota; kingdom Metazoa; phylum Arthropoda; class Arachnida; order Araneae; family Theridiidae; genus Latrodectus; species Latrodectus hesperus. The sequence goes on along the minus strand of CM075860.1, from coordinate 29,674,821 downwards.
CAACAATAACAGTGAAGATAAAATTATACTGATTCATATATAATGTTAATAATTATGAAAATAGTGTATTTCGCATGCTTTCAACATATAATTTAACGATTAACTACTATACAGATAAGTTGCATCAGAAGAGATTATCTCCTGACTTTATGTAAATACATAAAAAGTTGCTAAATAAAATATTGAGATAATATAAAAAATGCATTATCTCAATATTTTTTCAACAAAAGTATATTGTAATATCAGCAAAAGTGTAAAATGTTTATTACATTCTAAAATATAACTGTGACACATTCTGGAAAATCTCTTATTTGAATTGATAACAATAATTTGTGAATTGGATAGTAATAATTTTAGATTAAAATATTTAAAAAATAGTTTAAGTTATAATAAACGTATACTGAAATTTTATTTTGAGCTATTAATAATAAGCTTAGTAATTAGATTTAATTAATGATAATAACTTAAATTTCAAATGTTTTAACTTTATTTAAAATTTTTAATAATAGTCTCGAAATAAAATACTAATCCATACATTTATCAAAGAATTAAAGTTACAATGTGTAACTGTATTCTTATTTTTATAAGAACTTACTCATTGGTAAATGAGATTTTATAAATAACATTTTTGCAACAGTTCCTATAAAAATATACCCTTAAATTTCTCATCTAAGTGTTCACATTTGATTAATAAAATACTAAATGTTTGAAAGTCACTTTTAATTATTTCTATCACTCAAAATTGATTCACATAAATTAGTTTCATTTGGAAGTAATTTTTTAATTATCTGTGACGATAATAATACAATTTACATAGAAAGACATTTTAACTGTCAAAAAAGTTTAAATTTAATAATATATATTTTTAAATAAAATAACTTTGATCCTGAATAATTGAACTTCTTAATTATGTTTTATACAAAGCACATTAAAAAATTTAATTGGTATTATTTTTCAATTAGAAATCAAAATGCTTATACCTACTCAAAATACAACTGATAAATACAGTATTTATAACAAAATATAGTTATACCTATTCAGATAATATGATTCTTATTGCATTTTAATGAAAGAAAATTTGATAATATTTTTGATGCAAAAATATCTTTGATTTTTTATAGTTACCCTTTTTACCTGCAATGAATTTATTTAAAATAGCGGTAATTGAATAAAATTTTTATTATTACATAAAAATGTATTCAAAAGCTTTAAAACGTTTTTATTTTATTTTATTTATTTTGTAATAAGTAATTTTTAAATGAAAAAAGTGTGAATTCTTCGTATCAAAATCAATACTTATATAGTCATGAAATAAAAAATGACATGATAAAGCAAACATGTAATTTTATAATGAGTATAATTGCTGATTGACAAAACTATGATCTATATTTTCGTGAATTACTTTTAATAGTTTATAATGCAGTTTCCTGAAAGTTGTGTGGAAGGTCAACAGAGAGCGCTTTTTAAGAAAATTTATACTACCGCTTCATTTATTTGAAGAAACTGAAATGAAATGCTATTCTGCATTTTTAAGTTATAAACGGCATTTTTTTTTGTTAATATGTTGAAGAAAAAATAAGAATTGAATTATTTTATAAAAAGAAATTGTCTTGAGAATATTGGAAAAAGTATTGCATGTAAAATGAAAATATTAGGGATGATTTACAATTTACATAAATTCGTTGTCAGGATTAATAAATATATTGACTTTAATAGCATGATAACTAGCAATTTTTTTTAAAAAAACAAAATTGTTGGATAAATATGGAAAAATTAAGGAAATATTTTTTCTTGGTAAAATTTCCTGTAAACCTACAAGTAATTATTATAAAAAAAAAAAAAAAAAAAAAAAAAAAACTAAAATTAAAATTATGAATGGTAAAATTAAAATTAATTTGAAATCATCAAAGAATTCCTCAACTTATAAAAGTAATAATATTTTTGAAGTATGTAGTTTATAATGAAAAAATTATATTTTGCATAGTGGAAATTTGGATTTAAAATTTGAAACAATTATAAAATTTTGCATTTAATTTGAAAATACATGAAATTACAGGGTACAGATATGATCTTTTTGATGATAAATAATATTGAATTCCATATTTAATTACTTTTCTCCCATCTTCAATGAGTCGAAAGAGAATAACCTTTTTCTATACAATTATTTCTATAATAGGCGCCATATTGTTATAAAAATATTGAATAATAAACAAGTAAGCATATTGCACACAGCGCTAATTCTGACACTAACTTGTAACGTTGAAACTTTAATTTGAGACAGCACAACATTTTATCTACGACACATTCGTAGCCTTTTGTGATTGTCTTTATACATACTCTGAAATAGAACACAGTGAACTGAAGCGAGTCACTTGTTCTTCTACAGTGATATCACCAGCCGAACGAAGTGAACTGAAGATAATCACGTACAATGAACTGAAGTGAAATTCTCTTACACTGATAAAGCCAGCCAAAAAATCTTATGTTAGACTTCCATTTATTTATAATATATTAAATGTAATCTTCGTTTTCTTATATATAATTTATAAATTATATAAAAAAACCTTTAGTATCCAAAGTAGTAAATAGCAAATGATATCAGCAAGTGAAAGTTATAAATACTCTAAACAATTAAATCGAACATATAATATGCACAATATTAAAGCATGTTTTAAAAGTTATAATTTTTGACTCTATAAAGTGTTCGCCTATCTTTTAAAATTTATTAAAGTGAAAGATATTCTTCAATTGAAATTGTAATTTTATTTTTTTATTCTTTAACGAATAAAAATTTAAATATTTCTCAGCTTTTAGTATTACAATAATTATAAGTTATAAGTCTTATAAACATAAAAAAATAATTTTATCAAAAAGTTTAAATTTGCATAAAAATAAAGGAATGAAAATTATTTTTACTAAAAACTTACTTATTTTATATAATAATTCTCTTTTTTATATTATATATATAAAAGAGCATTTTTCTTTTTCTTTTTTTTTTGGATACAAATTATCTAAAGTTAAACTAACTTTAGTAAAATAAAAGTAAAAGAAACTTTAGTAATTCTAAAATGATCATCATTTGATAAATGTATGCGTTAATAGGAAAGCTATCAATTACGGTGTTTATGATTAAGCATTCATGAGTTTGTTAAATAAGCTATCATAACGGGATGGATTTGCAGCATCCACAAAATTTGAACAACGATCAAATTTCTATTGAACTCTACATTTTTATTTATTTTATAATCAACGAATTTTAAACCCCTAATTTGTCAATTATTGTGAGTACAAATAATATCAACTCTTAGAATTCTATAAAATTTCTTTTGTTTAAAAAATAATTGTTATTGTATTCCCATTTGATCTTGTGAATGCTGCTTTGCCATTAGTATTCGTGAAATTGCATTTACATTTATGCAAAAAGTTTATACCCTAACTCCAATTTTTTTTAAACGAACATCCAGTCTTATCTCTATTCCACGAGAGCTATTGGAAACATATCCAAATCAGCTTGTGCCGATTTGCAACTTAAATGTTACAAAACTTAATAAAGCTTAGATTTTTCTTGGAAGCTTATTTTTTGATTTTTCAAGCTTCGTTTATCGAAATTTATATTCTTGTGGGTCGCTTAAGTACCCTTTTGTTAATCTTTTTTAGAACGAAAATATTTGTCGTATAAACTAAATTAAATTAATGAATTAATATGTCCAAAAACGAGGAAGTGAGACTCAGCCTGAATGTTTACAAACATACACCTCGCAAGTTTTGCGCGTAACCTGACTTGAGTTTGAATAAATCTGGAGTCGTATCAAATGTGTTAAAGGAATTACACCTAAATTAAGACACATGTGTGTAAGGGCACTAAGTGCTACAACACCAAAATATAATGTGTTACTTGCATTGAATTTTTTAAAAAAATTGAACAAGAATTTAATGTGCTAATAATTTTTAATTAAATGCTGTGATCCATAAATATGGATTTGAGATCAGAAAAAAGATTGTAATCGTCTAAGAATAAAGTTTTAAAAAAAAAACTAAATTTCTTGGCGCACGCATTAGGATTTCATGGTTTCGAATGACGTTAATTAGGACGTATTTAGCATAGCATCACTGCTAATTAATATAAATTAATGAGTGTACGAATATCCTATGATTCTTATTTTAGTTAGGAAGCTGTTAAATATTTTTTGTTGTAAAATGTGACTTAAATAAAATTCTAGTCCTACCTGCCGAATTTTCTGCAATGTATATTGTATTTCCGAATTGAAAGGCATAGAAAAGAATTTCTTCTACAGATAGTAAACTCGACATAAATTCGTCACTATACTTGATTCAAAGTTTGTAATTTGAGTGCGGTAACTTTAATTAGTCCTTTTATTAAGGAGCTTCTAATTGCAAAAATAATAAATCCCGAGAAAACCATAATAAAAACTGAGTCTAAAACCAATTTGGCTTATTGCATTTGCTTATGTGTCAACCAAAATGCGTCATCAGAATTTAGAAAATATAAAACTATTGTAAGGCCTTTAATCCTAAGTAAATTTTTTAATATAAAAATACTATTTTAATTTTTTTACACTTTTATTATTGCTATAAGTTTAAAGTTTATGATAAAGACTTATAGAGATAATTAATTAAAAGAATATTTTCAAATGATTTCAAAATATTTTTTATAAAAAAGCATTATATTAATTAATTATTCTTTTATTTTGTTTTTTACCTTTTAAGTTTGTTGTAAAAATTACTTTATTAAATATTTAGAATTGTAATTAAATATTGATTAATTAATACACTATGCAAGGAATTTTAATCAAAAATAAATAATTTTTCTAGCTGTTTGATATAAAATTAATTAATTAATTAATTATATTAAGAAATTAATTAAATTCTTTTATGTTATTATTACTAGAGTAATGCATATTAATTTCTTCAAATAATAATGGATTTAAATTTTTAATTTATTACTTTACATAGGTATGTTATAATTATTCATTATTTTACGAATTTACAAAAAATGTAATGGAGTAACTTCCTAAATTTTTATAATCAGAGATTAACTTTTGCTTAATTAATCTTCATTTGTTACAATCTAATTCCGATGTAGATGAAATATGTGTTAAATTATTAGAACAATTTGAAACATAAACAGTGTTGTGCATTTCCTACAGTGTTATACGATCCGGTAGCAGTTTGCTGTTGCATAGCGCGCTAGGCATGGGCCGTCTTTTGAGCTTCTAAAGGTCAAGAGAAACAAATTATCGTTTCGTATAAGGTGGACTTCACAGCATTAACGAACATCAAAACCATTTCTGTTTGTGGACAAGTCTTTTGATAAATAACATGAAAGGACAAGATTACACATAAACGTTCAAATAAATATCACTTAGTATTTCATTTTGTGTATGCGTGTTATATATCTTTTGCTTTGGGTGTGTCTCGAAGGGGGAACCAGAATAATACCATCACAGGATACATTCACTAAGGCCCCGGAAAAGGCTCAGCGTTTCGTCCGCCACCAACATTTGATCGCGTGTTACAAATTAATTTTACATAAATGCCTTTTGTAATTAATTTTCAAAAATTGTGTTTATTAAAAATAATAAAAATGAAACGTAAAAAATGTATATTTAATATTAATTGCTACTAAAAATTTATTGAATATTATTAATTTCTTTAATTGAATATTATTAATTCCAATTAAAAAAATTTTACTATGTCGATAAGGAAAAAAATTACGTTGGAATGATTAGGATTTATATTCATCTTAATATTAAAAATTCCCCATTAAAAATTTAAAATTTATTTTAAGTTATTTAATTGTGATCTTAAATAAAGTTTCATTCATTTACTAAGTAGTATTTCTAAATGATAACGTTTTGCAGAACAAATTCCCAAATGAAGTAATCTTTGAAGCCTAAACATATTTTAATAACTGATAAGTCGCTACCTAAAGGGAAACTTGTCAGTTTGTACATTTAAACATGTGCGTTTTATAGGTCCAGCAAATAAGCGATTGCTGACCGCAACTATTCCTTACCTTCCAGATCTAATTTCGAAGCGTTGTTGGTGGCGTCGCTGATAATACTGCACCGAACAATCGAATGTTCTGTGGTTCCTCATTCGAGACAGCGGTTTTCATCGTTTCCATTCTTGTTTTGTTCGACTTGCACGCCGACGAGGTCTACTCTGATGCTTGGAGTGACGGTTATAAGGCCAAAGGGATTTTTCTCATCAAGAGCCATGAAAAACTGCAGTCAGAACCAACCTGATTCACCGCGGAAGGCCACGTAGAAGTTCTTTCTTATTTTGATACTTCATTTATCTAACCTAGGAGGTTTTGTTGTTCTTCATTACGTTATAGAGTGCTGATCCGTACTGTTCCACTGCCGATTCCCCCACCACTACTCCCCGTGCCAGTGGTGGCACCCGGTGGGCTGTTGACGCTAGAGGGATTTCGGTCTGAATCTGGGTGAGGCAGGGTGACAACAGTGGCTGTGCCGGAGCTGGAAACGGTGGTCGCCACGGTGGCATTGCCCAGGCTGGGACGGTGGAAGTGGCCGCCGTCCGGTGAGGTCCGGTTCTGGAGCCGCACTTGGACATCGTTCAACTCTTCTTCATGGTCAGACGACGTTGTAGCCCGATGATGCTGTACCAAATGGAGAGAACATAGAATAGAATATATTAGATGACATTGTATAAACAATCGTTTGAGAAAGAATTGAAAAACTTTATCAATGTAAAATGAATCGATGTTAGCACTTTTAGAATGAAAGAACTAAAATGTCTTTTGTTGATGTCATCGTAATGTTGTCTTTTTGTCACATCATTACGTTTTAACTAAAAGAAGTTGTGTGTGATGTAACATGAGGACTGATGCTTACTTCAATTCTCTTCCCTAAAGATAAAGGCTTCACTGTTCAATAATACATTAATATAATCGTAACAATTTAGTATTTTACTTATTTATAAAAGCTATTATGTCAAACTAAAATTATATATTATTGATAACAATTATGCAAATTACAAAAAGCATTTATTGTATGAAAGCATGCATATATATTCGTAAATAAAATGTACTGTAAATATTCTTCTCAAAAGGATTAAAATAGCAATGCTTGAAAATGGACGATTAATTTATATTCAGTCGAGTTTTGTTATGATTAATAAATAGGCATAAGAAATCAAATTTTGTTAGTACTTTTCTTGGACAATTTTATCTGTCTGAGACTACATTATCTCCTTTCAGAAAAAAATAAATCGCAGTTCAAGGAAACTTCATGAAAATTCTTAATTCCCCAGATGCTTCTTAGTGTATAAAATTCAGAAAGAAATAGATCACAATTCAAAGAGTTCGATAATGTAGCCTATTCAGAATGTGTAGAAGAAGATTGGGTAATGCACAAATCTTGGGCTTAGTTACTAAAATTAGAATTGTAGAAAACGCAAAACGTTTTCAAACAACGTTTCAAAACATTTGAGATAAAAAAGAAAGCATTACAAGATATAAAACCTAAAACAAGAATTCTGTCTGCTATGTTGTAATAATTATCGATTCTGAATAAACATGATTTTATTGCTCTCGTTTTAGAATCGTCAAAAAAGAACACTTTATTGTTGATATTTTCATATTACGATGAAACTATTTTTGAATTAAATATAAAATATCTGGCAAAAAATGATATCAATTTGCAAATTTATTCACAGAAAGTCCGCTAAACTAAATATTTGGTATTTTTCATCAATAAAAAAACACTTTTTTCGAATAAGTAAAAAAAAGGTAGTAGATTAAAAAATAAATTTCAAATTAATTCTGCTAAGTGTTCACAGTTTTATTAATATAAAATAAATTATTTTTTAAAATTTCATGAAAATATTTCTTACTACCGATATTTAAGGATTTGCTATGCCACTATCTCTACAGCTCAGATAGTTTGATCATTCACACACACGTATATATCTTATGGCAAAAATTTTCAAAATAAAATTTTTTACTAAACTAACATATACTAGTTCTATACACTTTACTTTAACTCAAAATTTTAAGTAAGCTTGGACATAGAAAACTACATAGGTTACGAAAAAAATTTAATATCATTAATTTATTAATAAGATTAGCTAATAATAAATAATAATTTTTTAAAAAGCATATTTTAAAAGTTTTCCAAAGATAAACATTAAAAACTGCTGTTGAGAAAAATGTAAATTGCTAACTATAAATTAAAAAACTTTCTATTTCTATATTTGGATTCTATAAATTTATTAATAACGGTAACCAGTTTTAATTTGATGATAGTAGTAAATTATAACATATTTCTGAAAATAGAAAAAAAAATGAAAATAATGTTATATAATTGGAAAAAATTTCTATTTTCTGAAAAAGTACATAAATATTAATCAAATATTATATGAAACTTCGATTACAAAGAAATGTTCATATTTTTACTAAGTAAATATTCTCATACTAAAATGTGTTCCTTTTTAAACTGATAAATGCATTAGAATTTCCTCTAAGAAAAGATATTTAAGAGAATTTTATTTTTCTATTGCTTTTTCAGTAAAATCAAAATTTGAATCTAACTTTGTAAGAAAATATTTTTCGCTTTTTAGTATTTTTGTATAAAGACAAATCTTGTTAAAATGACAAAAATATATTTTTTTATTCTTCCAGTGAGAAAAGAAAGTTTGATAAATTATAATAAATGAATATTTAATTTATGTGTTATAAATTTATATTCTTTGAGCGCACAGTAATAAATTTTTTATGTATGTTTACTGAGAATAATTGAGTTTGTAATAATTGGATCGCTTCTTACTCATTATATGAATTGTTTTGAAAACTAATAATGAGACGATTTTTATGAATGTTTATAGAACTTCTATTTAAACTTGTATGATTAGTGCTTATAACGATGATCTTTCTTTTTTAAATTATTAAAATGAATAATTTTAGCACATCATGAAAAACAAAATATTTTTAAATATATTTTCATGCTCTTTCTCCACATTAGCAGACAAAAGATTATATTTCGATAATGTTGTTATTGTAACATACCCAAGGTACTTTATGTTCTCATCCTGTTGAATATCAATTGAATGTAGAAGAGGTAAATGTTATAAGATTTTTTATTCTATGAATTAGTATTTAATAATAAAAATTACATAAGATTATTGTAAATCATGAAATAATTTTAAATGGTTAAATAAATTTTATTTCACAGGAGACCTAAGGACTTAAAGGTGGAATTTTTTGAAATGTTTCTCACTTTATACTTTTCATTAAAATAGAAGAATTTTTGTTATATTTTTAAAATTTAAGTTATAATAAATTAAAATGGATAAAAATATTTTAAATTTCATTTTATTAATAATAAATACGTTTATTTTACAGGTAACAAAAATATTGCATTACTAAAAATCGTAGTTCCTAAAAAAGAATCTGGTAACTGTAAAAATATAAAGTGATCTTTTCTTTTAAATGTATAATTATTTTATTATAATCAGATAACGAATTTTTTATAGTTTTTCTGTTATTAATTTTAGATAATTGAAATATTAACGCAATGCTAAAAATTATATATAATTTAACATTTTTTATTAACTTTCTCTATAACATTCCAAATCCTAAGACAATGTTATCTTCATTATTTTATAAGATTCTACTCAAGTTTTCGTCAAATAAGAGAACATAACAGAATTGCATAACAATTTATTTAAACACGGGGGAGATTTTTTGCAATTTAGATTTGATACCTCGTAAAATCTTTCGTTAATAATAATGTTGAATATTAACATGTTGAAAAATATATCAAATATACATTAATTTAAATAACTTTATAATATAAATTAATTTATGTCAACTGTTAATATTCAAAGCATTTTCGAAATCATAATTATTAAAATTGTTTTTTTCTAAAATATAAAAATTGAAAAATAATAATAAAAAAGAAGTTACGCTTATATATAAAGTTGTTTTTCATAAGCAAAATTCCCACGTCTCAAATCAATAAGATTTTTTAATTATTAATTAAATTTTCTTATAAAGTTATTATTATACTGCTAAATTTATTTATACATTTTTTAAATATATCGTTAGTATTTTTGTGACATTAACTAAAAGATTTATTATGAGATATTTTATAAAAATACTAAACCAAATACACAAATAAGATATTATAAGTAAATAAGTAAAAATGATATTTAAGAAAAAAAATACCTATATCAATTCTAATTCATGCTAACATACTTTAAAGGGAGATACAAAATTATACTACTCACTAACATTTAACTAGGACGTTCTTTAATACCACAGCTACTGAATCGTGCAAAACATTAAAATTTAGCACAAACATTACGATTTTGTTTAATTTTGAATTATTTACATAGTTTATATTTTGCATTTTGTAAATCAGAATATTCTCAGTATGGAGATCATATTAATTCGAACGAGCAATTTTATGAAAGAATTATGTTATTTTTGATTTAATTTTAGAAGAAAAGTTATTGATTTATAACTAAAATAATGTATAACTGTACATTTCTTATAGAAAATTGTTTTCTATTTCTCATCGACTATTATTTTTGGTATATTTATATTAGATTTAAAATAGTTCAATCCATTTACAATTGTTTCATTCACATCTGCTAAAATTTATATTGAAAAGAAAACTTTTGGAAATTATTGTAAGGGAATTTACGAAAAAATAATGCATTTATCAAAATAATTTTATGATGTAAAAAATGTTTAATCTGTTTTCAGTACACTACGGAGTATATATATGATGAATGTACATGTGTTTATTGTCTTGAACGATATAATTTTGAAGTAGCGAATATTGAACTATTCGGTTAATTTATATATTTTTTTAAGAGTTTCATTAATAAAATAAAAAAGCAAGTGCAATATGAATGTAATTATTTAAAATATTTTCTAAATTTAAAGTAGAACATTTGTATTGATATTTTTACAGGAATTAAATGAAAGGAAATTTTTTTGTCTCAAAGCTCAAGAAGTAATCTAGTTTCATACAAACGTTTTTATATGGATTCAAAATACATTTAATTTATGTATTGATTTATTGCTCATTTAACACCAATAATGAATATAATGTTGCCAGATTGTTTAAAGCAAAATAGTATTTATTTTCACAGAAACAAAAAGCATTATTTTAATTAGACGTTAAATAAAGAGATGCGCAGTTTTACATACACTTAAGAATGCATTATTTCCTTTTGGCAATGCGAGCCGAAGAATCGTACACAGCGATGCAGAGATGTGAACGTATACAAACTAAATAAAATGGCAGCAGAGAAGAAAATCGACATTGAAAGAAATAATACTCTGTGCTCGAAGTCGAGAATCTGGCAACGTATTTCATAGAGAAACACAACTCCATTCGAAAGAATGTGCTACACAGAGGGCAGTTGACGTCATCGCGCATGCGCTGTTGTACTGCGTGAAACTGGTGCGCTCTGGTGTTCGATTGATGAAAGAATTATGAAGCGAATGTTCTAATGAGGAAGAATGATATTTTAAGTAGATGAGAGATGCGGAAGAGGAGAAGAGAGGAAGAAGAGTGCAAAGCGCTTTTCAAGCAAAGAACACAATGCAAAGAACAAATGGAATGCAGGGAGGCATGAGTGAGCGAGGTGCGAATATGATAAAGGGGTTTATTACTTACCCCACTTCTTTGTCCCCCGAACTACTGAGGGCACCTATTCTTCTCTTCGACAACAGCCCTGGAAATGGTTCTTCCATTAGAGCAATGAGATTTTTTTATAATTACACTTTGCACTCTACTTACTCACTTCCCGTTCAAATATATCGATTCTAATCGATTAAACATGAAAAAATGCACAAGTTAAGATTCAGTATCGATTGAAGTAAAATTATTTATTTTACGAATTGCATATTTTTTTTTACAAAATTAATAAATGGAAGCAATTTAATTTTCATAAGTTTAAGACTCATACCAGCGCATTTACACACAATTTGTCATAAATTTTACTCCACAGTTATTTTACAACATTTTACAATTTTTTTTTATCGTATTTTGATTATTACATAGAATACACTTTTTTATGATACATTCAAGATAAATCAAAAAGCAAATGTAAAATACAATAGCATAGTTTTAAAACAAGTATTTTTGTATGCAATTAAGGTAAATATATCATAGAAATTCGAATTTGCTTGAAATGATTTTTCTTAATCACAAATATTTATGAATAGGATTACTGAAAACATTATATTCAGATAAAACATAGGGAAGTTAAAAATTTATATATAACTAGCATACAATTTCTGTTTAACAAAAATGAAAATTTAACAGAAATGAAATTTCTGACGTTAAATATCAGTGAAAAATTGCATTAACTATAATTAATAAATATAGTATAAATGCTTGAATTAATAAAGTATGAATGAATTCCTTTTTCTAATGCCGAAATCCCATCTAATTATAGTTTCATAAAAATAAAACATAAATGAATATAATTAAATAAATGCGATTAAGCCACAAAGTATAGTTCCATTTGCTTTATTTTGCATCATAAATGTATTACATATTTTATACATCAGCTGTCGTTGGCCAGGTGTTTATTTAACACCCATTCAGTTTCACCTTCAAAAATTAATCCATATTTTTAAAGTCAAAAATATGTAGCAACGATAATATAAGAAATTTTAATTAATATTTTGTTTTAAAAACCAATTTCTTCACTGTTATACCATTTAAACATCAAAATGAAACACTCCGGAATTCTTAGAAATGAAATTACGCTAAGCTCAATAATTTGCACTCTAAATAATTTCAAAGCAAAGGAGTCATACCTGGAGCAACGCATCATTTCAAATAAGAAGTCTCTTGAAATGCAAACGAGAGCAGCAGAAACACTTCCTACTATTCACTTTCCCTGCAGAGCATCGTCCTCTCGGCTTGAGGACGTGAAATGGCATCAGGATTATTTTATTGCAACATAGAAATCTAAACTGATTATCCATTCAATGCTAATGTTACTATTTTGGATTCTTCTCACTAACACAATCGTTCACTTTTGATAGGTTATCAAAGCAATCTGGAACAGCATTTCCGGTCAAACATAGAGTTTAAATTTCGCAATCGAGTTAAATTTTTCACAGTAAAGTTAAATTTCGAATGTATTTTCCTCACCCATTTCAAAGCCATTACAAAAGCTGTAGATCTGATTTCTGTTTTTTGACATTCTTATTATAATCGAGACGTTGAAAACTTAACTTTGATTTATACATGCGTAGATGAGTGTATTTTCCTCACAGAGATCCATGTAGTCTGTGTGTTTGATGACTATGACTCCAGATGTGCCCAGTGTCGTACAGGAGTGTGCACTTACATACATATTTTGGAATTTTTTTCCAAATGTTATATTTTATGTTATTCCCGTTACTTAATAAGATAAATAATAGTCATTTTAATCTTTGATATTACCATTGATTATTTTATCTTATTAAGTTGTACATGCATGTCGAGCTCAGTTTATAAATTCAGAAAATTTTGCGTACTCTTAGGGATCCTATCCACGCTGTCAAAGGCAATCCAATGCGAAAGATTTTCCATTCAAATATCGGATTTCTAACGCATGCCGTGCCTCCATTGCATATTCTGTTCGCTTCCCCTAATTTGTCAGTTTTTGCAAGCGGCCTCCATAGAAAGGAAAATTTTATCTTTTTTTGTCCAGGGTTGAGTTGCAAAACGGCGGCTGCCGAGAGGAAGGGGTAAAATCCGTATCGGGAAGTTTTAACTCAAAATAAAAGATGTATTTAATTTCGAAATACCGATTACAGTGTTTAATATTAGTTGAAAACATACTAAGCGCTGATAGGAGCTATCTGAAAGTTTGCACTCACAATGGATGTAATATTTCCTCTGCAAATCTTCCCACATCAAGAATGAGGTTTGTGTGTTTCAATCATAACCCACTCCCACGTAATTACTGAGGAGTAAAAAATATTTATGTCGCCAGATCCTCCTGCTATTTACATTCCCAAAATGTAGTTTTTTAAAGATGTTTAGTTTTTGGAAAATACTTTTCGCTCTCTGCAACATCAGTGCTTACTGAATGTGCCCTTGATAAGAAAATTTTCAAGCGTTCAATATTTTATTCGATTTGATTATACCTGATTTATACTTCAGATTTTATTTCATGTAACATAATAGTGTTCATCTAAATAATCAAAATTAATTCATCAAAACTAAGTAAATAGCAAATAATATTTTTTTTTCGAAATCAAAAATTTTTGACAAAGCTAAATAAATAGTAAATAGGGTTATTTTTCGAATCAAAAATTATGAACAAAAAGTTAAATAAATAATGAATAAAGCTATTCTTCCAAATGGAAAATAATGAAGAATATTATGTGAAAAGTAAATAAAGTTTTCATACCAAATCGATAATAACGGACAAAAATAATTAAATAGTATATAATAATATTTTTCAAAATTGAACATTATCTAATTAAATATTAAATAACGTTATTGTTCGAAACAGAAAATTATGAATTACGCAAAAAGTACATTGCAAATAACAATCTCAATAAGTAAAAATTTTCATAGAAAACTGGGTACACGTTTTGAACTAAAAACCGATGAGTTGCAAGTAATTCGAATTCATTGAAGTGTATGAAATTGAAACGAAGAACAGGTTTCATCTCTCCCCTTTAAAAAAATGACAGTTCCATTATTTCTAAGAGGAGGAAAGGAAAGAGTTTTATAAGGAGACTGAATATTTCAAATGCGCAAGAGACATGGACACAGAATTCTGTTCGAATTCAAAGATGTTTTGGAAGCATTGAGTTTTGATCTGTATTACCACACTTCACTTCACATCGAGGGGCTGAATTTTTCATATTTCATTTGAGTTCAAATTCATATCAAATCTATGAAAGAAAAAAATTTTATAGCACCCCTCCTCCTTGGGATCCTGTTTTGTCAGGCTAACACTTTTTTTACATTGTGTTAATTCTACAGAATGGCGAGAAATACGCGCCTTGATTTCGTTCGAGTCCTTTAGGTAATGCAGAAATCCATGATTTCCCATTCATTGGTCCCAACCTGTGGGAAGGGAATTTTTGTAAATAGTCAGTCGAGAGAGAGAGAGAGAGGAGTAATGTAAAATAATTTAGAGAAATACAGCATAGAGAGAATAATGTTGTAGAATAACTTCCAAAGTAATGTAGAAGAAATATTATTCATGCTTCATATTTTGGCAATTATTTATATTTTTATCTAGACTAAAATTTTCTTCGTAAGAACAAAAGTAATTCTATAGAGTCGGGTATCGTAGGAAATATTCTGAGATTTATGTCTCACTCCTGTTTCTTTATTTCTTCAGTTCCTTGTAGATAAATTTAACAATTTTATATAAAATGGTAAAACTAAGATATCTAGTGATTGAGTATGAAATTCTAGAGTGAAAGATATCAAGTTCGATCCCAGTCAATATCTAACAATTGGAAAATTGCATTATGTGCTTGTTTTCTCTGTTATCATGATCTTGCTTGATCTATCTTGTGGGAGTTTTCCAGTTTTCCTTCTTTGCGACACATGAATACGTCACACTAAGTGTTCTCCCGGGAGGCAATTGAGCTCCGGTGTTGAAGAAGGAAACCTTTGGGGGCATGAAATTACTGACAACAAACTTAGGCCGTAGGGTTAGGTACTACGGGGAAACAAAATGTCATTTACATTTAAAAAAATTCTCTGTCGTATTAAAATCTTAGGCCACTAAGCTCTTTCGAAATCGGTAATCTAATCTATTGCCTATTAGAAGAATAGCGGTCTTTCAATTTAAAGATTTTGTTTCAATTTATGGCGCTGCAAAGAACAAGAGATGGATGTTACGCTTCTGCTTGCATTTCCATGGACGTGTGTGCTTGGGAGATTTCCGAGTGTCTCTCCTTGCATACGTGAATACGGCCTTCTTTCCGGAAGAAAATGTAAGCATGGACATTGAAATGCAATGCATCTGCTCTGATGCCGTTGGATACTGTCCACCGGGCTGCATAACAAACAATTACCTGCACGTGTTTCAAATGTCATAAATTAAGTATATGTTAAGGAATGCGAAATTGCATAGAGTTAAACAAAGAAACACACACACATGTGCACATTGAAAGGTTGAGAAATTGAATGGGTGCTGTTCAAATGCAAAACTAAAAGAATTATAAATGATATTTTCAAAGTATTTCAAATTTCCTATATTAAGTATAGGAAATTTGAATTACTTTTTCTGAGAATAATCAGCTTTGTATAAAATTTGAGAAAGAGATTTTAGAAAATGAATAAGAAATGAATTTTAGCTTAGAAATAAGTCTAAAAATAACATTTCCAAATTTAAATTTTTAAAATAGATTTATAAAAATAACTATTTCTAAAAATAGATCTCCTAAAATAATTTTTTAAAAATAGAATTCCTAATATAAATTTTTAAAACTAGTTTTCTAATGACATCATTTTATGAAATATATAAATTTAAGACGTTTTCACATAAATTTTCAAAAAATGTACTTCAAAATGATATTAGAACATCGAAGTTATTTTCATATTGATTTCAAAAAATAGGTCGTTGTAACAGATATTTATGAATTACTAAGAATAAGTTTTAGTCTCTAATTATAGGAAGTTTTAAAGATAGTTTGAGAAAAATTTTGAGAAACTATAAAAATAACTCGATAAACATCTGAACATATTTCAATTTATTTATTGAATTTAGCTTCAAATGTATGTACTAAGAATAAATTTTTGAATAGATTTCTAAAAACAAATTCATTTTTAGTTCTTAACATTTCTTAACTGTAAATATTAGTGGTGCAACCTTGTTTTAAAATATTTCTTAAATTATTACCTAAAAATTGACTCCTTCAATTAAAATGCTTTATTTTTTTAACATTAGAAGTTCAAAATAAATATTTTCTATTAAGTATATATTTAGGAAATTCATGTAAGTAACATGATAAGAAATGAAATCTTCTTATGAAATAGCTCATTAAAATTAAACTATGTATTATAAATTTTGTTAGTCAAAATAAAAGTACAGTAAAAATACATACATCTTTATATAAATATTTATAGGAAAATATATACATATATATTAATTTAGTTATTAATAAAAAATAATTTATACAGAAAATAAGAAACAAATAGGCTAAGACAAAGCAAAATATTAGATATTTTTTTAAAAAATTATATAATTAAGGAAATTAACTTATTAGAAATCTGATTATAATAATGCATTCATTTTGCATTTAAGGTATTAGTTTTATAAATATAAACACATTAAAATATTAAAAAAGTCATTAATATGTATAAGGAAAAAATACAATTCAAAATAAGTATAATAAGTTTAAACTCTAGTTCAATTAGAAAAATATTTTTGTTTCATTTAAGTCAATTATAATAGAAAACTATCCGTTTTTACTCATGAAATATTATAAAAATGGCATCAAAATAACAAAAAAAAATTTCTCCTCCTTATTTTTTAACATGTAAATGGTCTTCGGAGAATATAAGGACCTAATTAGGTTATTGGTTGGAAGAGAAAATGTTCGCGTTGCAAAATTGTTGATTTAGTTGTTTCGCATAATTGCCATTTTTCCAGGAAATTTCATTACAGCGAAGGGAGTTAAGACGTCACGCGTAAGAAGAGACCGAAAGAAAGGTCCCAAACGGAAATTCAATTACGCCAAAGACTCTAATTTAATAGAAAGAGGAAGTTGTATACTTAGAAATGGTCTGCTCAAAATTCCTGTTTGATTTCGTTCTCCATGAATGGTCTACACAAATAATGGTTTCATTTGCAACATACAAAAGCAAACTAAATTATGAATTGGATAAGTTATGTATATCTATCTATCTATCTATCTATCTATCTATATATATATATATATATATATATATATATATATATATATATATATATATATATGCGTGTGTGTGTGTGTGTGTGACAATAATCACATAAATAGCTTTACATATACATACGAAGTAAAAGAATTGGAAAATGTAAGTTTATATATAAATACAGTTACATAAAAGCAGTAACTAAACATTCCGAATGCTAGTTTCAATAAGGATTTGTTCAGGAGCAAAATGATGTGTGTTGGCTTCTTGAATTACTTCAAGAAGAAAAGAAAAGCTTTGGCTGTATGAAATATAACATAACTGAATCGTTGTTATCAAAATATAATCTTGACTGGACAAAAACGGGTAAATAAATCCATTGCATATTTCATATTATGCTTTATACGTATCAGCTGCACACGTCCACATTTTTATAGAAAAATGGAAGAATTTAGCAATAAGAATCAGATTCACCTAGAAAAGCTCTGATAAAAATGCATGAATACAGATATTCATTAATTTCTAATTGCGTCTGAGCCTCCTCTTTGATTTATTGGTTTCATACAGTTAGAATTCATATGTTTTTTCTAATGTAGATATTTACTTCAACTATTTATCTATTTATAAAAAAATTAATTTTATTGTATACATATTCTAAAATGAATTTTTTCATAAATTAGAAATAATGCATTTTTAATTTTAATTGAGTTGAATTTTAAAACTTACTCGAATTATCGATTTTCAATGAATTTTTTCATTTCGTGATAACAATGCAGAGAAAAATAAATAATATTTTTTAATGATAAACATTTTGGGGAAGCAGTTTTGCATTATATTCATTTTTATTTCGAATAACTAATAATAATTAACAGTAACTTTATTTGATAATATATACATGATGAAATAGTTCTTCAAAACTAATTTATAATCTTTATTTTGCGCTAATATTTCTAGTTATATATATATATATATATATATATATATATATATATATATATATATATATATATATATATATATATATATATATATGTGTGTGTGTGTGTGTGTGTGTGTGTGTGTGTGTAGTGTGTGTGTGTGTGTGTGTATCTCATTTTATATAAATTATAATCATTTCATGCGTTATTTGATACTTTTTATTTTAAAGAAATAATTACCGTCCAAATTTGAAAGAGTTGTTAAATAGAGCATTATGAAGTGATATCAAAACTTTGGGGACAGTTTTACCGTACGGTCACCCTTGGCGAAGTTTTCAAAAAGTTGGCAAGGGTGACCGTATGACGAATTTCCGATCGAGAAAAACGGAAGGCGGAAAATGGCTGAAATAGTGACAAATATTTCACACAATGTTGGCTTCTAACAATATGCTCAACTAATTTTACAAAATTAACAAAAAACGCAGATTTATAGATTTTAAACATCAATGGTAAAACAAACAAAGTTGATATGTTAAATTATATACAAAATTTTTTGATTAAATTTTATATTAATTAATTTAAATCGGTAAATATTCATGAGAAATTAATGACAAATAGGGTTGCCAAAGTACTAGTTTGCCTGGTTTCCAGTAAAAATGTTTGCTAAATTTGGCGCAAAAAAGATACGCGCCAAAGGTCGTACAGAAAATCTGATCCAAACTTTGCTTTAAATTAAAAACATGTATTTACAAGCAGTTTATACGTAACGAACTTTTGATGCCAAATTATTTAAAACACTCAAGCTTCATATTAAGTTGCAGACCATTTAAAACACAACTCGATTTAGGTCATCATGTCCTTTCGTGTAAATGGGCATTAAAATTAATTTTTTAATGGGAATTTTTAACTGCCTAACTAATTTTATTGTTAATTTGCAAACGCTATTTTTATTCAAAAAAGGCTCAATTAAAATTTTTTAAAAACCATTTTCCTCTTCAGAAACATATCCTTCTGAGTTTCATAGAAATATTCAATGCTTTGCTATGAAAAGTGGCATTTCCCTAACATAAAGCACAAGTGATTTTAATTCACGTGAAATGAAAGAAAAAAAGTACAGATAAACTGTTTCCTTTTAATGGCTGACACTAACACTACAATCCCGCTCTTTGTAATAAATGAAACACATATCGATCATTAGAAATATCGATAAACTAAAACTGCTGAAGCAGAACACCACAAATAAAACATCAGATGAAACAACTCAGGAAAGCCACCATTAAAGGCAATGGAATGCCATGAGGAGAAACTCAAGATTCTATTCTCTGTGCTGGGAACCATTTAGAATGATAGATTGGCAACAGCGTAAACGTAGCTGTTTTGTCATTAGAATTGCCATTTAATAACTGAAGAATTGAGGATGAAATCAAATGAAAATATGCCAATAAAATAATCTTTCAGAACTTTTTGCTTGAATAGAAATAAGTTATGTGTCTTTTATATTTCTATTCATTTTTGTGAATTGATTTTTGCCACTTTGCTTTTTTGAAATAAAACTTTAATAGTAGAGGAAAACGGTGATTAATATACTACTTCAGAAACGAAACATTTTATTCTGAAAATACTTTCATTAATTATAATTCTTTGATAAGATTAAAAAAGCATAAACCTTTGTCGTTTAAGAGAGACTGTAACATTTTTTTATCGAATGTAATACTTATAAAAATATGGTAATACCTAAAAATATATATATTTTAAATTTTAATTAAATTGAATTTGAGCATAATAACTTTGAATAATAAATTGCACAATATTTTTAATAGAATAAAATTATTTAAGTAGTATTTAATAAATTAACTGTATAACAGTTACACTACTACATATATTTGAGTTTATTTATTTGTATACAGCAAAAATAATATAAAAAATTAATATTTTCGATAAGTAAATAGAATGATTTATTGAAAAATCATTATTTAAAGTACTATAAATAAATGATTATTTAGCGGTTTTGTATATGAAAATCGCCTCAATTAAAATAACAATAAGAAAGTTTAAAGAGAGTTTTTACTAGGAGAAAAATTTGAATGTTAAATCTTGATTTGGCTGAGCAGTTTGCTCATAAAACTTTAAATCTTCATGGGGATTTATTGAGTACAAAAATCACGAAGACATTTCTTTAGATGTAATTAATTAAACATTAAAGATTTATGCATTATTTATTTGCAATACAAAAATAAATCTCTTTTTTAACAATTCAAAATAAAATGTATTTTAAATTTGCATCTATAATTTGGTTTGCTTGCGAATCTGTAATCACTTTTTGCACCATAAAGCACATTCGAACCTAGTTTAGTATTTCGTACAAATTCCAAGCCATTGCAAGCATCTGATATCGACCCGTGTATCGAATGCATAAACTTGTGAATAGAAGAATCATTTGATTGCCAACTTAAAAATAACTGATATGAAATTTTGTCATAAAATTTTTTTATATTCTAGTAATGTAAATTTCAAAAAAAAAATTAATTCTTAATAAATTAAAACGAAATTTAGGTCTTTATTAGCATTTTAAGATCTGGATATTTTTTAATTATATATTAGTTAATTTTACCCTCCAATTTATAAAGTTTTTAATAATTTTAAATTAATTAAGATTAATTTTTTGATGATAAGAGGTTTTCTTATGAGAAATTAAAATGTATTTAGTCTTATTCATTCAATGTAGTCCATATTTTGTTCTTATGACTTTAAAAATGCTAAAATAAAAAAAGTAATGAGTAGCGTATTTTTTCTTTTACTTCATAAATACATTACCTTGTTTATGGTCAAAAAAGGAAGAATTTTCTATAGATAAATAGTCTCAATAAAAATATTTTCTAAGAATAAAAACTAGAAAAAACTTGAAGTTCCTTTTATTATTACATTTATTACACAATGAACACTAAATATACAACTTGATTATTTAAAAACTTATTTTATCTTTGCTTTTCCTATTCATCAAAAATTATTTTTACTAATGCAAACTTATTGAATTAGTAAAAATGTAATGCCAATGAATTTAATTATGCGTCCCATTTCAAGTCTTTTTATGATTGAAGCATTGTTCCTGTGACTGAGTACTTTCAAGTGCATCGAAATGATAAGGAAGAAAAAAATTTCAGTTGAAAAGAAAACATTTGCGAGTAAAATTAAAAATGACGTGAAATGAGTAAATACGAAATTAATAATTAAATTTTTACTGGCAAACTAAAGAATTTATTTTAAATTTTTGATCAATATATGTATGTAAGAATTGAAACACGGTATTAACATATTATGAAGATAAAAAATTATCGCATTTCACAAAAGTTAAATTGAAATATACAGGGTTAGCAAGAAATAAGTTTCCCACTTCAGAGGGCTGTAGAATACGTTCTATTTGTCCAAATGAGATAAAATTTGAACTACAGATAATTCAAATGATGCGCTTGACATTTATTAAAAAAATAATAATACAAAATTTCGTTCAAGATCACGTTCAAGATAGTCGGTGCAATTATTATAAGTAATTTGATAAGTAATTGAATTAAAAAGTAAATGTTTAGTTTAAGTTTCCTTCGTTAAATGATGAAATATTTTTCTCGAAAATTATAGTTCGAGATTATAAAAATCAATGAATCCTCAAAACGTTCTAAGTAATTTGTAAGCAGAGGAACTCTAAAAGAGAGGGTAACGTATGTGTTCAAACGACTGAAATGTTCGGTTGGGATTTTGTTTCCTATTGATTTGCGCATCACCCGGGTGATATGAGTGGCTCCACCATTAGATGTCGCAATTCTTCAGCCTAGTTTTGGAGTGGCATGGCAATGGAATAATTACAAAACTAATAGATTTCTGAAAACAAAATCGAAAATAAAATAATAGTACATAATAAAGTTTTTTGAATATTGTTCATGTGATTACGGAATAGAATGAACACCTCATCATTAGCGAATTCTTACCAAACAGGACAGAAAATATTTTGAAAAAAATAGAATAAAAATAAAAAATATACGCAAATTTATAAAATGCTGATATTTTAGTTAAAAGTACATTTTTCTCAAAAGCATAAAAAAGTGAAGACGTCACACTTTTTCAAAATATTAAACATTGCAGACGTTAAAAAAAACCAAAACTTTCGTAAACAAAAGTCTAGTGAAGCTATTTTATAGAATTCCATTTTTGAAATTAAAAAATTGCTTATGACATAGTTTAATTCTTAAAACTTTATCTTGCACACAAAAACATTTATATATTAGCCATGATAGGTTTAAAATTACAATTTAACTCCGAAATTGGTTTTATTGTAATAAGATTATAGTTTCTATTTTTATATTTCACATACTTGCAAATGACTAAGCGTAGCTGTTGCATCATAAATGAATAATGTGTTATAAAAATATAGATTATTTAGAAAGTGTGATTTACAATTAAAATATATACATAAAATTTAAATAATTCACTTTTTGAAATAACGTATTTTTATTATTCTTCCACGTGTATTTCACGTGTCAATTGCAGTTGTGTGCATTGTAATAACTTTTAATTTCTTCTGGAATAAATTTTTATTCCACCCGAAATATATTTAAATGAATTCTTGTTTAAGTATACTTTCATTTTAAGTTTTAATCCCGGAAGAACAACGTTTAACGAAAAGAATTCATGTATCTCCCTTTTTATTTAACTTTAAACAAGTAAATCTACATTAATTTTATTAAATATATTTTAATTTTCATATCTCTTAACAATAAATTTATGTAATTATATATTGACTAATTCTGAATAATAAATATCATTTTCATGTTATTTTAATATTAATAGAATATAGAATTTTAATATGAGAATGGGATGCAATAAAACTCTTTATCTTATTTATTTGATGTACAGAATTTACATTTTGGATATTTGATGAAGAGATTTCATTCACTTTTATTTATCTGTAAATATTTATCATCTACTTTAAATTATTTTATTTCTGTTTAATCAATTATGTAACTATTGATTCTCAACATTGTTTTATTAAAATAATCATTTTTGTAGTACTGGTAGAAGATTTCAACCATTTTTTCTTTCAATCGATATTTAATATTCCTTGCTATTTTCTTTTCAGTGTAAAATAAAGTTTCTCAATATAAATTTAGTGCAATAAAGTGTTTCTTTAATTGTTTTTGATGTAACATTTGCTATTTGGATACTTAAATGACAAACCTCGTTCGCTCTTTCGGTTATATTTTTATCGTCTGATTTAAGCCATTTATTTCTCTTTTAATCTATTGAGTAACTATTGATTGGCAACATTGTTTTATTAAAGAAAGCATCTTCGTATATTTCATATAATTTTATTTTCCTTTCAGTATAAAATTTTGGTTGAAGAACAATGTGATGCAATAAAGATTTTCTCTACTTTATTTTGTTCTTAAGTTTTCTTTTTAGATACTTAAGTAGCGGATCTTATTCCCTCTTACGGATATATTTTTATCGTCTGTTTTAAATCATTTATTTCTTCTTTAATCTATTGAGTCTATTGAGTCTTTAATCTATTTGATTGGCAACATTATTTTATTTAAAAAAACATATTCGTATTTCCTGCCAAAAATTTAACTCTGTTATGAGCATTTCCTACAAAAAATTTTTTCCCTCTATTTATATTAAACATTTCTCGTTACTTTTCCTTCAGTATAAAATTTTGCTATAAAAATTATATAAGAAAACACAGCTACTTTCCAGCAGATTTGATTCACAGAGTTTACTTTTGATATTTGAGTAAGGAAATTTATTTAACTCCATGGATATATTTTAACCTTTTTCTTAAATTATTTTATTCCTATTTTAATTTATTGTGTAACTATTGATTAGCCACATTGATTTTAATAAAAATACATTTTTGTTTTTTCTCGTAGAAGTTTCGCCAGTTATTTCTATATCTATATGATACGCATTTTATTTGGTTTTGATATTTTTTTGACTCAATCTGAGATCGCAATTCTGAGATAGTTGGCACATATTAAATATTTGTAGAGCCTAATACTCCATAACTGATATAATGAGGAGAAGATTTCTATCTCAAACGCGTCCATTGGTTTTGGTTTAAAATAACAAAACTTTTTTTTTCGGGGGGGGTCCTTCCACTACGAAATTGATACTATCCAAAATCCCTTTAGATGTTTATGTATTTAGGTGCGCTATTAAGTGTTAAGCCATTTATATCTCCGTTATTGAGTAGTAAGACTATGCTCTTTAATGGGTTCTGGGTTCAGTTCCTGCCACTGTTGAAAAATGACACATGGATGTTGCGCTTCTGCATGCAAATATGTAGGTGCTTGAGAGTTTTCCGGATATCCTTCCTTGTGACCCGTGAACACACCTAGCTGTCCATGAAAATCTTCCCAAAAGCTGTATACATGCGCAGTGCCGCAATAAGGCAAAATCATCAATTGCTGCACGTTCTGTGATGAAATGAGAAACCGAAAAATGTTTCAATGAACAAAAAGGAAGTAACTAGTCGAAACTTCTGGTCTGAAAATAAAATGTAGATGATTGTTATCACAGTTGACATATCAAACTGTGAAATTTATAATGCAGCCTTACCTTTCTTTGCCAGCTACGCCAGGAATGAAAAACATGAAAACTTATTCACAATTAAACATAACAATGTTTTATTTTTTAGAAGGCAATATAAGTTATTTTGTATATAAAATATTTATTAATAAATGGTATTTTGTATTCTACTGATTAAGTACGATCTGAATCACGAAATCTTTTCTAATCTAGATTAAAATTTTGTTACGCGATTAAAAAATCTCGTAATAAAATAATTTTGAAATAAAATCCTACAAAAATCAGAATTTAAAAATAATATACAGTATTTCAATCGCAAAACTCTTGTTTAAGCATACTAAAAATATTTTACTTTAGTAATTTAGAAAAAAATAAAAATATATTCAGTAGATCTTGCACTTTTCTATATATATAATATATATATATATATATATATATATATATATATATATATATATATATATATATATATATATATATATAAATCATTTATTCAGAAAATATTTACTATAAAATAATTTTATTCAATTTTCAGGTACATGTGATTAAACATAAAAGTTTTTTTATTGTGTAATTTAAATAAATAATTATTGTCTAATTATTCCTGAATTAATAACTTATTTGATTAAAACTCATAAATGAAGTTGAAACAGTATGCATGTTGAAAAATCATAAAGTTTTAATTTTTTATGCAGTATAAATTCATTTAAATATTTAAAATCTAATTATTTGTAAACTGTTAATCTATTGGTTTAATTTAAATTGTTAATGAATTTTATTGAAAAAATTGAAGGCAGGTGAACGTTTTAAGAATAAATTAGTTTGAATTAAATATTCAAAATTGACAGTTAACTGTGTTATGTATATTTATTGACAATTAATTGCTTGTGAAAAAAAGAAACACAATAAAAATAAAATCCTACAATCTACATAAGAAAATTTCAAGTAAGCTTTCAAAATTTAATCATTAATATACTCATTTTTGTTCGATAAAGATAATCAATAATATTAATGTGCAAAAATAAACACTGAAAAATATTATTCTTTTCTTTCATTTATATAAAATTTTTCATAAAATATTAATTTATTTTCGTAATATAAATTTACGAAAAACAGAAAATTTTATTTATTTACTTTATTTTAATCAATTTTAATATGTGATCAGAAATTGTTCAAAAATTTTGTTTTTAAAAAATGCTTTCATATTTAATATTGTTAACTTCTAGAAAATTAGACATGTTTTTATCTCTTAATATATATTTATTTGTGTTTTCATTTTTATACTAATAAAAATTAATATTTTTAAAATTATTTTCAACAGTTGAAAGAAATTTTAAGAGCATGTTTTTGTTTCTAAATTTCCTATGTTATGTTTATTTAATTAAATCATCGCCACAGTCTTAAATGTAAATAGGATTATGAAATTGCAGAAAACTGTGTTATTTCAATATCGCCTAGCAACAGAAAGACATTCCACTTTCAATAGTGAATTTTATTTCAGTTCTTCGTGATGTCACCTTATATTAATCTACTTTCCCGCCTAAAAAAATTGAAAGAGAATTTCCGTTCCAAGGAAAAAAATAAGATAGTCTTACAATAATGGTTTGCTTTGATTAAATTATTTTTGGTGAAGCCAATAACTTATAAATTACGATTCAAAACGGAAAAAGGTTTTGCACCTGTTTGAATACTTAACTAACTTATTTCGTAAAATTTACGCTTGATTTTTCCATCATGAATAGCAAACTCTAGAAACTTTTAATATAATAGCAATGTTTCTGGTTTCAAAAAATTCTAAAAGGTAGCATTTTGTTTCTGTTGTTGAGAGGAGATCGCTTAGTTGCTTATAGAAAGTATGTATTTAGAAGATAAATTAAGACAGTATATAACAGCTCTGAAATTACTTTTAGCAACTCGTTCGCATTAAAATCCTGTTGTGTGTTGCCATTTTTCCATATCGTTTTATAACTTAAATCACGAGATAATTTAACTTCATTTTTTTATGCTTGTCCTTCATGTCTGCGTTAGTTTGTTAGGCACTCTTTGGTCAACATTTGCGTTGGAGATTGAAGACCGGGATCTAAGATTTAAGGGAATTCTAAACATTAAACCCTGATGCGGAAATCGAACCTACAAACTGCTGAATTGAAAGCCACAACGCAAGCCATTCAGTTACCAAATCTACTAGTCAAGGAGGGATGAAAATCTATTTACTTATGAGAGCTATTCATCTATAAGAGAAGTTTATAAATTGTAAATTAAAATAAGCAATTTTAAAAGGAAGGAAAATTCCTCATAACCGCAATCATAAAAATCGACTGTTACTTATATCCATAAATATAGTGTAACACAATTTAAATCTTCATGACGATCACCTAAAGTTTTGAATTAAAATATAAATATTGAATGATTGGTATTTATTGATTAATTATTGAGGAAAAACAAATTCTAATTAAGTTATAATATAATTTCTAAATATATAAATATTTGCAAGCACAGTTTAAATCATAGAAAAAAAAACTGAGTAAAATTTTAATAAAACAATACATTTGAATTGAATGTAAAGCTAAAGAGTTAAAAATAAACTTTATTTATCAACTTCCTTTTTTGAAAGATCATTTTTACTACACTTTTTTTTCAATAAAAGCACTTTTAATTCCCTTGTTTAATTTAGGATTTACAAGATAAGTAATGGGAACCGTGACCGAATGGGTGTGTCAGAAACAAATGGGAATATTGTTCTTAAAAATTAATTTCCTTTCTTTTTAAATATGAAGTGTTTCCCTTGTCCTCTAATAAATCGTTTAAGATAGTTTCGTTTAAGATGAATAGAACCAGTATTGCTGTTTCCAGAAATTAGATTTTAACTGGAAATTATTTCGAGAAGATGTCCATTGAATTTTATTGCATTCTTTCACAATTTTTTTAACTGAAATTAAGTTTTCAAATTAGTGAATTAGACGTCGTTCAAGTAAATTGAATATTTATTTTAACAAAGTCTATCTTTTGTTTAAAAAAATTAATAGATTCTTTAATTATGTTCAAAAAGATCAGTATAATAAAGGTAATATTTAATGTTTCAGACTAAGCTAATGAATTTAAGTTACATCCATAGCATTCAATGCATTTAATTTCTTCTGAGATGATTTCAGTTAATACAGATACCCGTGGAAGAATATCCACCAGCGATTGTCAGATATCTGATAAGATGAGATTCACTGCAGTGTTTTACGATAATTTTTAAACAGCGTATTTAAATTCTATTTACTATTTAATGTGTGAATTTAACTTCATCGAAGGCAAATTGAATTGCTTTTTATGAAACTTTGTCTGTTGCGAGAGAAGGATGTCAACTTCTAAAATTAAATTTTGTATATTAATTTTTAAAACATATTTATTTAATTAATCTATATTTACCATTTAAGTGGAAAGTTTATAAATTTTATTAAGGAAATTTAAGAAAAAATTGGACTGATATTTGTTGATTTAACAATCATTTGCGCTTCATCTGGAATTTAAAATGTTTTAAACTTAATTTTTAATTTTTCTGCATTTCGTACTTTTAAAATCTAATTTGAAATTTAAAATTTAACCTTTAATCTAGTCTTAATAAATTTAAAATTAATTATTGAGATAAAAATTTGTATTTACTGATATATACCACGAAAAGAAATCTATTTTTAAACGGCTAAAACACTCTTAAAGTTAATTAAAAACTATTTTATTAGTATAGGAAACTGTTGGATTAGTTTTGCAAAGAATGCTTTACACACGGGGTTCACATGCTCCACCATTCGGTATCATAGTTTCAATAAATGTACTTGATTTCTACAACAGTTTAATAGTAGAACCGAGCTTTTTGGAATAGAAAATACCAGAATGAATGCCAGATTCTGTTGAACAATGCTTGATGGATGCTGCATTTCTGCTTTCTCTAACATGTCTGCGGTGACCTTAGAAGTGACCCGGATGTTTTTCTTGCGGATACTCTGTGAGTACAACCAACAATCTGTGAAAAATCATCTGATTAAGTAATATAGGACAGATGTGAAAACACCTCTTGAAACAGCTTTTTTGATGCTAAGCTATCAATACATCATGTCAAGAACCCTAAAAATCACAATTGCTGGTGACAAGGAACTCCAATTGTTCTTTTCATGGCCTAGTCAGCATTTTTGGCATATGTTACCTTGGTTCTTTTCTAAATGACGTTGGTCTCAACCATCTTTGATTGCTCTTATCATTATCTAGTCCGATTTCTTTGGAATATATTATTTGGAATTATAAATAAAAAATGGGGAAAATAAATAAACTGTCTTCATTTATGTTTATCAATAAACTGATTTAAATTACTTAGAAATTATTTAATTTAAATCAATAAAATATTTTAATTATTTAAATAATTTAGATTTATGTTCACTAAATTTCAAAACTAACTTATTCAAAATCTTAAATTTTTAAACAAAAATTACAGTTTAAATAATGCGAAATTAAAAAACTTTTAATCTATGTATTTTAAATTAAAATAAAGAGTTAATTATTCTAAAAAATGTCTAGAAATAACTAATTTTTTCAATTATTATTTTATTAGAATTAAAATTAATATATATGTAACATTTTTGCAATGTATATTACAACTGCTTGAAACAATAAATATTTTCATTTTTAAAAGTAAATTTTTGCATGTAATCCATCATAAAGAAAGAAAGATTTCATAAAGCTATTTCGACCATTCTGATCAATATCAGTTCAGATAATAATCATCTCACTGAATTTATCTGTAGCATTTCTATAAAACTGAAAATATTTCTAAACGATGATCAAAATGAGAACCAGTGCTCAAGAGAATTGATAAAATAAAACGCATAACTTATTGCAAGTGATGAATCCAAATAAATCACCATATTCAACGAGCTATTTATTTATCGAAACATGACATTCCTTTTAGCGAGTATGGGCGATAACTTATTTTCTCCTTAATTTAATCTACTAAATGACAACAGAAATTCGAAATATCCATTTGGATTCCAAATAGCCAATGTGATTATCTTAAATTTATTTAGTGATTTATTACTCACGCACATTTTGGATTTTACTGATAAATAAAATTAGAGTTCTAAATTTATACGACTTCATGGTCTTCCAAGCAAAATTTTTTCTTTTTCTGTAACTTAACCGCGACTGTGACAGCAGTTGGGGAGGAAACAATTTTATTCATTTACAAAAAGTTAGCTTGAATTTTAAAAAAATTAGTTAATTCTTTTTTTTTTACTTTCTCATTTATTTAATGAATAAATTTGAAAGCCTAATTGATTTCAAATTGTATTAAATACCTACGAAAAATTTATTTAAAAAGGTGTATTTCTTACATTCAATAAATACATCATATTTTTACTAAATAATTTCTAAAACAAAAAATAAAAATTAGAGTACAAAAATTTGCGTGATGAAAGTAATTTTCCAATTCAGCATTTGAAAGAAAGTCACAGTTTTAGGTGAGAAATTATGCACTTTATTTAATATTTATATTGGTTTACTCTATGTTACAGCTTAATTTGCTTTTTCAGTAGCAGACTTACAGTAGCAAATGTGTTTCAAATTTTGGCTACATTTATAATAAAATGGAATTTAAGTTGGAATGAGACTAAAATATTCAATAATTTCAAGCGTTCAGATACTTTCTTAGCTCTTTGAATTCGTCGATACTTTACAAACATTTGTTATGTTTTAATATATTTTAAAATTTTTTAACTCAAGTAAAGAAATATAAAATTATTTAATTTGCCATTGCAGTATTAAATAGCATAATTATTAAAATAAGAGAAAGGATCAGTTCAAGCGAGTACTTGTTATAAGAAAATTATTAAATAAACGTTTATATAGAATTAATTATTTGTGTAAGACACAAGTGCAATCACTAATACAAAACGATTTAATTCTAATCCTTTTATTTTGTTAAACCTAAATGAATAGCTTAGATTGCAGTTTATCTTGATCACAGTTTAATTGATGTTATTTCGGGTGGTTTTGATCACAAGATCGTCGGAAGGGCTTTTAAACGTACGTTTACTGGTCATAAATAAAAATTATTTCTGTTACACTAATAATATATTATAAACAGAACTTGCTTTGTACGCATTAAGACTTGAAGACAAATCAAATGTTATTTGAAATAAAATAAATAAATTAGACATTTCCAAGTAGCCAAAATGGATATTTCTTAATGGTAGATTAAAATTTGTTAACTAGTACATTTTTGATGTCTTCTAACGGATTAGATTTTCTCGGTAAGTACAGTTTATTATACAACAATTGTGCGATTGAATTTATGACACTTTTAGCAATTAATTTTTTTACTAATATTACGATTTATTTATATTGTAGGACGAAGGAAATGCTTTTGAAATAATTGACTGGGAGATGTACTTATGTATTTAAGTTCAATACTGAAATATTTGCAGACTTTTTGAAATCAAATTAAAAACTTAATAATTTTATGGCAAAATAGGAGTCATCATATTTTTCATTTAACAGAATAGTATGTCTTCCTTTTTATCTAATATAATAGTATATTCTACGTGATATTGTAATATATATATATATAAGTATTAATACATGTTATATGCCGTGCACAAATAATATTTAAATTATTTTTTCAGGGAAAATGATAGATTTTATTAAAGAAATCTAGTATAAAGAAATCTACAGCCAAATATAAAAATTAATTCATAACTGAGAAATCTATTTGAGCTTTCAAAATTAATTCAGAAGTACTAAATTCATTTTTGATATTTTATAATATATTCGAAGAAACAAATTTTAATGTTTAAAGAAAATTCAGATTAAGTAAATTCGATGACTTATTCTTCTGGTTTTAAAGTAACACTGGAAAGGATTGTTTCATCATTAAAGTTTTAAAAATAAACGAAAGAAATATAAGAAAACAGTTAAAAATATAAGAAAACAGTTACATTTTCCCTTAATTTCAAAAACATTTACTTATTTTAGAAAATTAAGTATTATTTAAAAATTAATTAAGTTTACAAAGATAAGTAAAAATTATTTAAAAAAACTTTTAAACTTGATTTTATTCAAAAAGTAGCTAGGTTTTTTATTTTAAATTTCTGAAGTAAAAACTATAACAATGTTAAAAAGATCACATGTTTCATTCATGGGAAATTGATTGATGAATTAGCTTTTAAACAAAATATGCTTTTATACCTACATATAAAAGAAAAATTAATCGCGTTATTGTAAAGTGTATAAAGATATATATGCATTGATTCCGAGAACTCTCAGAATTTATTTAGAATTCAAATAAAATGGCAGAATGTTATCAGAAGTTGAATCTGGCATGAGAGTGCAGCTGGGCAATCTTCCAAAATCTGAATATTCTAAATTAGTCGGTGCATTTCGACTATTGCCAAATATTTTGCATGTAAGTAAAAATTGAATATTTTTCTCATTTAAACAAGCTGATTGTCAAGTAAAAATGCTTCCAGTTGTTTTATTTTGCAATAAATCAAAATTTATTCTTTCTTTTCTGGAATAAAACATTATTTTTATTTTTGTGCAGTAACTGCTGAATTTGGGGTGACAGTTTTGTGTAAAAATGTCCCATTTAACCAATATGAAGCAGGGGACACACTTCTGACTAAATTACGTACCGGTATTGAATGTAATATATTGAAATCTTGGTCGAATGCCAAACCAAATGCTGCCAAAATCCTCGGTTAATCTTTTTCCTTCGCAGTGATAAGCCTTGCGTTGCATTGATTATTTTTTATAGCCTTTCAAGGTCTAGTCAATGTCAATGTCCAATCAAATCTATCAATTTAATGATACTTTGTGTATTGATATGCAGAAGGCCATACTCATAGCTATTTGATAGCTCTGATGATTTATCTTAAAATAAGAGTTTTACATAGCAATCCCTTCAGGAAAAAAATTAATAAAATAGCCACTTAAGGAATACATATTATAGTGTCGAAAAATGCCAGTCTCAAACTACTTTTAGGTAAAAGAATTGGAAACGCAGTGAGGATTAATCGGGCTTTACGTCGGTGAAGAAGCTTAACGTCATCACAAGAGGAAGGTACTTTATACAATTTCCGAAAAATTCCTTAACGGTGCCAAAAGATGAAACGTTGCAATTTTAGTTTATTTATTTAAATTAATATTTATGTGAATGAAGAAGATTAAAGCTAAATTTTATTAATATAATAATATTAGATAATAATTTGATTTTAATAACATTAATGAAAAATAATAAAGAAACCTACTATAAAGGATACAAATAAATAGCATTTTCCTTTTTAAATAATTAATGCTCTTTTTATATAAATATAATATATATATATATATATATATATATATATATATCGATTTATATATATATATATATATACATATATATATATATATATATATATATATATATATATATATATATATATATATATATATATATATATATATATATATATATATATATATATATATATATCTATCTATATATATACAAGCATTTATCAATATAATAGCTTGTGTTATTAAGATTTTTATATTGATATAAATATCACAATATAACGTGCTATTAGAGTCATTCTTTGTAAAGTCTTTTAAGGCTGTTCAATAGTTAAAAACTCTATGCTGCCACATAATGCAAAAATGTTTTGTGTCTAAGGAGGAATTTTACATTTAACAATGCTAATTTATAAAACAGTTTGAATCATGTTATTTGATATCCTAATGCTTATTAATATATAAAGGAATCTATGTAAAGAAAAATAATACAAAAATTAAAAAGCGTTCTTTTAATTACAAATTATACAAATTAAACAATGTAAAAAGTATATTTCCTAAAATTTAAGTTTTTTAATAATATGCTAAATTAACAGCTGGAAATACGTTGGAATGCATAAAAATTATATGGAGTTACGTAATATCAAAGAATAGTATCAGTAAACAGTACGTCGTTATGTATATCTATATAAAAAACATTAAGAACAAGTAATATAAAAACGTTTTAAAGTCAATTCCTACTTAAATTAACAAAGGAAAATATTACTTCTCCATATAAAATTAAAATTAATTAGTTAAATTTTCAATGTATTAATACTTGATAAAATGTATTATTATCAAGTGTCATCCACTACAAATTTAAAAAAAATGTATTTGAATTTGAATGGATAAATAAACAGTATTTTTTGCAAACATTTAAAAATTTGAACAAGGTATATATATTAAGGAGAGTGTGAACTAATATTAGGAATTGAAAAAATGTCGATAAAAAAGAAGGGTGATTGTATCCGCCCGATGTACATACTGAGCAATAATGTAGAGCAAAGGAGATACCTAATTCCATTCTGAATGGTACAAACGGAGATATCCACATTGGTATTTCAGGTTTTCCAAGCGCTTTTACTGATATTACAAAACATGCATGTAATGCATATTTTGTAATACCAGTAAACGTAATAAGACAAAATGCATAATACATGTATTTATAAAAAATGACATCAGAATGAGATTCCCGAGACAACTTATAACTGTAGTTTTTAAGTGTAAAAAGATATCACCAAACAATTGCTTTTTAAAATACGACATTTTGAATAATTGGAAAATTTCAACAATCACTGGCGCAAATCCCGTGTCAGCATTCTAAAGTGAATACTTACTCTGGATCCTTTTCTGATACCGAATAGTAGACTTGAGTATCGTATGTTATTGACATTTCATTGCTTATAATTGATTGAAATCAGAATGAAAGTCAAAGTATGGATTCCCAAAATGAGTTTAAGATGATCTTGTTGGAAAAACTAGTTCATGTTAGATGAATTTGATTTTGGTTTTCATTATATGGTCACATAAAATATAATTTGATCAACACCTACAGTTTCTCTCAAGTGGACTGTGAATTACTACAATTATCCACTCTTAGAGATAGGAATAAAAAACATTTGAATTAAAAATAATAGCATTAAAGATTCAGCTGTGAGTTCGATCCATGTTAAACGGAACTAACTTAACACGTTGTTGATGCTAATCTCGGGACTATCTGCCCATGTATTCAAAATGTCTGAATGAATATGAGGGTCTTGCAGAAACTCATCATTGCTGAAATTTGTACACATTAAAATATGAGCAGGGGAAGCCATGTCAGCTGTGAATTAATGACCCTCCGGGTGTATATTTTTATTTTTTGACCCTACTTAAAAATAAGGGTTCTTATTCGACATGTAGAATTACTGAAAGGTTATACCAACCTTTCATTCACAGACATCCTTTCTGAAACTTTAAATGGAAACTTCTAAATTACCCGCTACAATGGAAAATTGCATTATTTTCTGTTATCAATAAAGGGACTTACGCATTTTATCCTGTCATTTCATTCACTATAAATGTGGAAATCAGAATAAATTTTTAAGTAGATTTGCAAAATAATTGTTAAGTGTAAAAAGATCTCCTAAGATAGCTATGGTTGATAGGAAAAATCGGACCCAGGTTTATCGAAAGGTAGTGTCAATTCTTTATTTCTTGCTATGAACTCACCAATTCCCTTCTAGGCTTCAGATACTGGGGATCTCATATGAGTCTTCTTCTGTTGTCAATAAAGGGGTTTACTCTGCTTATTATTTCGTTATTTATCTTCTGACGATTGAATGTAGACATCTCAATTTACCCTCATTCAGAATGGAATGCGACGCACAATTCCATGGTAATCACCATTCCTCTTGATGAGTGCAATATTGTAAAACCTAATAAGGCAACCAATAAAGTTCTTGCCATTTTTAATAATCAAAAACAAAACGACACAAAAGAAATATTGTTATATCCATCGGTACCCAGCATCTTCTGTGAACGTATCTCCAGCTGTAAAGTACCCTTGCATTTAAACTTTCTATTTTTGGACGGCGGAAATAAGTCCTAGAGTGCTTCATTGCTTCCTTTGTTTGAATCACCCAACCAGGGGTTTTGAAGAATGCTTTGCTCATTCACAGCTCTTGGCTTACTGCAGCTGAAGATAAGCCTACATTGAAGTCCTAAAGCAAACAATGCAGAGTGGGTAGTTGGACACTTTTATTTGTCTTCACTGCTGCACGAGTTGCTTTTTTAGAAAGTGGGTGATTTGTCTATTCTTTTACGACAGGTTTTCTACTCTCGACTGACAGCTTTAAGTTTTGTGATACTCTAATTTTCCTATGTATTCTGACTTCATTCAATGACAAATCAAAAAGGGCGAGAACTTTATTGTGTTATCATTAAATCGCCCGAGGTCCGCAAAAAACAAATTTTTTGCCTTTTTAAAAACAATGGGGTGGAGTGAATGGATTTGCAGCTCACCTGGTAGGATTTCTTACTACATCTCCTGCCACAGCAGCTCTGGAGAATGATATTCTCTGCGGAAGAGAAGGAAGGGAGAGGCGATAGGGGAGGCGTTGAGGCCGGCCTGTTCGGCTGGCCATTGTAGGGCACTTCATGTTCCACGAACTCTCGGTCCTGGAAAAGAAAGAAAACCTCATTAAAATCTTCACATAGCCACCGCATATCTTTTCCAGCTCTTATGGTCTATAAATAAATCTCTAAAGAAGTCAATAAAAAGTATGTGATCAGCAAATAATATCACTTACAGTTCACCAATATCATGATGAATTTAGGATTTAATTCATATTATGATACATCAATTATATATTAAGATTAAGATTTAAGGAAAGTGTTTAATAATATTAAGAATGTATAATTTATTATATCAGCTATTAAGCTTTTAAATATTGCCAAGTCAAAATGATCAGCCTATTATTGCATGATATTATGGATTAAAATTTAAGGTACATTTTCATTTTCATATACTATATGACTAATGTAAAAGAACAATCAGTTTATTCGATCTATAACTTCAAACAATAATGCAGTCACAAAAAATCGATAGCAGGAAGTATTAAAATACAATGCTTCTTACCTTAATTTCAGACAATGTCTCTTACTTTAAGTATCTAGGTGCATGGTATTCGATGCATTACAATGTCTCCTGACGCCTGATTGCAATTATTAATGCTGTAGAATATATCACGGGGCTTCGTACGCCTTCTAAAGCATCCTATTTGTCAAAATTGAAGTCTAAATTTTGCTACAGTAATTATTAAATATAGATGGCTACTGAATAATCATTGAACAGCTTACAATTGTCATCTCATTCCTACAGTCCAAAGTGTTGCTAAAGTGATCATATACGTCGTGAAAGTGATTCAACAGATTAAAAAAGCTTGAATGAAACGAAGATAATACTTCAGCATGGTATAGGCCAAAAAGAAATGTCAAATTTTAGAAGAGCAGGTAAGTCAATTTAATGAAAAGAAGAATATAAGTATGCTACCACTGGCAATTAATAACAAACACTACTAAGTTTCTTGGCATCCTTTAACAAATGCATTTACAAAGATTTTTTAATTGTAAGCAGAATGTAATGGTGACACATCAATCTGACAGATATTTTGAATATTACTGAATTATCTTCGCAAATGAATTTCGTCTTTTTTTAGTGACAAAGACAGTCGAATTGGTAAATTAAAATATTAAAGTTAAGAAAAAGTAAATGACATATTTTTCAGTATTATGTGTCTAACAAGAAGTTATGATCATATTCTATGTAGAGCCAAATAATATTTGAGACTCATTGTGCTGAGTTTGACTAGAAATACATTCACAATATCTTAGAGTGACATTTTCCATAAATACTGAATACAAGTAATATTATAGAAAACAATGCCATACTCTGCTTATCACAACAACTCTAGAATTCATCTAATATGTAAATACACCTTCATCATTTAACCAGAACCGGATGCTATGAGACTTAAAAATAACCCATGTGATTCAATAATATTATTTCTGGTTTGCTGAGAATTAGGAATATTGATGGCCATTCGTTTTTACGAAAATAATTTACAAACACTTACAATTTTAAGACCTAGAAAGTGATCTTAATATGAACTTGTAGACACAATAATAAATTTAATTTCCATTTACGAACTAAAAACTTAAAAAATGGTTTTATGCAAACTCAGTTTCATTGGTTTTTTGTTTACGTTCACTTTTTATTATTTCATTTTTTAAAATATTATTTCGTTGTTTTTTTATAGTTGAGAAACTTTCATCGACATTTTTTATTGGAGAATCATAAATCTTTCGAACTGTGGGTAATTAACTGCACAGCTGATATTGGTATCTCTGATTGTTTTTAAGCAATTAGTATGTGTGGAATTTCTACCTCTTAATCTAACTTTCATCTTGCAGCCCTTTGCATTAGAATATAGCCAATAGGTTCCACTGTGAATATCGTAGTCTTTTCAAAAGAGTAAACATGGCTTGAAATCGCCTAGTTAAACTAACATTCTAAGAACATTCCATTTGTAAATGATATGCATAAAAATATATTGCAGGAAAAACGATATCTAGGTGATTTTAATTACTAAAGAAGTCAGCGTAACTGAAGAAAAAGCCAAGAGCATTTATCTAACGAACTGAGGGAAGATCCATGGATTTTGTTAAAGCAATTCTTTGCTCCCAGAGATTAATTTCAGTGCTTCTGAATATTTGCTCAGATGTAATTTCACTTAAATATTATGAGAGAATTATAGGATTGAGAAAACGATCAAAAAGAACTTTCACATATCTTACAAGAAAAAAAAAAAGTTGCAGTGGTTCAATGTTTGCAAAACAAACAGATGAGCAGCTAATAAGATTGGGGTACTTTTTTTGAGTAAAGCAATAGTAAAATATTTTCCTAGATCGAAACAATCAATAAATACGTCTTGGAAAAATACAGTTTTGAAACAGTAACAAATAATATTTGATTTTTTATCAATGAAAGTAAGAATCACTTTTAAGCATAAATATTATTTTGCATGTGTTTTCTTTTGTAATATATATAATTATCTCTTTAATGCTACTTTATTCATAAAGAGAAAGAAGTTTGGCAGAAAAAAATTATTTTAATACCTAAAACATTTTTCTATTTTATAAACTTTTGATTTTAAGGTTTAGTGATCCTTACAAGTTTGTACAAATGAGCGTTTACGGAATTTTTCTTCTCGTCTTATAAATTATCATCAATTTATTTCAGACACATATTTAATCTTTTATTCTTCTCAAAGAGTCACTTAAATGTCTCATCCAGTTATCTGAATAATTCTTTCCTTGCTGTTTAGACAATGTATTTTACTATAAATATTTTCCTAAGAATAGAGAAGTTCTTTGTGATTACTACATATCAAATACATTTTTAACTTCAAAAGGCATAAAATAAAAATTGCATTTATGCATTATTTTCATTAATTTTTTAAACTTTACATTAACTTCATGGATAGAAATAAATGCTTATTTTTTATTTCATACATTTTTAGTTCGTTAAATAATTATTGTTGATAAAATAAACTGAGTTTGCTTAAATTCAAGTAACACATAATGAGAATTAAATGCTTCGCCTACCAAATTGATTAACTCCTCTTTCAGAATTTTATGAAATTGTAATATCAAAGCTATTAAATATAATTGCTTATATTCAAAACAAATATCTTGTATGTCACGTATTAACACCACCAAAATGACACA
Organism: Latrodectus hesperus; assembly: GCA_037975125.1. Taxonomy (NCBI): domain Eukaryota; kingdom Metazoa; phylum Arthropoda; class Arachnida; order Araneae; family Theridiidae; genus Latrodectus; species Latrodectus hesperus. The sequence goes on along the minus strand of CM075860.1, from coordinate 29,634,842 downwards.
TAAATAATATTAATAACGTTTATTTAAATATATATATATATATACATATGTACTTCTGTACCATTTTCTCAACTTCTTTTTTATGGTGGTAATCAATTTGGAAAATAAAACATTCTCTTAAAATTATTAAATACAAATAATTAAATTCAAATTTATCATATAAATAAATTATAAACTTTATTTCTCCTATTAAATTACTGCCTGATTATATAGAACACAAAAACATTTTCCTCAGATCTTTACAACATTGGGATTTAATATGAGTGAAATATCATCTATGAACTGTACTTTTTACTATGTCAATTAAAACAATTTGAATGAGTCTGAAATAAATATAAATTGAAACAATGAGTATAGTTACAGGCCTATTTTTAAAATAGCATTCTAAAATGTTTCTGTTGTTGTAGTTACTTACGACACTTGGACAAGCCAAGCTCGATATGCGAATTGAAGTCAGTAGGGTGCGCCTTTCTTTTAACCAGAGCACCGCGAAGGTGAAAGTACGACTTAAAATATTTCTATTTTCACTTATAAGTTGTATAAGTGAAAATAGAAATAAGTATTTCTATTTTCACACTTGTAAGTAATTTCACTTATAAGTTGTTGTATGCTTTTAAGGCTTTAATGTTTGAATATGATAATTAATAATTGAATATAAAAGTATTTTTAGATAGTTAGTAAAATGATAGTTAAAACATATAAAGTTTAAATGTGTTTTCATCACTTTTAAAACACTAGAAGAGTGACAAAATACTTTTTGAATGCGCGATTAAATGCCAAGAAAAGGAGATATATTGTTCAAATATCATAGCAATAAAATTAAACACATATCACCAATGACTAATGAAATAAAATCAACAAACGTTCGATTTAAATCGTCTTCTAAAAGAAAGTTTATCAAAGTTCATGTAATAAATTTTTAGTAGATATTTATAAGACTACAGATTTCCAAATAATGCCTCACATCTGCTTTCATCTTAGTTGTTTGGATTAAAAATTTAAATCTTTGAAGTTTACTCTAACTTTGAAATTAAAAATTCAAAACTTCTTTGCTAAAAGACTACTATGAAGAGAGGGATTTGGGTTCAAAAGGTAGGCATTTAAAATAATGAGATCCTGAAATCACTATAAATTATTTTGCGAGCTCTTCCACTCCAGCTGAAGTGAGGGAGTGTGTCTTCTTTTTTCTTTGTGATATCCATTTCTATGTTTGGATCTTTTAATCAATATCTTTATTTAAACTAAAGGTTTGTTTAAAATTTATTGCCAATAATTTCTTCAGTAAATGTGCATTCATACATTCAAACTTTTGTCTATCTTTAAAAATCATATGATGCTTTTGCAGTCAGTGGCTGTTATAATGAGGAACAGGAAACAATAATATTATTTTTTAACTGAAATTTTGAATAAAATTAAATTTCCATAGTTCTAGTCACTGATGCCGTTCTGTTTGAGGTGCCCCATATTAACAGACGAAATTTGTTCCATCACTCTATATCTTGCTCATTCTAAATTGGCAAGTCATGTTTAGATTTTTCATTTAGTGACTATATTAACGAGTTTCTTGACAACTGACGTAAAATCATATCAACATTTCAATTGCTGCTTCTGCAGTCGTAATATTTGACTGATTAGCTTTACAGATACATATGAGTAATAATACACTTTCAGTTCTATTATGAGAGGTAGTTGATTTTTAATTGCTTATCTACACACAAATTTGTGCGCGTGAGTTACCATTAAGGTGCATAATTCAGTTATCTCCTGGAATTAACTAGATAATTTATGAAATAATTAGATATTGCATAAATTAGTTAGACAAGTCAATTAAAGAATATAATATAGGAAAATTTTTATACTTTACATTTTTATTTTATGCAAGAACGCGTTATTCTATAAAATAACAAATAATACACCGTTAATATGAAAAATGAATAATTTCAAAGTTATTTTTATAAACTGATGGATCATAAGTAGCTAAAATATCGAATATTACATAAACGTGCATGACTAATTGATAAATAACAAAGGAAAATAGATTGTATAATTTGTTACTGCTCATATTGTAAACATAATGTCTAAACGCAATGGAATGAAGAGTCCTTGCAAAGCAGCTGTAAGTGGTTTGAAACTGACTAAGGACAATGAGAACCGAGTCAAAAGTATGAAAGACTCCATTTCATACTGTTATAATCAAGTAATATTTATTCTATAAAACATCGATTCAGAATTTATCGTTGACTTCAATAATTTTACTTACTTTAACTGAACTGTCTAATTATTTCCTAAAATAACGGATTTCAAACTTTAACGGTAATACATATGCATATATATGCATAGATATATAGATTTACCTATAAACAAAAAATTTTGCATAGTTTAAATTTTTAATTATTTAAAAAATTGGAATCTCTCAAATATCAATAATAATAATTCATTCCACACACAAGCAAACTTCGAAAGTATGCAGAGAGAATTCTTACCGTTGTCTTTTCGAGACATCTCAGCAGATGGTGATGCTGCAGTTCGAAGATGTCATCCGGGAAGTCTTCCACCTCCTGTCCGCTTTCCCTGGCAGCTATTCTGGCTTCGACAGCTTTCTTCTTGCTCACGAAGGCCGCTCCGGTGGTCGCCTTGGCGATTCGGATGCGAGCCATTCGGGCTTTCTGCAGAAAAAAGAGGGGAAAAAAATCAGAATTCAGACTTCACGTGAATACGATAGGCGAGAAATGAATTGAGTACTGTGAAGCTTTCAAAAATAAAGAAGAATACAATTTTGTCAGTGATTGCAACCTTAAATTATTACCCATTATCGATAAAGAGAAAAAATATTTGGAAATAATAAATCATCAAAATTATTCAATCATTGTTAGAGTAGAATAAAAATACCTGCAAAAAATTTAAATAAGAAAATTTGGTTATAATTGTTGCCGAAAATGTAGACCAGTAATACCCGCCAACAAGCTGCTACCAGTAATTCTTTTATAAATAAGAATAGAAATAACCAAACGCTTAAAGGCTTTGCCAACTTGTGATATTGGAAAGCATATAAGTATGTAAGAAAATTATATATAATTAGAAAATAATATTTTTTAACAAAAAATATGCCACTTCGCATGAAGTTTATAATTTACATTAAAATCAAGTTAAAAGATTTTACTTACAGTATTATAAATTGTACACATATTGCCAATAAAAGTATGGGCACTTTATATTACTCTACACAAATAACTGATAAAAATAATATCTTGCTTTCTTTGTTGATATCTTTTATTGATGTTTTTTAAACACACAAATTTTATTCAAAAATATGATAAAAATGTATTTGACGGTATGCATGAAGCATTGCTGATTGTATACGAACTGAATTTTCCAAGCACTGAAAAATCCCGATCATAATTTAATTGGTCCAGAATATCGCGTAATTTGATTATTGACTTATTCACTTTGCATATTTAGAACAAGGGAAACATAAAATTTAAAAATATTCTGGTTAAAGATACACTTCCTACTCTTTATAATCTTCATGAACTTTACTACATATGTATTCGGAACTGAAGTATTGTACAATTTGGAATCAGCAACACAAAATTGACTAGAATGAAAACTCATTGAATAATTTTAAAGATTATACATCTGTATCATTAATGCAGCTTAAAATGAAATTATTACAGAATAAAGGAAATAAATTTGATATATCTCCTAAATTTTGTGTTAATATATATTGCATATATGACGCAATATTCATATTAATCAATAGTCATATAATTCCAGCATAAATGATATAAATTTTTACATAAATTAAATATTTTTTACAAAAACGAAATAAAAAGTAAAAACGTAAATAACATAAATTTGATTTCAATCATCACAATATTGCTGTGAGTTCGAATGTATGTTTTACACGTACGAAAAATATTCCGCTAAAAACCTAAATCTGCAAGTAATCGGAAAATGATATAATAATGTATTTTTTTCTTATTTACATGATTACACACAACGTCAGAAATATTATTTATTGATGATATTAAGGTTTTGGGATATTCTTACTGTAGTTTATTAGAGCTATAATTATTCTTTGTATATCATATTCTGGAAAGTAGTGTACTATCAGAGAAAATAATTCATACGTTGGGTATAACTGTATTCTTTTTGCTTTTCCATTCCAACTTCTGAAATGAAGTAGTAGTTTTTGCATTCATAAACTAATCTATCCAATTTTTATGAAAAAAAGTCTATTTTTTTTAACTGAAATTAGATTTAAAACAGTATCTGAAGAGTTTTTCTTCCCTTTCATCTGCATGTATTAACTCAATGTTAATAAGAGCTACAATCTCACCTTCTTAAAACTGAAATACTTTCCAGTCCCTTGACGTAGCTTCACTGCATGTGTGTAAGCAGAGAGTGGTAATCATATGATTGATTGTCATGGTAACCCTGTAGATAGTGTGTAGATGCTACATATGTTTATGCCTATAATCTTTATCATGCTTTGACCAGTAGATGCATTCGTAATCTAAAAATAGTTAATTAACTGATTCAGTTTCTTTAAATATAATTACAAGATAACCAATGACACCGTTTGGCATTTTTAATTTCCAATAAGGAAATGATTTACAGAATGTGTTGTCTCTTGTTAGTGCTCGAAATAATTTCCATCGGCATCTAGCACCTACTGCAGGTGTCCCTAGCTGTGCAATCTTTTTAGGTAAAGCCCTGGGGTTTTCAACACAAAGTAACCCATCCATGCTCAAGTCTCCTTCGTTGCCCTGAATCTCACCATCTAAATGTCTGAAACCAATAGCTTACAGTACGTCCATTCTCAGCACTATCCTGAAACGCTTGACATATTCAGTGATTCGACGAGGCTTCTGATAAGACTACTTTACAGCCATAAGGCGAAGAACGCCAAACAAAGCTCCTTAGAAAAGGTGCATTGACATGATTGGTTACGAACATTGTTCTCATACTCAGAAAATACTGAGTTCGAATCTCGAGTTTATGAAAGATTCGTCATGTAGGTGGTTAGGACACGTTAAAAAGTCCGTGGTCGTGATGTCTTCCAAATGAAATAATACCTCTGGGTGTGTCAGATCAAGTATTGGGGAAATTTTTGCTTGCTCCTTATCACTAAATAACGCACTCAGCTGCATTCACTTCATTGGCAGAGCGTACGATTCCGGATGAGAAGGGCGAAAGAACGAGCTTCTTGGACATTTCCCTTCATCTTCGACATCTGCATGAGCCGCGATTCATGATAGAGCGGATCAACATGCTTTTGCAACGATTTTGTTATAGAATGATATTTTCAATCGCTTATCATTATTAAATTAGAAATAATTCAAATCGTTAGTATTTCTATTCTAGACTAGCAGTAATTGTGATACAACAATTTGCATAATTTCTCTCTTCATTTAGTGACAGAAAGGAAGAGAACTTTATTTGTTACCTTGTATTTTTCTGCATGCTTAATTTAAAAAAATTCCTCAGGTTTAAAACAAAATCTGAATTTAGCAATTACGTTTACAAGTACTGAAAGCTAAAGCAGTATGTCCATAAAACATAAATAGAACAAAATAAAGTATTCAATAAAATGGGATGCAAACAATGAATCCAGAATGAATTTTATTAAGCTTCATTACCAATCTGAATTATATTTTAATATTAAAAACATGTGTTTTGATACTGAACCTGTGACAGTGATATTTACATTAATAACTATAAAATGTAATGCATAAAAACATGTGTTTTCTTTTATATTGTATTTCCTTATTTACTGATGGCTCTCAGGAAAATGAATACATACATGCATATATAAAAGTTTGTGGCATAATTATTTGAAGCACAAATTTTATTTTTTACAGTTACAAAAATATTTCAAAAACAGTTTTAAAAATTTTTCATTAAAAATAAAAAAGTAGTTTCAGCTTTCTTAATTTAAATTCGTTTAGAAAAATAAGTTGTTGCTGTATGATTAATATTAACAAACTACAAGAAAAATATTCATTTCTGATTTTGAAGAGCAATTTTTTTTCTTTTATGGCCAAAATAAGATAAAAATGAATTTTTCTTGCATTCGATAAAAGTTTATGTACTTGAAATATCGAAAAATGTAAGATAAATCATAAATTTAAAGTAATCCTATCATATCCTGATTAATCATTTGCCTTTATCTCGAATTAATTAACTTCAGTGTTTAATAGGATGTACATAAAAAATTAAAAAGAAATGTAAGTTCAGATAAAAATATCATTAGACTTTCTTTCACAGCTTTAGAAATGTAAGGTATAACAATAATTTTATATAAAAATCATTTTCTAAGGCATAGTAATGTACGCTTGTAATAAAAGCTAAAAATGTATTACAATGTGTTACTAAGTATACACGAGAGCATCTGTCTCATTTGGTTGATTAGTCGGGATAAACTGAAGCAAATGGAGTTCACGCTTTCGCCACTAAAATTAAGACATCTTTTGTACTCCACCGGGAGGGGGCGCTAATAGCCCTTAATGGCGACTCCTTTTACAATGCTTTCATACTAATGTTAATTTCCTCAGTCTTTTAGTAAATCGCGAGGCAAAAAACATAATTTTCATTGTGAAATTACACTGCATTTGTGGCGAATTGCCAATACAATGCTGCTTGTGTTATGTGTGATAAATTTCAGCTAGAGTTCCTGCTCTCGGATGTAAATAGTAAAAGTGGGAGATATATTCATTATTAGATCCTTCTTTATGGTCAAATCATTTTGCCATTGTGCTTGAAAAGATAGTGCAGAGCAATAATTATAATTAATTAAAATAATTTTACTAATAAAATTATTTTACTTTCGCTTGGCCTCTTAGAAAGAGTGGATAAGAAGAATCGAACATAAGTGCTTATATTTCATGAAAATAAAAAACACATTTTATTTCAAAATGTGTTTTTTATTTTCATGAAATTTAATTTTTGAAATTATTTAATTAATTAAATGCGTATTGTACGTAATTCCGGCAAAAATAATTCAATTAAACTCTTTCTGCATTGAGGAAATTATTAGAAAGGAAGTAATTTTTTTAATTTTATCTGAAAAGAAATCAATGCGGTCAATTGAAAATTGTGAGCAAATGATATTAAACTTGTATTTTGCAACCCAAATTACCAATAAAAATTAATTTATTGTTAATTTACTTCGTGAAATGCTAATTTTATATGCTTTTTTTATACTTTTTATATTAAAAAAACAATAAAAATTTATTCATAATAACAATTAATTTATAAAACAATAAAATTTATTTGTTGTTAAAAAGTTTAATTACAATAATTATTACTTAATCACGTAATCTAAGACAGATTACAAGAAATATAAAGTTTTATTTTATACTTTTTCATGATGTTAATATTAAAAATAATAGTAATAAAATGACACAATATCATTCATTAATTGAAAAACAGTAAATATTTAATTGATCGTCCTATAAGAGAAAATAACTTACACTGGCCTCTTGCTCATCATTCGGAAAAAGCATGAATTGTGTGAAACAAATGAAATAGCTCTGCCACTGAAGATTAATATGACATAATGATTATAATTCTTCTCTGTTAATAAATTGTTGATGAAAGATATTCGAAGAAACATTTAACAGTAAAAATTTGAATTATTTTTAATACATATTTTAAAGGGCAGTTGCCATATATAAATAAAACTAGTTTGTTATGTTTGCTGTTTCCCTTTTGGAAAAACTTTTAGGAAGCTTTACTTGTTCAACAAATCATGAGTCATGCTTTATATTCAGTGAAAAAGGAAGTAATAAATCCTTTTCATTGACTAAACTTTGTATTCAATATACTTTCCTTTTTTAATGGAAAATATTAATAACGATTGTAATCATTTTATGCATGATTAAATAGTAAAAAAAATTAAAAACTTCGGTGATATTTTATACAAAAGCTTATGATGATCATGATTTATTTAAAACAAAAAGATTAACATCAAATCAGATAAAAATTTAATTCAGTATAATTTATGTCTAATTTTGTAATAACAACAATTAAGTTTTGCTTTTTACTCAGTGATATGGTTTAGATAAAGATTTTTATGAAATTACAGTAGTTACAACAATTGCTTTTTTTACTACTTGATTTCAGGATTTGTAAGGCTGTTGTAATAGATATAGACTTCCAGAGAACTAAATTTATACCCATAATTATTTTGTGATAAGTACGATAATAAATGACTACATTATAATATCATTAACTGATTTAATGTAGAACGCTAGCTATATTGGAATATTTTTGTACTGAAAGGATAGTGTGTACTGTATCGAAAAATGTAAATTAGGCAAATATTTGTAAGAATGTCTTATATTTCTCGTTAATAACTTGTTGCAGCATGCTATTATCATTTTATTTGCGTCTAAGCAACATTTATTCAGTGAAAATAGCGCTTTTCAGAGTTGAGAAAATCTAAGGCAGCTTGGCGAGATTTTGGCACCCTAACTCAAGACAACATTCTCCAAGTTTCCAGTTGATAGAAGCAATTGGAGCCGATTGTATTTTAGCCAGAGACTTCCAGTTTTATGAATCGTATGTTCTTTTTTCTATGACTTGTTTCCATAACATCCTATATTATAATGCAGTTTCCCAGCAATTATATGAGAAGAATACTCCAAAAATAGAATGTTACGAAACAAAATATTTATGTTTTGTAATGGGATAAGAATAAAAGTGAATGATTAAAATATAATTACTGTACTTTTTTCTCTTGTACAACAACTGGAATTGAGAATAACTTAAATATTACAGTTTATATATTCACTGTACTAATGAAGTCTGACAGATATTTTTCTCGCTTTTCTGATAATTTCATTTTAGAATTTAAGTATGAATCATATTTTATTTTGAAAAAATTGATTGGTACTTATGCAGAATAGCACAAAATTTCTTTCTTCGTATGCATCATTTGTTGCTCCACGCAATTTTCAAACCAGTTTGTAGAGCTTGATATACAATGTATTGATTTCAACTAATATTATTGTGTGAAATATTATTTTATTTCATTGGGATAAAAGGACCTTGATTGTAAATAGTAAGCTGAATGAGAAAAAGGGCAAAAATAGCAGATAAAAAGTCATTACAATTGTTTTCATTTCACTAATATCCTTGCAGTTATTAAGTCCACCTGTAGAAATGAAACATAAACGAAATAATTGTCTAATTGCTTAAAAAGTATTTGCTTGAATGACATACCGAATCTACAATATTCAAACAGAAATTCTTTTATCATCATTTACATGCCACTTTGGTCTGAGTTATGGGTTCCAGACTGCAAGTATTTCTTGTGTAAACAGAATAAATATAAATCAATATTATATTTGATCTTCTTTCCTTCATTTCTAAATAAATTTTAAATCCAATGCCATTTCATGGGTTGGATAATATTTAACAAAAGACCTTTCATCTGATCTCTTGAAGCATTAGGTTATAATATCTGAAAATATTTAACAACTTAATGAGTGTTTACTGAGCTATTTAAAATATATTGCAAAAAACTGTTGGACGCATCCGATTTCTGGTGAGAAAATTATTCTTGTTTGGGAAGGTAACTGTTTCAAATCCTCCTTCTGCAGAAAAAACTATAAAGCCACATTTTCTTGACAAATTCATCCAATCCTCAACTGGCGCAGAGGGAGGGCTGCCGTACAAGGGGGTGCTCCTCGTATATTAACCTCGTCACATGAATGGGATTCAAAATTATATCATTACTAAAATAGCAGTTCTTAGCAGCTTCGGTTAGGAGTCGCTGCACCTGCACATTTCCCTGCATCCAGTCCAGAGTTACCAGTGTGGTGGAAGCATCTAGTGGGTGTTTTCGTCGTTTAGAATCAGGTGCTGAACAGAAGACCCCCAATACTGGACATGTCACGCCCAGAAGTATTATTTCACTTAGAGGATATTGTGACCATGACTTACACATACTTAACTTGCCCCAGGCACCTTTAGCAAACACGACCGATTTTCGACTAAGTCGGGAGACAAACTCATTCCCTCAGCAACCCGGCCTCCACCTCCCATTCCGCTTAGAAACACATCAGCAGAAACGACATATAAATAAAATATTATAAATTTTACGGCTTAAGTATGGAGGCAAAATAGCCTACCAGAAAAAAGATATATTTTCTTCTCTAAAAGTTAGCGAGTTCGTTACCTGATTGACTGTACATCGTCGTTCTTAAAGGACCTATTAACATTGAAATTTTGTAGGATCTAATGTAACTTTTCCTAGTCGATGAGGCATGATATAAGGAGAGGAGAGCGTTTTCACGGTTTTTAATGTCACCCCTCGGCCGTGGCTCAAATTGGACAAATGTCGGTCCTCAATCAGTGCCTTTTCAATTGCTAATTATGAATGAAACAATAAGTAAGTTAATGGGTTGACATTCTACAGCCACTTCTTGCACACAAGTGTTGTTTCAAAGAGGATGCCTACTCATTTCATACGTCTTCGCCGAAGGTAGGAACTGAACCCACGAACCATTGAACTGAATGCCAAAGAGCTAACCATTCAGCTTCTACCTCAGCACAAAGAAACAATTGTTGAGAGTAAATTGCTAAAATCTTTAACTGAGATGCATTAATAATTATTCAAACTCTAAAATAATAAATTATTTTTTATTTGTTTGTCTTTTATCTCTAACTTTACAAGTACATTTTGAAATGATATTCAAAAATTATTTAATAGATGAAAGTTATATATATATATATATATATATATATATATATATATATATATATATATATATATATCAGACGATTTCAAAAACAAGTTATGATTCTATTATGACATGACTTATTACTTATTCAGAAATATAGCTATCTGTGATATATTTTAGAATATTGGTGAAAACATATTTCTGAACTTCAGAGATCTACTTTTTTTACAGAGAAAGAATTTTTATAGCGATAATAATTTCATTATAAATCAGCATGATCAAGGAAGGTATTCCAAAGTTTATATTTAAATCAACAAATTGAACATTCAAAACCTTTAGATTTTATTTAAAGGAAAATGGGAAAAAATAGTCTTGTTTTGATAGGCACTTTAGAATATATTATTAGAAAATATATTCGTTTGCTCTACCCAAAGTCAATAGCAAAAACATCGGATTTCACGAAATTAGGTTAGCCTTAGTTAAATATCTCCACACACATGTATTTAGTTTTATTTTATTTTTGTTTTGTATAAATATACTGGCCTTTTTATTATTTTATGGTATAAAAGTAGGAGAAGGGAATTAAACTTGGAATATTTTAAAAAACAAACTTATTTAAATATTTCCAGAAGCATTTATTATAAATTTGTGAAAATAATACGTAATAATATATAATTTTTTCTATATAAATATTATTTTCATTATTTGGACTTTCAATATTTAAACTAAATCATTTAACAAAATAAGTTGATTTTAAAAAATTCATTGTTAAAAACATCAAAAATATCTTTCGAAAATAAAACTGTTACAGAAAACTTATTATGTTTAAAACTTCTCAAAGAACTGGAATTTTATAATTTTAATATGAAACAGAAATAAAATATTAGTATTTATGAACATAAAAACATAAAATTCCTCAAAAAGTTTATATTTTTGAAAATTTTAATCTTTTACATACCCTTATCTCAAATAATAAATATTTTTTCCTAAATATCTATCTTTATAATACAATTATTTTATTGCTTTAATTACATTTTAGGCAGAGTTAATTTTTTTATGTAAATTATGAATTCATATGATTTTCTGGTTGTAAAATTTCAATTACATCGAATCACTTGTTCAGCTGGTGGCTAAGCGATAACTGTCCGTTATTTAGTTTATCCATTCAACTCTCATCACAGGTGTGGTTGTCGGTTCAGAGTCCATTTTGAACAAAAGCTGCGGATGATAAATCCTCATGTGCCAAATATGCTCTAAAGTTCGCAATTAATCAATAGATTTATCGTCAAATTATTTTGAAATATTGTCCAGTTAATGCAAAATCATTCTGGTGCATTGCGTTGACCTGCAGTTTGTCGGTTTGTTTGTCGCTCAACGGTCATTTTTTGCACACGAGGGCTAATTAGACCGGGACTTACGGCTTAAAGTGGATTCCGAACCACTACAAACATCCATGCCCAAGGTGGGATTCGAACCCACGAACTGTTGAACAGGCAAGAGCGCTAACCATTCAGCTGTCAGTTCGGCGCGTTGACCTGCAGTGAGACTATGAACAAAAAGCAATTTCTATGTCATCAATTTTCGTTAGAAATTAGCTTATCATGCGTTTATTTGATGTACTATATTTTAATAAAAAGTTTTCCTATCTTTATAAATTCATTCATGAAAATATTTCCATCCTTTATGTTATAAAAATTCGTCTCGAAAATCATACTCTTAAACGTCATAGTATCCACTCTGAGAAAGAATTGAAAGCAGAGCAGTCATTTCGCGATTTAATCTAATTTTTTAGTGAGGTTCGTTAGCCGGTTGATTGGGTTTTGTGGCTAAAGGTCCAAAAAGAACAAGGTGTGCGGTGAAGGCACAGTCCGTGAAAATTTATGCAGGGAATGGTTAGCCCTTTTCAAATCTGGCGAAACTAGCTTGGAAGTTAAGCCAAGAAGAGATGGACAATCGGATTTTGACGACCAGGCACATCTGGCAGCCATGGAAAGGGACAAAAGCTTGACAATTTGAATGCTGACTGACAACTTTAATGTGGACCCTTCAATTATTGTTCCTCATCTCAAAAAGCATGGAAAGGTATGGAAGATAGCTGGATGGGCTGCCCCCCCCCACGAGTTCAGCGACAACAATAAAGCCGAATGTGTCCGATTTTTCAACGAACTACTGCAGCGAAAAGAGCAAACTGCGTCAGTGAAGGACCTTGTCACTGGGGGTAAATCACGGCTTTTCTTAAAAAACTCAAAGAAACTCAAAAACAAATCAAAACAAAAAAATCCGTTTTGTTAAGAATTTTTCTAAAAAGAATTTAAAATGCTACTGTGGAATTTTTATGTTCCCTTTTTAATAGTAAATAGTATTCTGGAAAGCCTGATAATTTTGCATTAACCCAATAGAAAGCATATAAACCAAAAAAAATAATAAATAAAATTTAAATTAAGTTCTAATATTGTACGCTTGACATTGAGATCATCACTAAACAAGTTTTGTGTCGAGCTGATAGCTCTTCTGATTTTGAATGACTATCTTTTCTCAAATCGAGCCGAAACATGACGTCACTCCGATGTCACCAGATTTATCAAGAACGAATCTGCTAAGTAATGGCACGTCATATACATTGAACTTGTAGTAATTTATAAATCATAAAATGATAAAAGTAAAGAAAAAATTCAGATATGTATCCAAAGTTCTAAATGCATAAAATTGTAAATATGATGCACGTGTGAATTCATGTCTTCATTGAAAAAAAGGACCACAGTTATTCAATGCATTGACAAAATACTCTTTAATTTGAAAAGAAATAGTCGAAAACAGTTCATGGAGTTATCTTCTGAATGGAAAAGAAATGCCTGAAAATAAACATACTGCAAATTTCTGGCAGAAGGCAAACAAATCATAGGGTTGGACAGTCTGTAGAAAAAGTCCGAAGTAGAAGGCTGTATTTCAATCACCTCAAATGAAATTTGACAAAAATTGATGATAGTGGTTTCATCTTACAATCAGGAAACATGATATAAAAAGTCTAAATGAGTTCCTTCATAAAAGAAGTAATAAATATTCCATGATGCCATCGAAGTAATAGAATCTGCAACTACTAAACCTTATTAAAAAGGATACATTTCGCTTATTAAGAGTTCCAAATATGAATCATTTATACTTTTAGAAGTTTTAATATTTTAACAAGTTTTCCATTATTTTATTTGTTAAACCAACATTTCAATAATTATCTCATTTTATTGAAATTTTCATTCATTTCCTATTTTAAATATTTCGCTTGGTTTGATTTTTCATATTATAAAATCGAATCGTGAAAAATCATCAATAATTTTGTGCATAATTGCATATCGATAAATTAATATTAATGAAGGCGCTTTGGAGTATTCTCTTTTTCACATCTGCTCATTTGAGGCAGTCAATTACTGCGTGTGGCGGAATGCCATCAAATGGACATGTATGTTAATTATAGCACACATTTCTCGAAATTGACCTTATAATAATGTGTTCACATGGAAATGAACTGGATATAAATTGTAATAATGTCTGCAATGTGTTTTTGGCAAAAACTCTAATGCAAAATGAATGAAATTCAAATACATCATTTACCATAAACTTTTCCAATATTATTTCCATTACTCAATGTATTTTAAAATTTTTCTGAATGTCTCTAGTCTATATATATATATATATATATATATATATATATATATATATATATATATATATATATATATATATATATATATATATATATTATGTAGAATGTTAATTTATAATTAAACGAATAAATGTCAGACTTTTTCTGCATTTGCTATGAAGATATAAAAGGCTTTGTGGGTGCACATTAAATTAGTTTCGACAATTTTGTTAAATATATAGAACTAATTTAAAATAGTAGCTTCTAAGGCAATAATCAAATTAGACTCAATGATGCTTGATTTAACTATTGTTTTCAAGTAAAGCAAGCAAAAAAATACTTGGTTTTAATGTAATCATCCAATTTATCGAAAGAGTTCACTGAATGATTTTGATACACTCGAAAGGATACCAAATATTCCACTTCTTCCACTTCCAAGAAGACAGATATAAATATAGATCGCTTAAAAGGGATTGCATTATAGGATATCTATATTTATTATCGGATTATAATGTAAAATTTTTACAAGTATATTATATTAATTTAAAATTTTCTGATTGTAAACATCTAATTTTATTATTTTTAAATTAACAAAATTTTTTAAAACTCCTTAAAATAATGAATTGGAAAATAATAACAAATATTTTAAAACTTTGTCAGTAATAGTTCAGTTTGAGATACAAACTTTGAAGTTTCTTGTTAAAAATATCTACTAAATTTTGAATCGATCCTTCCGTTTGATTCAAAATTTAGTAAAATTGAATAGTAGAATTAAAAATAAAAATTTATCCAAAAAGTATCTTTAGAACAGAAATATTCTTTTAAAATGTCTTCAACAAGAATAATTTTGTTTTAGACACAGGCCGAAAAACTTCCCTTTACCAAGCTTTTGTACGAAGTTGTGAACAGAAATTCTGAGATATGACACGAAGACTGTGTACAAACTAAAAGACATTTCCAAGAAGAAGATTTTCAATAATAATAATAATTCAGCTTTAGATACTCAGTTGAAAATGTACAATTTCAATTTAGAGCTGAATCAAAGATATCACATGACAGCTGTAGTCCCATTTGAAATTAAAAATACTAATCCATGAAAAGTAGTAAAATAGGAAATTCTCTTAAAATGTTTAGGATTAATAATTTTCTTTAAGATATGGATTAAAAAATATCCAATTGCTAAATCTGTTACCGAGCTTTAAACCAAATCAGATGTTATGAGATAATATATTAGGATATATATATATATATATATATATATATATATATATATATATATATATATATATATATATATATATATATATATATATATATATATATATATATATATATATATATATATATATATATATATATATATATATATATATATATATATATATATATATATATATATATATATATATATATATATATATATATATATATATATATATATATTTGTAAATAATGATTATATTTGTCTTAAAATATCTCAGACAGATCGGAAATTCTCACCTTTTTGGGCAAAAATTGCGGTATTTAGACGTATTGTAGTTTAAAAGCTGATTTCCTAATAATTTGGCGACTTGGCGACAGTTGGCGAGATTCTTGGCGACTTGGCGACGGTTGGCGAGATTCTTGGCGACTTGGCGAGAAATCGATACTTCTGGAAACATCCATCACCTAAGCTCTAGGACCAATATTTTTCGAGATAGCCTAGAAGCTTCCAGAATCTTGGCGAAATTGGTAGATTTCTCCGCCAAGTCAGGTATAAATACCGCAGCCCGACATGGAAGAGTGAGTTTTTGTGAAGACAGTCAGTGAGTGAAGACGATTAGTTGTGACTGCTAGTTGTTCTCTGTCTGAGGTATTTGAGACCTCTGATTGGAAGCTATTTCTTATTGTATCTGACGAATTGTAGCTGTATAATTGTGATTGTTACAGCGGGAATTTCGTTTATCTAGTGAAGTTTTTTTTTAACGAATAAAAGTCTTGTGTTCATTAAGTGGTCGCTTTATTCAACTCTCAATCAACACGAACCCGTGGAGCTCGGTACAACTGGTGTCAGAAGTCGGGGTTGAAGAGTTGATGCAGCGTGTCACAAGAAAAATGGATATGGATTTAATGAAAAGTCTTCTCGAAAAATTAGCGGAGCAGATGGCTGAGATGAAAGCTGGACAAGAAGAGATGAAAGCTGGACAAGAAGAGATGAAAGCTAGACAAGAAGAGATGAAAGCTGGACAAGAAGAGATTAAAACCGAGATGATGAAAGAGATGAAAGCTGGACAAGAAGAGATGAAAGCTGGACAAGAAGAGATTAAAACCGAGGTGATGAAAGAGATAAAATCTGGACAGGAGGAGCTTAAAAAGGAACTTAAGAAGGACATTGTAAGTGTTAAAGAAGAATTCTCCAACATCATTCAGGAGAAGATGATTGCAATGGAAGATAAGGTAACTTCAGTTGAAACTAAAGTTCTGGAGATAGAAGAAAACGTTGAAGAAGCATTAGACAATATGAATAAGAAGATTGAAAGCTTGGAGAAGCAAATATCAAACAAACATGAGGAACCGAACGTGACATTTGTGCCTTCCCTAGCCAATATTAAACTCTCAACATTTGATGGGAAATCATCCTGGCAAGTATACAAGACCCAGTTTATGATGGTAGCGGAAGCTAATGGATGGAATCCCCGAGCCCAAGCTTTTCACCTGGCGGCTTCTTTAAGAGGAGACGCGGCTGACATCCTCGAGACGCTTCCGGAGGAGCAGAGGCACGATTTCCAAGCCCTATCGAGTGCGCTTGAGCTGCGGTTTGGAGATAAGTGCACTAAAGAATATAGCAGACTACAGTTAAAGTCCCGCTATCAAAGAGCGGGTGAAAGTCTGCAAGAATTGGCTGCCGATATTCAGCGACTTTCCCATCTAGCATTTTCGGACTGCCCAGCTGAGACACGTGAAGATCTGGCTCTCCATCACTTCATCGATAGTGTGCGGGATCCGGAGATACAGAAAACACTTAGACTCGCCGATGTCAAAGATATCGGATCTGCCCTAGTATACGCACATAAGATAGAGGCTGCCCAGCAGGCCGCGCGTAAAGACCGGCACTCAATCAGAGCCGTCTCTGCTACTGATACGGACTGTAATCTAAGAAAGCAAATTGAAGATCTGCGGCGAAAAGTCCGTAGCTTAGAATTGAGTAAAGGTGGCAGAAACATGAAGATTCAGTGTTGGACTTGCGGTGCAGTCGGACACGTCCATAGAGACTGCCCGAAACGAAAAGATGGTGGAAATGATCTTCCACCACAGCAGGGAAACTAATATGTGGCCATCTCGCGGGGCGGAGATGTCCAGAGAGTCAGAAGCCCCATTTCAAATTGTTTCACATTTCTTCCGTAAGTAGCGGCGACAACGGACTTTTCGTTATGGGACATGTCAACGAAGTTCCCTGCAGAATGATAATCGATACTGGAGCCAACGTAACTATCATTAGGACAGATATGGCTCGCAAACTTGGTGAGAAACTCATCTGGACGCCGCCCTGCATTACCCTCCAAACTGTGACAGGTGATAAGATTAAAGTGCATGGAAAAGTCAATCTAAACATTGCATTTGGTAATGCCGTGTACCATCATATGGCATATGTCGCTGATATAAATGACGAATTTATTCTCGGATTGGATTTCCTCAAAGAAAACCATTTCAAGTTAGATTTTAAAAATAATGAACTACACTCATGTTCTGAAGACATAGCGATTTTTAAGACGAAATATTCAGATATTAAAACAGTCCATCATATAACTGCAAAGAGTGAAATAACATTACCACCAAGAACTGAGACAATAGTTTCCGGAGCTCTTTCAGAAGATAATAATTTTCATTATGGATTGACTGAATATCCAGATTCCGACAATAGCGTTAAAGGAGTACTAGTGGCTTCTTCCCTCGTCGACCTTTCACGAAATGTAATCCCGGTAAGAGTTGCTAATCTAAGCAATAAGGTAAAACTAATAAAAGAAGGAGAAGTGCTGGCGACTTGCACTCCAGTGACCTGTATTAACCGAAATTGTCAAGCCACACTATCTGAGCCTCCTGACACTCTAATTAATGAACTCCTTCAGAGAGCAGAGTTAGATGATAAACAGAGGAATGCTGCAAGAAATTTATTATTAGAATTCGGAGATCTCTTTTCCAAGAAATCAGATGATGTTGGGCGAACCAAATTGACGCAGCACCGAATCAATACAGGAAATCATCCACCCATTAAACAACATCCGAGAAGATTGCCATTCGCTAAGCAGGAAGAGGTGGATAATCTTCTGATGGAAATGCAGCAGAATGACATTATTGAGCCATCAGAGAGTCCTTGGGCTTCGCCTATTGTTTTAGTTCGGAAGAAAGATGGTTCTACCCGATTCTGCGTTGACTATCGTCGGTTAAACAACATCACTAAAAAAGATAGTTACCCTCTTCCTAGGATTGACGATACACTTGATGCTTTATCCGGAAAACAATGGTTTTCGACTTTGGATCTCAAGAGTGGTTATTGGCAAGTAGAGATACATCCTGAGGATCGAGAAAAGACTGCATTCACCACAGGACAAGGACTTTGGCAGTTCAAGGTTATGCCATTTGGGCTTTGCAATGCACCTGCAACGTTTGAGCGCCTGATGGAGACAGTATTACGAGGACTTTCCTACGAAGCCTGTTTGGTATATTTGGACGATATCATTATTGTAGGGCGCACATTCGAAGACCATTTAAGAAACATCCGAAAGGTGCTGGAAAAATTAAAAATGGCCAACCTGAAGCTGAATCCTTGCAAATGTAATTTATTCCGACGTGAAGTAAGCTATCTGGGACACATTATCTCTGCTGAAGGTGTAAGAACAGATCCTGAAAAGATCTCCGCAGTTAAGGACTGGAGTCGTCCAAAAGATGTCCACCAATTAAGAAGTTTTCTTGGACTATGCACATATTACAGGAAATTTGTTAAGGGTTTTTCAAGTATTGCCAGACCTCTTCACAAGTTGACAGAAGTTAAACAGAGATTTCTATGGACAGATGAATGTGAGAAAGCTTTTAAACAACTGAAGGAGGCGTTGACATCTTCGCCCGTTCTTGCATATCCCCAGCCCGAAAAATTATTCATTTTAGATACGGATGCCAGCAACGAAAATATCGGAGCTGTTTTGTCGCAGGAAATTGATGATAAGGAATATGTCATTGCTTATTGGAGTAAATGTCTATCGAAACCAGAGCGGAATTACTGTACAACCAGGAAGGAATTGCTGGCAATTGTTAAAGCCATAGAACATTTCCACCATTATCTCTATGGAAGAAAGTTCTTGCTCCGGACAGATCACGCATCCTTAACCTGGCTTTTAAATTTTAAAAATCCGGAAGGACAGGTAGCCAGATGGATTCAACGACTCCAGGAGTTTGACTTTGAAATACGTCATCGCAAAGGAACTCTTCATGGAAATGCTGATGCACTATCAAGGAAGCCGTGTAATGAAAGCTGCCGATATTGTTCTAGAGTAGAGAAGAACTATCAGTTAGTAAATCCTTCGGTACGCCAAGTTACTGTTTCACCTCCACCGAAACCAGACCCATGGAGTGATAAAGGACTTAGGGAAGCCCAAAAAGAAGACCCAGATATAAATCCAATTCTTGAATTGAAAGAATCTTCTAGTATGAGACCAAGTTGGCAGGAAATCTCCACCTACAGTCCTGCTACTAAGCAATATTGGGCTCTTTGGGACTCACTCCATATAAGAAATGGTGTCTTATACAGGAAATGGGAGTCCGATGATGGACGTAATTTCAAATGGCAGCTTGTTCTTCCAAAATCAAGAATTTCAGATGTTTTGAAAGAATTGCACAATAGCTCAACTGGAGGCCACTTCGGAGTAATGAAAACTCTACAGAAAGTTCGAGAACGCTTCTATTGGAGCAAAACGAGACAAGATGTAGAGAAATGGTGCCAATCTTGTGATGACTGTGCGGCACGTAAAGGACCGAAGAAACGTAGCCGAGGAAGGTTGCAGCGGTACAACGTAGGAGCACCTTTTGAGCGGATAGCATTGGACATTTTGGGTCCTTTACCACGATCCTCAAATGGCAACAAATACATACTAGTTGTCATGGACTACTTTACTAAGTGGCCTGAAGCGTTTGCAATCCCCGATCAAGAGGCGACTACAGTAGCCGAGGTTCTAGTGCATCAATGGGTTTCCAGATTCGGCACACCCTTACAAATCCATTCTGATCAAGGGACAAATTTCACCTCTATTGTGTTTAAAGGAATGTGTCAAATTCTCGGAATAGACAAGACGCAGACCACGCCACTACACCCACAATCGGACGGCATGGTAGAGAGATTTAACAGAACCATCTTGAATAATCTCTCACTTATGGTTTCCAGAAATCAGCAAGATTGGGATTTGAAGCTACCGCTGTTTCTGCTTGCATATCGCAGTGCTGTCCATGAGACTACCGGATATACTCCTTCACAGATGCTCTTTGGTCGCGAACTTCGTCTCCCTTGTGATCTTCAGTTTGGTCGTCCACCGGATACATCTTCATCGCCAGAGGAATACCTTCGAGACCTTCAGGCACGTCTTGAAGATGTCCATAACTTTGCTCGAGACCGAATCAACCTGACGACCGAAAGAATGAAGACAAGGTATGACACAAGAGCGACGGGACATGAATTTCAAGAAGGTGACAAAGTTTGGTTGTGGAACCCGATTCGACGTAAAGGACTTTCTCCAAAGTTGCAAGCCAACTGGGAAGGTCCCTACACAGTCCTAAAAAGACTGAACGACGTCGTGGTTCGTATAAGAAAATCAGCTGCTTCAAAACCAAAGGTAGTACATTATGATAGATTAGCTCCTTATCGTAATGTAGAGTAAAAATTTGTAGACCATGGTCTCTTTGTAAATAGTATAGATAATTTTAATCTTTTCTATTTTCTTGTATTTTTAGTTGCTTGTGTATGTAATGTGCTCTGTATCCTCTTGAAATGTAAATTCTTTTATATTAAATTTGGCCTCCTATCAGGGGATTGTACTGCCCGGGACGTGCAGTCCTTGAGAGGGGGCAATGTTACAAATTTGTAAATAATGATTATATTTGTCTTAAAATATCTCAGACAGATCGGAAATTCTCACCTTTTTGGGCAAAAATTGCGGTATTTAGACGTATTGTAGTTTAAAAGCTGATTTCCTAATAATTTGGCGACTTGGCGACAGTTGGCGAGATTCTTGGCGACTTGGCGACGGTTGGCGAGATTCTTGGCGACTTGGCGAGAAATCGATACTTCTGGAAACATCCATCACCTAAGCTCTAGGACCAATATTTTTCGAGATAGCCTAGAAGCTTCCAGAATCTTGGCGAAATTGGTAGATTTCTCCGCCAAGTCAGGTATAAATACCGCAGCCCGACATGGAAGAGTGAGTTTTTGTGAAGACAGTCAGTGAGTGAAGACGATTAGTTGTGACTGCTAGTTGTTCTCTGTCTGAGGTATTTGAGACCTCTGATTGGAAGCTATTTCTTATTGTATCTGACGAATTGTAGCTGTATAATTGTGATTGTTACAGCGGGAATTTCGTTTATCTAGTGAAGTTTTTTTTTAACGAATAAAAGTCTTGTGTTCATTAAGTGGTCGCTTTATTCAACTCTCAATCAACACGAACCCGTGGAGCTCGGTACAATATATATATATATATATATATATATATATATATATATATATATATATATATATATCTAATATATAAAATTCTCGTGTCACAGTTTTCGTTGCCATACTCCTCCGAAACGGCTTGACCGATTTTGATGAAATTTTTTGTGCTTATCCGGTATCTATGAGAATCGGCCAACATCTATTTTTCATCCCCCTAAATGTTAGGGTAGTACAACCCTAAATTTTTTATTTTATTTTTTAGGTTAGTTCTGTAAGTTCCTAATAGATGGCGGTTTAGCATCTAAGTTGCACAGGTATTCGGCAGATGGCGACGTGTTTATTTTTCTAGATTATACCATCTTTGAGAAAATTATCGTGCGCGCGCAAGCGCGTGGTTAAATATAGAATTTACATATATTTTCATGATGTATAATGATACTATAACAATTTTTCGTGAATCATTTTCATAATTATACTTTGTATTGTGTTATTATTGTGCAGTATTCAGTTTGAATATTTTTAATATTATAAATAGTAAAATAAAATTTTATTTATTACTGTTTTTCTCTACTAATTTTCATACCACCTCGAAAATATGTAAGTATTTCTTGATAGCCTTTTATTATTTTTTATTTTATAATTTGATAATTATTAATTTATTCAGTAGAACATTTTGATCTAATTTATTTATTCAAATGATAAATTCTTTTAATTTTTTTTATTTCAGTATAATGCCGCGGAAAAAATTTTTAGTTTTAATATAATTTAAAATTAAAATAATAATAGTTCGATGTCAATGTTATCTACCTCATTTATAACGATTTATTTTTAGATGTCTTTAATTTATATAGTATATTTTATAAGTAAGTCACTGATTACAAACTATAATTTAATAGAAGATGAATAAAATGTAAATTCAGAAAGTATATGTTGATTTGTGCTTAATTTCAAAATTTCGATACTTTACCTATTACTATTTAATTTTGGTGAAACGTTTTATTTTTAATCTCCTATGAATGAACCTATTCTAAATTTTTTTAGAAAATATTAATTTGATTGAACCCAAGAATTAGTAAAAAATTGATTCAATGTATTTTAAAAACTCAGCCACTGCAACGCGTGGCTGGGTCAGCTGTATATATATATATATATATAATATTTTGTCTATAAGATGAATAATTTGAACAGAAAATTCTTGCAAAATATTTATCTATAATAATTCTGTTTAAATACAGATTGAAAAATTTATATTTTCAATATTTCTTGCAAAACTTTCCACTAAATCAACAGGTACCACACTACAGAGTACGTAATTTTCAACCTAAAATGTGTTCAAACAATTTTTTTAATTAAAGTTTATCTAAGTTTCTTTTAACATGTTAATCAATAATAATTCTTCTTCCGACACAGACTATAAAATGGCCAGTTACAATATTTAGAATCAAATCAAAGATTTTGCACAACTATATCTGCTTCTAAAATAAAGATACTAGTCTAAGAACAACAATTTGAACAGACAATTCTTGTACGATGCTTAGGGACAATATTTCTAGCTGACATAAAAACTAGGAAATGTCTAGTTACAAAATCTCCTGCAAAAATGAGAACCAAATCAAGAATATCGCTTGACATCTTTATACCCACTTTTCAAAACTAAAAAAACTGGTCCACGAAGAATAATTCGAACGGGAAATTATTTGCAATGAGTAGAAAATAGCGTATCCCATCGATCTGTTTGTACATGCATAATTTAGAAAATTCTGGGAAGGCTCCTCGACGTTGTTTCTTCCTTTTAAGGCCTTTGAACACGGAATTTCGGGTAGTGCTGATATCCTGAAAAGCGAAATATTTGAAGAGGCTCACGCGATGCGGCCATTAAATGTAGCCGTTTTAACAAACTATTTATCTTTAAGTATGGCAGAGGATTTGACCCAATATCCGAGAAGCCTGAAGAACTTATGGAGCATGAGAAGGGTTGTTAAAAATAAGATAATTAGTTTATGCTGTTTTGTGGCAACTTTACGTTCTATATTTCAAAATTAGTTATTTATAGAACCAAATATTGTGATTTAAAAATAAAATAAGAATGGTATAATATTTCACAGGTTTATTGATATATAATATCTTTGATTTAAGAAAAGAATGTGAATAATCACAGAAAATATTATTAGTAATTAACTTGTACAATTTATACAACAATAATTTATAGAAACAAGTAATAATTATAAAACAACAAAAATTAAGAACAATTAATTAATAATATTAATATTGTGAAATAATTAGTACAGAAGAAACATGGAATTTGAAGTAATCATGGTGGATTTATGAAGCATAATACGAATCACACATTGATGTTTAATTTGCTTCGCTTTCTTACAAATTAACTTTATTTTATCAATTTAATTTATTAATTTTACTATGAAATTAATTTCTTAAAATAATTATAAATTTTGTTATTTCAAAAATAATTTAATAAGAAAGTAAACAAAATAATTATTGAAAAACATCTTTGATTTTAGGCAAAAAATAGACTTATTGATTTTACAATGTAAAATTAAACTTTATTGATTTTTCTGTAAAAAAAATAATAGTTGAACACGATAAAATAGTTACTGTGAAATAATTAATGTAATAGGAACAAAAGATTTGGTACGATATGCGGCAGCTTTTAAGAATTCCTGAAGAATGAAAAGTTAATTTATATTTAGTCGTATTAAAATGAATGCTTCAAAATTAATTATTTATGAAAACTCAATTTTGTGACTTCAAAAATAATTTAATAATAAAGTAAATCTCAATTTTATTGAAGATTAGTATCGTTGTTTTTAAGAAAAATTATTGAATGAGTTAATTAACACTGTGTGTATAAAATAATTTCTAATGGTCTTTCGATAAATATAATTGAATGGTTAAAAATATTATGTGAAATATTTAGTATAACAACAGCAAATGATTTGATAAAATATCCCGGTTTCTTAAAGAATTTACAGAGAATGAAAAGTGTTGTTGAGAATAAAATAGTCAATTTATTTTATATTAAGTCAATTCTTTCATGCTTTAAAATTATATATTCAAGAAAATCAATTTTGAGACTTCAAATGCAATTTAATGATAAAGTAATTCTCAAATTTGTTAAAAAATGTTATTTTTCCTTGAAAAAAATCAAATTATTGAAATGTGAAATATTTTATGATGATATTTTGATAAATATAATTGAATGATAAAATGGATATTGTATTACAATAAGTAGAACAAATGGAAAATATTCAGCATCTTTGAAGAAATATTAGAGCATGAGAATTCTTGTTAAAAATAAAATAGTTAATTTATGTTGTTCCAGCTTGGCGCAAAAATAACATTAATTTATTAATCGTGGAACCCAATTTTGTGACTTCAAAATGAATAAATAAATAATAAAAATCTAAATTTTATTGAATCATAAAATCTTTTTCCCTTGATAAAACATATTGAAAACTTATATGAATATATGTGTGTATAGAAGCTTATTAAATCAAATATTCTAGATTGTGAAGAGGCTTTTAAGCACTTGTTATGGTTTTTGAAATAAAGTAACTTGCGTAATTTCCATTTCGTCAGGTTAATGTAGAATTTTCCAAAATACATTTACACAATATTTTAGCTTCCAAAAGTAGTTCAACATAAAATTATTCAATAAATCTATAAAAAAATAGCTCTTTGTGTATGAAATAATTACAATATTACATTTCAATTTTTAGATAAATACTGTTCCATCGCAATATAAATATTAAGAAATAATTATGAAAACAGAAGGGGACATTTTCCTTACAATCTGATGAATGAAAAGTATATGAAAGTGCGAAGAGTAATTAAGAATAAATTAATAAATTAATCTTCTTTTTTCATGTTCGATTCTTTCGAATTGAAATTTCGAGCATGAAGTTCACAGGAAGCAAATATTTCAGTGAATAGTTAAAAACAATTTTGCTATCATATTATATTTATTTTTTAAAAAAGTATTTTTTTCAATTCATTAAAAAAAATTGGATATTTTTCATTATTCGAAAAAAAAAACAGTTTTTCTAGATTCAAAAACAATTAAATAAATATTATTTTGTTAGTTTCCTAAAATTTAATAGCTTTGTGTATTAAATGATAATTAATGCGATGTTCTCTGTAACTTTCAAATAAAAATCATTTAATACTAATGTTTAAGGTTTAATGTTTCACATGGTATATAATTTAGTGTGCTATTTTAAATAGTTAATATTTTTTCATTAAAATTTAAATATTGGCCAGGAATTTTTGACCCAGCTGACTCTTTTTTAAATTATTTATAAAAATATTTTTGTAAATTCTATAAGGAAATCTTGTAAAAGAGCAGGAGTGAAATAATGATATTACTCTCAGTAGAATAAATATAATAAAAATGTTCATTTTTGATCAATCATTTCTGCGTAAAAATATGAAGATTTACTTGCTAAAGGCTTGTCAATTGACAGCTCTCTTAATAAAAAAGAAATCAAAAAGTTACTTTTTTAAAATTGAACATTATTATTTTAAATGCTGTTGAATGATTTGGAAAGTTTTATCTGAATTGTATTCAATATTAGAGTGTATTATTTCTACCTATTTCGATGTCTGGAAAATGACTTCTACCTTTCGAAATTTCTATTAAGGTTGGGATGATGACATATTTATTCAATTTATGACAGTATTATCGTCTTTTGGTACATATACATTGGTACAAGATCGTGTTGC
Organism: Latrodectus hesperus; assembly: GCA_037975125.1. Classification (NCBI taxonomy): domain Eukaryota; kingdom Metazoa; phylum Arthropoda; class Arachnida; order Araneae; family Theridiidae; genus Latrodectus; species Latrodectus hesperus. Next base: position 29,608,099 of record CM075860.1, on the reverse strand, counting down.
TATGGAGCTACCTACATACACAAAAATATACTGCATTCTTAGATTATCATAACTGGAAGCTTTAATTTTTTTTTATATTTATATTTTATTGACATATATAATGTACTTTATTTAGCGAGAGTCCTTCACGATGTATGAAAAATTACAGGAGTAAAATACTTTTCATACATAAAAATTTGGAAATATATACACTCATTCATTTTTTATACATAACTTACAGATGCTTGTAATTTAAGACCCAAATTTCATGAAAGGCACTTACTCGTAATCAATACAATGAATCGTAGTCTGTTCGCTTCATTTTTTTTAAATTATTGAATTTGAATAGGACATACCAAATACATTTTTAATTCAATTACTACGGGCTGCAAAGAAAATTGTGACTCGTGTGCTTTTATATACGTTCTACGTCAAAATTCTTTAACTTTATTTTATTTCTGTCGTTATTTACATGAAGGTTATAAAGTATTAATAATAAATTCCAATTGTGATATTAACGTTTCAGGAGATGTGATGCGTCCTGCATTGTGTAATCTAATGCGGGACATCATTGGAAAAAAGTCTCTTGTTATTTGCTAAGAGCTTATCAAAAGATAAAAGAGAGGCACACATTATGCCCACATTAGTGAAAATGCGATGGTTATCAAAAAAGTCTCTAAAAATGAAAGAAATATAGAATTCAAGATCTTAAGAAGCTTGAATCAAATGATGAATTCCACTAAATTGAACTATTTAGGTTGTCAAAATAGAGGGCACTGATGTTGACAGATTTGCTTCACATTGTTGAGTTGGTTGGCGGAATATTATTTTGGAATTAAGTCTACAATGAATACTTGTCGAAAATGTTTTGAATATAAATTAAATAAGAATAATTTTAACTAAGAATCTTTATGATCTGAGGAAAAATTATACATATTCACACGGTTTCAAAGGTAAGATATTAAAATCAATCCGACAAAAAATCTGAACAAAATTAAGAATGATTTTAGACGAAAATTGTTTGTGCAAAGTAAAACAAAATTATTTAGTGGAAGAAAATAACATAAAAATATCTCTTGATCCTGGAAGACATTTTGTTTCTTCTTATAATTTCTTACATTTAGTAATATTTTCACTATAAAATATAAAATAAATAATTTTAAAGATGTTTTTGATAAGAATGTTTACATTATAGAAATAATAAAAAATAAATACAAAATTACAAATTGTTCTTCAGTAAGGTTTTATACAGTAAAATAAAATTTTTAATTAATAATTTATTTAAATTTATATATATAATTATAGAAAATCCCAAATAATTTACACATGCCAAAAGTCTTTCTTCAAGGGTTAAACTATTTTTAATTTTGACAAATGAATAACTCTATGTACGCATATACTATCTTAACATAAAAAAATTGACATCTTTAGATCTGTATTTCCATGTAAATATTCTTTATCAATAATAGATCTTAAATATGAAATTTTACAAAGAAAATCCTAAGCAGACACTACTACAAACTATTTAAAACTTCCTGAAAATTATATTATGTAATGACTCATAATGTGCTTTCGTCTCACCTTTTGTGCTTTTCTCTTGTCCGCCCGCTGGCTCTGATGGTATATTCGGGAGAAGTTAGAGACAATAACAGGTACCGGTAAGGCAATCACCAGTACTCCGCTGAGGGAGCAGACACCGCCTACGATTTTACCCGTAGGGGTATCAGGTACCATGTCTCCGTACCTGCAACGGAATCAGGCAATTTAAGTAAGAATAGTAAATATTAAAATGGTTAAATGAGTTTAATAAAGTAACGGTTCATTAAGAAAGAAAGTAAGGCTTTCGAAGAAAGTAAGGCATTAAGAAAGAAAGGCTTTTTTAAATTAATTTTTCTACAGCCACAAGAGTAAATAAAAATAGTTGAAAATTTTTTAAATGAATTAAAATGAAACGTTATTTTAAAAGCTGGAATTAAATTGTATCTAACGTATATGTTATTAAGAAACAATTTGTATTAATAAAAATTATGATATTTTGGATAACTTCCTTTCAATAAAAATTTGCAAATTATAAAACAACAACAACAAGCATTTCAAAATATTAATTAAATAATAATTATGTTCACAAAATGAAGCAAAAAGTTATATCCCATTACATTAATACAACTTTTAAATTCAGAAATATCTACTAATAGTGATTATTTATTAATTCATAGAAACACGAATGTTAAATTTTTATTGCATATAATAATATTGAATGATTCAGTTTTATTTTTTTTATTCTGCATAATCTCAATAAAAACTTTGTTACTTATTTGTAATAAATTATATTCCACAAATAAAAACTAAATGATTTTTATTTTGATATCAATTGTTACCAAAATTTTTTCTTTGTTAAAATCATTTAACATTTGCTGTTGTGAAAAACTTGTTTAAATTTTTTGCCGCATGCATAATGTTTCTTAAGTGCATCAGAATTTGAGAAGCTTCATATTTTAAAAAATTTCAATCGCTGTCAAAAAAAAGTTGAAGAATTCCAGAATATTCAGGAAATAAAACAGGTAGTGTGTTCTTATCACTCTCACAAATATTAAACATAATGTTTGGCCATTTTATCCAAACATTTCCGAATCACCATTTCTTTCTTATCGTTATCTTCAGAATCCTTTCTTATTCATATCTATTTCTTATGCAAATATTCGGCTTCTCGGTATGTTTGATGTCGAATTTACAATTGAAATAAATCATCTTCGCTATAACTCAGTAGCATGTGACGTGGCATTCATTACTTTACATAATTGTTCTCAATTCCATTAAGAAGGTCGGATTATGATATTGATAATGGCCTCTTCGATGCTCTCAGAGGCCCGGATCTCGTATCTTAATAGCTTTACTCACGTAAATCGTGGTGAGGTGTATTAATATCACTTACAATTAACCAAACCATTACTCGATGAATAGTTAATAATGTTCGGTTAAGACAATCTTAATAATGAATAGTGATCAAAAGTAAAAGAACTTAAAGCTAATCATTATAGGTTTGGTTAAAAGAATTAAATTTTCCGAGACATTTCATATCAGTCTTCTGCTACTTTTCGTTATTCAGCTTCTTTTTATCAGAATTTAGTTTTTTTACAAATTTTATCGCAGTGAAGGTAGTCCAAACACGCATCTATCTTTAAGTTTGTTTTTGAAGTGACATACTTCGTTCAATGAAATATTGTTTAAAAAAAGTATTACAATTATACCGAAGAGAGATAAAGAACAATTATTAAATATTTTTGTTGACAAGTCTTCCGTCACCGACAGGTTCTTCAAAACAAGAGATCCCATGTTCGATCTCAGCCACTGTAGAGTAAAGGAAGCTCTGCGCTTTTCCTTTCTGCGTGCTAGAGAATCTTTCGCATTGCCCTCCTTGCGGCCCACTCTCTGTGAAAAGTCTTTCTGGCAGACAATTGAAGTGAAATGCCTTACAAAAGCTTGAGGCCGTTACGATAGCCACTACACGATGTATTTTTATTCCATTCAGCCAGCGAGGAAAGTAAAATTTACCTTTGCTATCATTATAAGCCGATCATTCTTAACATTCAAAAAATCGTAATTGTTATTTTATGAACATTTTTATTATATTTACATGTTATTATGTATACAATTATTTACATATTATTATGTATGCAAGATGTGGGCTCATAAAGATATCAGTAATGTTAAAATACCAAAGAATAAAATAAAAATGGGAAAGCCTGCAGATACATCTAAAAATAATGGCATCTTAACAATCATTTTTACTGACGTACTTTTGAATAAATGTTAAAGCTAAAGTAAACTGGTGATTTTGATCTTAAAAAATCAAAATACTTGATAACTTTCATCTTCTATTTCATTAGATAAATCTGCTGTTTATCTAATAAATAGTGGAATTACTCATGCATAATATTTTACTATGAATTAAGCAACTCTGCTATTCAATTAAAAAATAACATTATGCATTGAATTCTGTACAAACTAGGTGAATCTGCTTTTGAAGCGCAGGTGATAATTGGACAATCTATTATAATTTATGGTTATCGCTCAATAACACTGGAAACCTCTGTGAGAACGAAAACACGTTCAATACATACTAAGGTGAGGTTCTATTTAAATTTAAAAGATGAAGGAAACGCAGAAAATTCACTCTTTCGCAAGGCAGATACGTGACTATTCAGCACTAGGAGACTTCATTGAAATAATGTACATTACAAATAAAAATATAGATCAATTTAATTGGAAATCTGAAAATAAAAAATAGTATTCTTGAATGATTTTCGCATTTCACAAAGAATAAGATCTAGAATGTGATCCTAAACACATTTAAACAAGAAGAAAATGGGAGTATTGCCCCTGCCTTTTGAATGCAGATCTTTAGAGTGAGTGTTCCTTTTAATACTTGAATCTCACCAATCATCTTTTCCTTAATTGAATTTGAAAGTCAATTCACCCTTGCTAAATCATTTTGTACCGAGCTCCAAATCTAAATTATTCAAGTTCCATCTACTAGGGTCTTTCACTTCGTTGATAAACTCAGATGATTCTTTTAATGAGATGAGGTGTAATTCATTAGTATCAAAAGTACTTAAAGTGTTCAATCGAGTATATTCATATACAATATAGTACGCAATTTACTCGCTCTTGTGGTATTTTCTGTATGTGAGGTCTTGTGGAAAAAGTTTCGTCGTACAAAGTGGTTTTTGAAATAGTAGTGCCAAGTTATTAACCCCTTAATTGTTTGTATATCGTGTCTTGGACATCAAATGATCTTTTGGCTCTTTGAATACCTTGAGCTCTTCCGCCTTGAGCACTGCAGATGATTTATAACTCATACTTGCAGCGTGTTCCTATTCAGAAGATTGAAATCAAGCTTTATTCATCTCCTGTTTTTCCTTTTTAATAATAGCTCCTTTAACTGATGCCACTGAAACACTCTGCACCAATAGGATTATAAAACGATAAATAAGAAATCGAATTTGAGTAGCTGTGATGTGAGTTAGTGAAATGTTATGTTCTTGAAGTAAATGTTATTCATTGTAACCTGTCCTTATCCATAATTTTGTAACTGCTTTTACGCTCTTCTGGTTCCTGTATCTAAAAATAATTTTCCTTTTAAATCTCCCTATATACTTTAAAACAATACCTAGAACAGTTCTTTCAACTTTCACTGGAATACTTTCCCTTTATTTTAATTCAGAAGAAATTACCATTGAAAAAATATGTAATAATTGCATGACAGATTCATTTAAATATGAACAACTTGTAAATACAGGCGTATACATAATCAAATCCAGGAACAATATTCAAGAAAGGATCCCAACTTGTTATCCATATGTCTTGCAATAATTAATGAGATATGGTTCAAAATAGATCATGACGTAGGAGCAGCATTTACTTTGTTCTATGAAAAATAAGAAATAGCTCATTAACTAATTAAAATTCACCCACAAAACTTAGTCTTTCGAGCAGAAGCAATAGCAATTCAATAAGTTCTAAGCCATGCGCATTATCATACAATAAAAGCTTTTACAATCTACAGTGACTGCAACCTTGTAATTTACTAATTTATATAATTTTCAGGAACTTTTGCATTTGGAAGTCAAATACTAAATGGATTAAAGCACACAATGGAGCAGACAGAAATGAAACAGTCGGACGAGACTAACAAAAGAGGCAGCAACAGAATCTCACCATCAAGCTATTGACACCCCATGGACCAAGTCAATCCTTAATCAATCTCAATCTCATTTAAAGTCAATCCTCTATCTAAACTCCATGATCAGTGAGTAAGAACTATGGGACACATCTGAACAAGGACCATATTCCCTATTACCAAATGTCTTCTCAGATCAGTGTTATATAAATGATTTCATCGCCATCGACCATTCGTCATATGCAGAAGATTATAAGATCTGAAAAAATTGACACACCTCTATGATTTTACGGCAAGCAAAAAGTAACGCAACATTGTTTAATAGAATGTCCAATTACAATCAAATATCATATTAGATACCCAATCAACCTACGTCAAAACCCAGCACCTCCAATTTTATATCAGTCACAAACCATCAATGCATCGAAATGTCCAAATTGGAAGAATTCTGATGTCTATAGTTTTAAAAGCTTGTCTTCTTTTGCCACAGACAAACCATATTCAAGATAATCTTAACAGCCGACATTAAAAATAATAGGAAAACTTTCTTAATAGGTATTCGTTACTAGAGGTTACATTTATTCCACTCTATTACCCTAGAAACAATTGTAAGACAAAGTGTTTGCAAAATACATTAGGGGAAAATGGGAGAAAAAAACGGCATTGGTGCCATTGACAGGGCATCATAAATTCCCCAACTTGATGTTTCAACGGTCAGTTGAGGAAAAAAGGCCTAAGCTTTCCAAGCAAAATATTCTTCCTGAGTCCACTGTTGAGGATCATAAGTTAAATAATTTTCAAAGATATCCAGCTTTGTTCTATTCCATTACAAAAATTCTAGATGCAATGTGATTATTTTAAATTTAGTGGCAACAATAATAATAAATAGAGATTCGAACCACGGCTATCAAGAAAAGATATGCTATTGTCTCCGAATTAAGAGCTAAATATTGTGTTCCGTCTTTATCTATGATTTTGTAACACTTCTTGTTTTATGCTATGTTACTATGGACATTGAAATAAGGAATTTTCAAATTAATTCAGTGTTCTTTTTGTTTCAAGAAAGGTTACAAGTATTCTAAATTCAACATAATAACTTTATCAAAGTTTTAAGGATTACAAGAATTTGCTATGGAGTGGCGACAAGAACAACAGCTGCCTACTTCCTAGTAAAATGTTGAAATGTAATGACTCCGAATAAAATATTTTTGTGTTCTTCCTCATATTATAATCGCTCTTGTTTTATTTTTGTGGATACTGAAATAAATAATTTTCAAAATGAACTAACGTCGTTTTTATTTACAAAACGATTACATAATTAAAAAATATATATATACGTAAACATATTAAATAAAGTGAGCAAAAATATATTAAATTACATTATGTCCGTAAACTATATCTATTATATTTCTTTTTTTTTAATCTAAATTTAGTGCAAAAATGGTGAGCTATCTTGCATGCTGAGCTATCATTAAAAGGCATCGATAATGCTATGTAAACTCTTAGCTGAAAACAATCCGCTTTTTCTTTCCACTCAATAATTCAAATTCACCTAACATGCAAGGCATTAGTGTTCCACAGTTGAAAGTGGGCTGAATAATTTTTAGATGCTAATTAAAATATAAAAAGAAACAGATGTAATGAAAATGAATTATTTTCATCTTAATGAGAAAGTAATCTTTTCTCGGATCTTAATTGATTTTTATCTTTTACCACATCAACATATATTTTACTGAAAAAAATTTTTCAAACTCAGGAACTTATCTTGTCATGTGATATTTTGCAGCTCCTGTTTTGAAATATTGAAGAAGTATGACGTCATTCATGCCTGATGACGTCAAACAGCTGCCAGAAGCGCTAATAAGATATCTTGTATTTACTTATTCATATATTCCATTTTAATTACTGTTTCTCTTTGAGTGCCGGGCTGCAATCGAAATGTCATCAAACATTTCAACTTAAATTTCTAATCTCTGTTTATTTTACATTTCATTAAAAATTCAATTGCATAGAGATAAGAGCTATCTGGGAAAAGACAAGAAAAATTAATCATAATATTGGGGAGTGCGCGCAATATTTAGAATATAATATAACAATCTGACTAAAACTTCAACGATAATTAAAGCTATAACGCAGTTAATATAAATGTTCGTCAAGTTCGGATGAATAAAATGATTCGCAACATTTTATGCTGTTTTCTTGGCATATGCATTCACAGATAAGCTTTCGAAACGGGACATCTTACATATAAATTGATAAGTCCAATTATTCATCCAGGCTCATATAAACATCAATGCTTTAATTCTTACAAAGAATCTATCCATTTGGGTTGATATGTCGATACAAAGTATTATTTTTTTGAAAAAGAAAATGGCTTGAGTCTAAAGTGCTGATAGATTCCAAACCACATTACGAATATCCATGATTAATGTAGGAATCGAGTCCATTCACAGTTGAACAGAGCGTTGAGAAACGCATCAGGTTTAACAGAACAGAAATTAAATTAATTAAATTCTTTTATTTAAAAATAACGCTTTAAAGTACTCCTAAATTATTGATATGAAGGAACAAGTTCAGTATCCCCATACACTGATTTCTGATTTCTCGCCAAATCTGGTAACCGTTGTTTACGTTGTAGTGTTGCCGATTTCAGCTTTTGTTTTTATTGTAGTGTTTTTGTTACCAAATTTAGTTTTTGTTACTATTTTTATTTTTTCGTTGCCAGATTCCGTTTTTCTCGTGTTTTAAATAATTTTTACGTTATATATGTGCTTTTTTTAAGTGGCAATAGCTTTTTTAGTTTCACTTCGAGAACTTTCCAGAACTTTCTTTGCTAATTGTTCTACGTTTTAACTGCTAGTCATTTTAATTTCGTTTACTTTTGCTGATGAAATCAGTGGATTTCCCGCTCTTGTGATTCGTTGTTTCCAGTGTCCAACTATCATAATTTTTTTTTTTTTTTTTTTACTATTTTATATTATTTACTTTTATTTGGTTTAATTTTAATACATATTTTTTTATTAAATGATATATTTTATTTTATATATTTAAAAACTTTAAATATTCTTTTTTCCATATTTCGTTTTCTTAATTTATTATCATCTTTTTATTGTTTTAATTACGTTATTTATTGTTTTAATTAAAAATGTCTCATGTTAAAAATGTTGTCGAAAAATATCAACAAATTCTATTAGTTAAAATTAAAGATAATAATGATGGATTATTGCTCAGGATTCCAAATTATTAATTAATTTATGATTCGCAAATATTAATTTTTTAACGGAAATTTGATTTGGAGAAGGTGTAATTATTTTATTTAAGTTCTATTGCTTACATGTATTTTTTTATTGTATTCGTGTTTTATTTTTATTTACTTAAAATGTGTATATATTTAAAAAATATTTTATTCACGTTTTTTTTTAAATTTTAAAAAATGTTTATATTTGAAAAATAAGTTTGTGCATTATTTTTTTTAAATTTTATAAAGTATATATATTTAGAAAATTATTTTTGCATGCTTTTTTTGTAAAATTAGATAATTATTTTTACTGAAATGTGACACTGGTGACAAACGAATAAAATGTTGAAATAAATATACCAATCAGCATGTCAGCTTAACTTCATATCAAGTTAGTCCGTTATTTATATATATTTCCCTTTTTAAATTTTCTGAACTGCTTATTTTTCGATCGAACTTAGGGAAATTTCCCGTTTTAATAAACGCGCGCGAAGCTTGGCGACTTGGCGACAAAAACATTCGCCGCGTCGCCAAGTGTATGGGGATACTGAACTTGTTCCGATATGAATTGCTATAAGTATTGAAAACAATATTCATAACGTTATTACATTTCATATATGATAATATTGTTAGTATTAACCATATTAATTAATATTTATTTAATTAATATTAAGTAAATAAAAAAATTAATCATTTATTTTTAGTATTTGTTTGTTTTGATTACAATGTACCTCCTGATGCCTATTTCTGCAGATTGAAAAGCCGCTAAGCAAAACTAATAGCCTCGTAAATTTAAGCTACAATCATTTTCTACCGTGAGAGGCTACGTCACATATTACCGTGGATTGGGACGTGTCCACGTTAATATGTGCCGTCCAAAGTCCTTCCGCTGGTGTGGCGTGGATGTGGAGAGGAGGGTGCCAGCTCAGGTGTGGCCTCGTCACCTGACCTTGGTTCAAAATTACGAGGCACCTTAATTAGAACAAAGACGTACTTTCACCTTCGTGGTGCTCTGTTCCAAACGAAAGACGCACCCGTTTGACTTAATTCGCACTGCCAACGGCATAGCGAGCTTGGCTTGTCCAAGTGTCATAAGTAACAACAACAACAAGCTACAATCAACAGACGAGGTCGACACACGTGCTTCTTCTCCACACACGGGAAAGAACACTGCGACCACAACATATTTTCGGTTCGGTGTAGAATTGGATACAACCTTGGTTTAACAAAAAATATGGCTATAAAGTTTAATATCTGGTAATCGGGTACTTAGTTTATCTTTGGTATAACTGCAGTGGCCATTTTGTTATTCACATCTTGGCGCCAAAAAAATTAAGAAGTAGCCGATTGTAAACTTTAACTTTATTTTACGTCGCCACCATTTTATTTACTTTTTACGGTTTTCAACATTGAAAAATTTTCGCCAAAATAATTTATACAGAATAAATGATTTTATGATTTAACTACGGAGTCATAAATTCAATGTTGTTTTTATTTATATGCTATATAATTAAGTATAAAGCATTTTAAGTTGCTATTTGATGAGGAAGTATTTTATAGAGTTTAGTTATTTTGATGTAATTATACATTAATAAAAGTAAACATATTTTTAATTAAAAACTCTAGCAGAGCAGTGAAACGAATTTTCATTGATAGTAACAAAAAAACTAGACATGATTATAGAATTCTTAAATAACAAATACATGATACATGATATAATGATACAGTAGTACAAATACATGATACAGTAATGAAATTGCTAATATCATATTTTTATTACTGATTGAAGGTAAATGCTAAAATTAAAAAGATTTTGCTTGAAAATTTTCATGTTGGATTTTTATGTATCACATTTCACTGTATAATGTATATCAATTCTATACAAAAATTGTACCATTTTCTTTTAAAAAATTTTCTCCTAAACAGGAAAATTTAAAAATAGAAATATTTTACCAATTTAAATGGAATTGTTTATAATATTTTTATTTTTTATAAAAAATGATAGATCTATATAAATTTTTACTGGCATAATTAATATTAAACACACTGTTTATTATTACTACTCATTTTACTTTTCAGCAGAATAAGAGCGATCTCATTCATAAAACTTTATCATATGGTCAAAAGATCAATCCATTTTGAATGGAAGTATCTAAGTTGGATACTAAATACACTAATGGAATGAAAAATAATCGTTACATGATTTCTTAGTGAAATCGTAATCCTAGATATGTATGCTTGAATGTTTGTAAGGTTTCATTCATTGCCACAGTGGGATAAATTGAAAAGCGAAAAAAGATCTACACCATTCTTGGACGTAAGACTGTAGGATTATAGTGTATTTTACACTATAGGGATTTTATATTTTACACTATAGAGGAATATTTATATAGTGTAAAACTTAATACTTGAGCTATTAATTTTTACACTTAATAAATGTTTTTGTTGAGCAATATTAATGTTAGGTAACAAAACACATTCGAAATGGTTCCAAGCCGTAGCAGAGTTTCAAACATTACAAAAAAATATTAATAATTTAGAACATTCCATTTTCATCAAAAATTCTTTCCTTCTTTCAAGTATTCTTCTTTTCATGATTTAATATTTTATCAATTACTATGCTTTAAATTTGTAAGCAGTATTTCAAGTCACAATCAAAGTGATTATATAAATACATAAGGAAATGTTCGTTAAATTTTATATTCAGGAAAAATATGCCGTAGAGGTCATCATATCCCATTTTTAAATGAGACCAATAGAACTTCATAAGTCAGATTTGAAGGTAAAATGAAATTGAAATCCATTTGAGAAAGATTCTAATTGAAATCCAGTGTGTAAAAACAATAACAATCTTTAGTGTCTGAATAACATCAATAGATAGAAATTTGTAGTCCCTACATAAATTGTTTTCATTTTACCAATTAATTATATTTATCAAAATTTAAAAAATATGAACGAATAAGTTAAAGTTTAATAAAGTTTCAATTTAATCAAAATGCTTGATGTTAAATAAACCAATTTATTTAACAAAGTTTGAATGATTCGAAATGAGAAAATGATTTAAGCATCCCAAAGAAGCATCACTATTTAAATCAAGACACAAAACCCTCTTATCGATAATGCAAGACTTTCATTGCTTGTGATTGGCTGGCCCAACAATAATCTTATCTTTATCAACCAATCAGATTCTGTTTTGTTTCAAGTAAATGAAAGTATTATTTTTTAATATAATCTAAGAAAACCTGCATATGTTTAGGATCATTCAGGAAAATTCAAGCTACTCTGAAGGAATCAAAAAGAATGACCGAATGTTTTGGAGACGCACAACAAGATTCGCTTGATTTTTTTGGGTTGCAACTAATTTTAAAATGCAGAATGTATCTAAATATTGTAGCTATTATTATTCAATGTAAGATATCAACATTTGATTGATCAACATTCGAGAGATCAAATTTCATGAATATCGTTGGAAGTTAAACTGTTGAATTTGAATTATTGTTGAGAGGCAAGAACACATTCCTGCCAGGTCCCTTAGAATTATGAAAATCTTTAGAAAATCATAACTATCACCTAAAACTAATACTATGTGAATATTTGTGTACAGAAATGTATACAAATAAAAAAATAATAATCCTTAAATTATTCACATGATTTGGAAGTTGTGTGAATGTGTGTGTAAGTTCAGAAAGTTTTCAAAAGTTAAGTGTTTTTGTCACCTCGCACAAAAGAGTTGCTTTAATAACCAAAATAAACTGTAAAACCATTAAATTTCAGTACTTTGGTTTTCCGAATAAACCTTTCAATATCAGTGGTTTGAATTTAGGAATGCCATTTCATGGATTGTGTTACATTCATGAATCACAAGGCAGAAAACCAAGAAAAGTGTAAAGCATCTATGAAACCAGACATAAATGCAGAGTCGTGACATTTTTTGTCCGTTGCTTGATAATGACTAAAATAACCTTGAGGCCTTCCACGAAAAATCATCGTCATAGATTAGGGTTACATTCAGCTGTTTGAATATTTAATCCTACAATAGTGAGTTTAAGTAATTAATCCTTCAATAGTGAGATTAAATACTTAATCCTTCAATAGTGAGTTTAAGTATTTAACCATTAGAAGACACATATATGAATTCAATTTATTAATTACCGAATAACATATTGATAAAATAAACGACTAGAATATGAAAAGAATATTCCATGATGAAATTATTCTAATTTGCTAAAATGAGTATTCATAATGGGTAAATACAATATAAGAGACTGGAAGGCTATTATATACCATACAGCCTTCTAAGTCTTATATTGAAAGTTAGAAGGCTTTATGAAATAAATGTTAGGCATTTTATCGGATAAAAATCTGTTCTATAAAGATCATGTCTCCAAATCTATTACACTAATTTTTATTTAATATTTTTATAATTAAGAGAGAAAGAAATATATTTATAGTTTAATTACTTAATGAAATTTATATTTAACTAAATGATTCTTTTAATACAAAGTAAAGCGAAATGTTTTACAATTTGTGATTATGTAGACGTAACGAAACGTAAAATTGAAACTGTGTAAAACTAAATATTAATAAATAACATGAAAGTAATGAAATTCCCATTATATAAGCAGTATATAAAAATGTTTACAATTTTTTAAAAATTAACCAACTCAAAATAAATAATGGTTATAACATATGGAATCAACATCAAAACAAGATATCAAATAAACATTAATTTTTAATCGAACGTAAACATTTTAACAAATTAACTGAATTTAATTTACTTAATCAAAAATAAAATGTTTAATATCTGAAACATTATCAACCTCTAATCTTTTATATTTTTTTACATAATCAAGAAACAATTCAAGATAAATCCGTTTTCATTTCAATAAGCAGGATATTGTAGCTTTTAACTTTCGCACACTTCTTTCTTTATGACATAATCACAAAATAAAGAAACAAAAAACAGAAGAAAGTTCCACAATTTCTGCGTGGGTTGCGACTCAAATAAAACATTTCTCAGTTAAGAGAAATATGACAAAAATTTCTATTTTAAAGATAAAAAAGACAATTTTTTTATCACATTCTTTTTGCGGTGTGAACATACATCGTTCAATATTCTTGCCAATCTTTTCCTTTTTAAGGAAAACACTCTTTTCGTCGATAAAAAGTTTCAAGCGTGCAAGTTTTTTCCCCAGATGACTTGAAAAATAGCAAAAATTCGCATTGATATGAAAACATTTCTTTTCGAATGCTCCTGCGTTAGGGCGCAATTTTTTAGAGTTGAATATCATAAAAAGTAGAAGAATAAAGATTTTTGCTTATATTTTTGTATTCATTGATCAATAAGCGTCTGACAAGTAACATGTTCATTTGAATTTGATAATAAGTTTGAATAAATTTTAGCACCATAGGTTCACTTCATCTCATATTACAATTACATCGTAAAAAAAGTCAACTATTATCGTTTCACGACGAGAAATACCTTAAAATATTATTTGAGAATTACGAGATATATACGTTAAAATATTATTTAAAAATGTATATATGATTTGTAAACTTTCAAATATTATTTTAAAATGTAGATACTTTTCGTAAATTTTCAAATATTTCTTTTTCACCTAACGAAAGAAAATTTCAAATATTTTTCTTGGCAAGTCTCGGAAACTTGCAACAAAAGATGGTTTGATAATTTTTCATTTCTTAAACAGAAATGCCTTGAAGAGCGGATACATTAAAACTAACCTCCGCAGCTTGACAATGAGCCCCCCTGGGTGTCGTGGCAGACACGTGATCCAGCGGTAATGATGCAGAATTTACTCTGAAGAGTGTGGAGCTATGATGACGTTGCATATAAAAAGATGCTGATCCAATCGACTTTGACAGAAGGTATTATGTACCTTCTGTCTAAGTCGCTTGTTCAGTCAAAGTCAAAGTTCTTAGAAACCCAAAGACTAAATAAGATCAGCCACAGTCACGGACTCAGTTAACTGTGAAGTGCAGTGTGGATCAAAGCAGAAATGAACAGCTCATGGGTCACTGTCTTATTTTACGAAGAGGAGCAGCTTTCGACATTTTGTGTCCATCATGATGGGCTATTGTGTTGCTCCAGCGTGCTTCACTGCACTCAGCCCTGAGTTAGGGTGTACCAGTTGGAGCAAGCAGCCTGGTGGAAGTCTTTGTAATTTAGAAGCAGGGATCAAGCAGAAGATCCCCTAACTACTTCACCCACCACCACCACTCATTTCACTTGGTGTTATCCTTTCATATGGTTGTCATTTCACTCAACGGGCATGACGACTGAGACCTATTTAACATGCCTCAGCCGCCTTAAGTGAACGCGACACATCTCCGGTTAAACCGGAATTCGAACTCACTACCTTTCGTCAATGAGAACGACGCCCCACCAACCAGGACACCGCGGTCTTCTTTCATGATGTGTCGACATCTAACATTGTGGTGTCTGTTATTCGTCTCACCGTCATTCATTCACTCGTCATTCATTCATTGTGAGACGAATAACAGAATATACACACACAATAAGATCGTGCGAACCGTCGATGAACCGTGCAGTTTCGGATATATTTACTTCGAGTCTTTGAGGCATTGCATCCTACCTACTGTCAAAATGGCTTACATCAGTAGACACTTCCATGAAATACACGTCATAGTAAGAATGATGCTTCACACCCTTTGGAATAAGTTCTATGCTGATCCCACTAAGTTTCATGCCTCCCACGTAGGGACAATGATAAACTGTTGAGGTGATCGTGATGTTTTGGCTCTTCAGTGCATACATTTTTATTTAACATATCTTCTTTTTACAGCTATTTCTGATATTAATTTAAAAAATACATTAATGAAACAATGTATAATCATTTTAGTTTGCATCCATTGGAAATGATTTGAATCAATTATTCAAATAAATAGAAAATTCATCATATATTAAAAATATATCTTGGTATAAAACAGCTGTTTTTATTTAAAATAATTCATTCCTTATTTTCCATGACCATTTTCAGATGGGTAACATTCCTAGTATCATTTTCTGTAGGACTCGGATCACTTGGATTGATTAGTGTGTCACCAAACGATTAGCATACAGTGGCTAACTCCTTCGGAAGCTAAAGCTCTAAAGGATCCCGAACAGCTGCTGTGGTCTGGCAGGGAGTGAGTTCATGAATGACTCAGCAGGAGCTCTGGGAGAGCAGCTGGGCCTCCGGCGCAGGGAAGGAATCCATGATGCGCTAATTGGTTAATGAATCAATACAAGCTGATATCAATTAGATTCGTGATTACTTTTTAAACATTTTACTCGAGGTGTCCTCATCTGCACCTCCAACCATCATGACAGGATAATGGAAAGGCAACGAATCATTCATAAAATATAGATTTGCCCAAGATAGCGATCGAAGAAAATTCCAACTGAAAAACTAAAACTAAATTGGTTCAAGCAAAGACACTCTTTAAAGGGATACGCAAAAGATATTTCATATTATAAAAGAAATAATAATAAATTCTTCTGGCTGCTTCAACATCTGAGAAACATTTCTCTGTTACAACTACGAGACAAAGAAGCAAGAATAGCTAAACTCTATATAAATAATATAAAGTATAACGAGGACCAGCGTCCTCTTGCTCTCCCGCAGAACCAAGTAGAGTATTGTGGGTTGATATCTTCTACAGCAATCTCTAACCTTGTCAGAGAAGATTCAATGAGAATAAATGTTTCATAGCTTTTTTGAAGTACGGAACTCTAAAATAGTATAGGATCATTTGCTTACGTAATATTATATTACAGTTAAGCCACAGGATCGTGGTAACTAAGAGGTTAAGGCATCGACCTTCAGTCCGGAAGGGTGGGGCTTGATTCCCAATGTTGCCAATGACCCCCCGTGTACATGCGATATATTGCTCATTAAATCTATGGAATTGAAAGTCATGTGGTCGATCGTTCAACAGTTGCCATAGGTGTAATGATCTGGAGAAAATTTCCTTCCCCTTCAGATCAATGTCAAAATGGAGGGAGTGGATCCTCTGGTGATGCCATCTATCGGAGGAGTTTAGAGTAAAGTCGCACTTT
This sequence comes from Latrodectus hesperus, assembly GCA_037975125.1. Lineage (NCBI taxonomy): Eukaryota > Metazoa > Arthropoda > Arachnida > Araneae > Theridiidae > Latrodectus > Latrodectus hesperus. The sequence continues at coordinate 29,591,122 of CM075860.1, read as the reverse complement.
CACCTTCGTGTTGCTCTAGTTAAACGAAAGACGCACCCTGCTGACTTAAATTCACATAGGCAACGGCATAACGAACTCAGCTTGTCCTAATGTCATAAGAAACAAACGACAACACAGTTAAGCCATGCTAAGATTACATTTTTAAGCATTTAAAATTTTTTCTGAAAGGAAAGTCAATGCGTGCAACGTTAATGAAATCAGTAGTACTAAATCTAGCCTTTAGTACGCAACTGTAATTTTCATGCACTATGAAAAGAATATTATCTTGCTAGAAATTTATTATATGTCAACGATAAGATGAATAGGAAAGCATTCCAAAGCAAAAAAAACGTGAAAAATGTCATAATGAATGACATATAATAACGCAAATATAATAAATTAAGTAGCACGTCTGCTTAAAATTGTATTAAATTAAATACTTGATATAAAATAAATATTTACAGCGTTCTGTTTATGAATGGACATTCATTTTCGTTATGGGAAGGTCCCGACCCATCTAAATATCTGTCATGTTCACTAAGGGCGACTGGAGCACGAGAACTAGTTGTGATAGCAATGTCTTTCAAGGAAAATAATACCTTTGGAGGTTGTACGCGAAGTCGGGCGTGTTCTGCTCGATCCCTGCTTCTGAAGTGCAGGAAATCGCCTTCTTTTGGGGCCATAATGGCCTCCCCACTTCCACCCCTTGTAGTGCTAGAAGGGGGAAATCCCAATAACAGCCGGAAGGTGTTTAAAAAATTATGGATATTCATCGATCTTCCAAAAAACGTGGGAAGATTTAAAGAAGCTTACAACAGTTGCTGTAAATGATGTAGATAAATGACCGTTAGGTTCACAACAGCTTCGCTCGACCAGTCAGTCAGTTTTAGGTTCGAACCCGAACTCTAAGGAAAGTTCTTATAATGATTGGCATTATTATTCATTAAATCAATTCAAGCATTCCTTCCAAATTTATTTTTTACATTACACTATTTATCAAAGCCTTGTAGCCTATTCAAAGCCTTCTAGCATAATGTATTACAAAATTTGAATACAAATGAATGCTCAATCAATGTTGCAGTAATACTTGAATTTCAACTGATACAAGAAAGCATAAGTTCACGTTAGATTCCTTATTTCACCTTGAACGTATGTGATGCTTGATTTCTGTTTTTAAAAAATATGTTCAAGATTATACGAGAAGAAAGATAATTATTTAATTATTAACATTCCTTAGAATTGCTTAAATATCCTTAATTTAAAATTATTAGTTAAAGAGTAACCAATTAAGTCTGGTTCAGTTTAGCTTTGAAATATGGTTTTAATGAAATGTATAACCTTTAAGTAAGTATATGTAAGCAAAGTTCAAAAATTATATGAGACGCTTCACGACTTAGAAATTCTATTTAATTAGAAGGAATTGTGAGCGTCTTGTTACTTTATGCTTGAAAAGCTAATTATTTGCTAAATTACAAGGAATCCGATTTTAATTGAGTTTTTGAATTAAGATCTTTAATCAAATACTCTTTTGGTTGTTTTCTAAATTAAATACCAAATTTTACTTATTATGGATACCAAATATAATCAACATATTTAATGCCGAATGACTACATATCGACAAATTAAAGGGTACAAAGTACTCATTAATTATTTAAATCATGAGCAGCATTTTCTCCAGTTAATGTGCAATAATTTAAAATAATGAGATAATCATGAAACAGACAGGTTACATGGTTACTAACGAGATAATTCGGGGACATGGTTACTAACGAGATAATTCGGGGGCATAAGACACAGGTGTTTTATAGTAACAAATTTCCATAAGCTCCTTCGACTAATAAGCTAGAAGTTTCACTTTGCATTTCAATGTTAACAAGAAATCGTTCATACGCATAAAAAAGGAAATAGCACGTTTCCAGTTTGAATTATACAGGCAGAGGTACTCATTTGTTTAAGAATTCTCATATAAACTGGAAGAAAGCTGTAAACTGTAACTGTTGCATAATTCTGCTGCATAATTCAAAGATTGATAAGAAATGGAAATGCTTTTGAATTTGAAGAGCGGTTAATTCAATACCTGCGGTAGATAAAGACCATTGTGTGTTGAGAAAGCCTATGCAGTTTTAAAATTCCGTTATTAACCTTCTGCTGCTATAGCGTGATTTAAAGAGTATTTTTGAATCTCCTCAATTGGTTGTGATTTAAAATGACAAAAACTTGACTGAGTTCTAGAAATAAGAAGCCGAAAACGGAATGGAATTATTTACATCTTTATGCAAAAATTAAATGATGAAGTCGATTGAAAATGGTTTTTATTCTTTAATAGAGAAATGTACTGTCAAAATAAAAGAAAATTGCCTTTTGAAACGTATATTTATAAAATTTATAAACTTTTTTAGCTATTTACCTTGTTTTTTAACTTCTAGATAGTTAAATCAAATAAAAGGTAGTTTTACTCACAAAATTCTGAAATATTGAAAAGTAAAAAACGAATTGATTGAGAATTTATTTAAAGCATGAGTTATTTACTTTCAATATAGACCTTAATTATATTATCAAAGTAATTATTCCAAAACATGATACTTTTAAGAATTGAAAAAATAAAGATTGATACTGTGACTTGTTTACAAAATAAAACTAATTTCATAATTTTTCAGTCATGATTTCTCATCTGATGTATTGTAAACAGTAATATGGTATCTGGCGGTCAACTCATGTAATAAGCATACAGATAAAGGTCGAGGTGTTGCAAATGCTCAACTTTTATTTATTCAAAATCCGGGGAGTGTGCCTCAATTAAGCTAGACTTGATCGATATTCGAGTGGGTCTCGAGGCTAATTATAATTAAGTACTCTCGTGGCCTTAACTAACATAACTATCACTAATGTTAACCAAGTCTTCCCATAACATGATGGATATTTTGAATAGTTGTTAAAAGTGGGATAGTTTCGTAAAGGTCGAATTTCTGGGGATTAAGGAGTTTGTCAGTGTTCAATCAGCTCTTCAATAAAGATAGAATAGAGACCAAAAGTTTGCACATTTGAAGTTTATTTACAGTATACTTAGATGGGACCATCGTACAGAAATATGGCGACAAAATTAATAACTATTTATTTCCATTGATATGTAACAATCACAAAAATTAAGCAATGATGTTTTCTTTAATATATCACGAATGAATTTATGAATAAATTAATAGTATAGATTCTCGAGAATTTCCGAATAGTGGTAAAAACATCAATGAAAAAAATTTAAGTTCAGTCTTTTAAATTATAAACATAATAAAGAACATAAATTAAGGAATAAAAGAAATGAGTACAAATAATTTTTTACAAAAAATGCGAAAACATTATTTTTAATATTGCATGTATTTTTCTAAAGTTATACAGTTAGGAAAGCTACTTGTTAAAATCATAACAATAATGAGAATTTCAATTATGAACGCCTGTATAGATTCAATACTTAAAAAATTTTCTAAAAATAAGTCCCAGTCTTGAATAATTTACTACTTTCCAATTTTTTTCAAAATGATAATTTTCAAACAGTACTATTTTAGATTTACAAGTATGATACGAATCCTTCCTTTGCTAAATAGATTAATTTCATAGAACAAAATATTGAGGAAAATGATATAAGTCTTTTAAATCAAAGTTTTTTATATTATTTATAGATGGTTTTTGTGGTTTTTTAATCTTATTATAAGTGAAATTCATTCTCAGTGAATACACAATTATATATAACTTAGGGTATAAATGTGAGAACATATTTTGACTGTGGAGTTTATCGATTTGGTAAGGGAAACATACAAATAGCAGTTACCATAAATAAATATTGTGTGAGTATAGGATACATAGATAAATATTTTCTGTAGAAATCGTTTAAATAAAAACTCCAATTTCACTTATTGATTCGTATCATTGAATAAGAACTAATATATATATATATATATATATATATATATATATACATTAGTTCTTTCAGGAAATTTAATTATTTTTCTATGCATAACAATAAATGATGAATTAATATTCCTTCACAATGCGTTAATCATGCACATTCGCTAATTAAGACATTGTTTCTCAGGATGTTTAACATTTCTAAACATGCTATAAGGAAATTTTTGAGTTCCTGCATTATTGGACTCGAGATAGATTAAGCTGCCGATTAATATCATGAGCATTTACTTATAAAGACCTCATTTCCTAGATTTCTTAGCAATTCTAAGCAAGCTTCTCAGGCAGTTTAGCAATTACAAAGAGATAATTTTATACCCTATTGTTCCTATGCTGTACACTAACAATATTTTAGGCCTAATAATGAACTTAAAATAAGAAATTGAATTTAAGATTTCAAGATGAGAAATAAAGCAAAACGCTTCGTTTTGAATTCTGAAATCAGGAAAATTGGCTTTTTGAGAGTTTATAACAAAATATTGAAAACTGCTTGATTCAAAAACTTTTTTAATTTAATTCTAAGTTATTCACTTCTATTTACATAAAAAGATATGTTATTGAATCGAATATAAATCCATGAGTTCGGGATTTTGAACCCCTGAAACAGTGTATCATATTTGCTGTATCGTTTCACTCATAAATTGGAAAGAAATCTGGCATCAAGAAGCTTGACTGAGTGGCGCAAAAACAGGAATCGCTTCTGCCTGCCTTTTCTCATTTATTCTCGTCCTGCTGATGCCTACCTTCCTGCTATCGATTTCGAGGAGGAGGTGAGGGCATCACTCCACGCAGCAGCTCTCGCGGTATATATAATCCTCTCTCCACCTTCTTCTCGATTCATGATTTTCCGCTCTTTGAGATATTTTTCTTTTTCAGTTTATTTTAATCCGGACTTTACTCGTGTTCCCAAGAGAAGTCGGGTTTGTTATCATCTCCACCAATTTTATTTCTTCCCCCTTTTTTTCGTTATACTTTTTCGCCAGGCTGGAATATTGCTGGATCATTCTCTACGATTCAGATGAAGAGAGCATTTTTTAGTAGTTTGTTTTCCTAGTTCCTGAATTTTGATTCGCATGAAAGAAAAAATTTGCAGTTGCGATAGATTTTATTTATATTCCATTTTAATATTTGCTTTCATTCATCCTGCCATTTTTTTCTTAAATTCTATGAAAGGCATTTTTGGAGATTGGATTTATGTCTAATGGCTTAATAATGTGAAGAAATATATATCTCAACAATTTATAAAAGAAGAGTCTTTATCTTTTAAATTATATTTATACATGCATAAGAAACCGCGATTTTTCCAGTTTCAATCTAGCCATGAAGCGTTAAAATTTTAATTTATAATATTGTAGCTTTTCAATTACATTTGATTTTTAAATAAATAGGACGTTTTATTATGAATCCTGATAAATATGAAAAATAATTATATTAAATTTTGAATTCTATTAAGTTTTATTATTTCTGTGATTTTCGAATGGTTTTATTTTGTATTTAATGAATATTCATATTTATGAATATTGATTTCATCAAATAAATGAATAAGTGAGATTTTTTATGTATTTACTAAGTGTATTTACTAAATACTCTGCTCACATTTAGGAAAAGTTGTGCTTTCTTATTGTAGCTAAAAATTCTTTAACACTGTGTTTGACCTAAAAAATATAAGCAATGTATGTATTCTCAGAAAATAGCTTACACGCACTTACACTTTGCATCTGCAGCATACAAGAGTTGCAGTTTGCGAACACCTAGAAATATGTTATTAAATTTTTATGATCATAATAAAATGTAAAAGCTTTAAGAATATCTGGAATTAGTTTTTATATTTTCCTTGCTTATACGATATTCGCAAACGTACATCCCAAGCGAAATTCAAATAGTTGGGTGACTTTTTCTGAGCATGGACCAAGTACACGTAACTTTAAATTGAAGCACCATAACATAGGAAAATAATTAGGTATGCAAGAAAAATTAAATTCTTTGAATTGTATTTAATTCAAAATATGATGAATTTCGCTTGATTATAGCCAAATTATCAATAAATTAGAGTGTTTTTGCTTTTTTAAAATAGTTTCAACTAGGCAAACATTGAAATGATGAATTGTTGATTTTACAGAGAATATTTATAACATAAGGAAAACATAATTAATTCCACAAAACAAGAAATAATTTTTTATTGTAACAAAACACTCTGTGAAGAAGCATATAATGCATAATTTAAAGTATATAAAAGAAAACAATGTAATTTGATGGGCGAATTATTTTATTTTCTTTGATCTAATTAGTACATGTGAATGTGAGAATAAAGTAACGCGAAAGTTTAAGCATGACTTGGCTGTGTTTTGGCTACATAAATCGCTTAAAACAGCCCTTCTCATTCAAGAATTCTTCCATTCATTAATAGCAAATAGCGATACTAAATAGCGATTTTGTTCATGTAATACATGTAAGCAACTTACTATTACAAATTACCCAGAAGTCACAAGTCAAAGACAAATCGCTGTTGTATTGTAACATACTTTTAAAATGCAGATGAGATAAGTTCATCAGCATATTCAGGAAAATAGAAAGTTCTTTGCATTCAAATGCAAATCCAGTTCATTCATAGCACATTTTTATTTTTATTGCTGTCAGAAAGTGAAGAACTAAATATTAGAGTTGATTCTCTTGTAAGGACTGTATCGCTCCCTAGGTGTACATTCTGTATCGGGGCTATTGCTGACCGAGTAACGCCTCCAGGTGTGTTTACCAGAACTGGATTGCACCCAAAAGCCCTGTCGTCGGGAAGGAGGGGACCACACCCATGCTTCACTCTCCCGAAATCTTCTGCTTGTTCTTGACCAACTATAATTAATGCGGTGACATTTAGAGGCGGAGTTGAAGAACCAGACGCTCTGCTGAATTATTAACACTTTTTGTTAGAGTTGAGGAGGATGCAATTTCCTGCTTGAACTTGCATCCATGCATTAGTACTGCATACGCCCAATGCAGCTTCAACTTGTGAAAATACGTAGATAATTATTTCATTCCTCTCAAAATAACCTTTTCAGTATTGCTTTGAATATTATTTAATCAAATATCTCCACTAATTTATTTCATATCGTTTTTCTAGCGTCGTTTAAAAATGCTTATAGTTACTGAAATTGAGTTTCAATAATTAGCTAACTTTGAACATAATTCGAAGAGATTTTATTTACAATTTAAGAAAATGTTTTTCATTTTTGAAATTGAATTTAATAACGAAACATGGCTGAGGCCGCGGACATCTGTTTGAATAAATAGTCGTTCCTGCAACTAGAAAGTCGAGAGTTCTATACCTGAGATCCATGCCATTCACTCAAAGCGACTGGTCTACGAAGAAAAGGTAGTGGTTGCAATGCTTTCCACTGGTGTGGTATGCTGTGAAGAGGGAGGGATTAGCTCCGGTGTCGCTCTGGTCATTTGACCTTGGTTTAAAATGAGGAGACGTCTTTATAGTAGAAACAAAATCCGAATAAAAAATGCGTGTCATGTAATATTTTATTAGAAAAATATATTTTGTATCTGCAGAAATGGGCAGCTGGAAACGTATTGGGAACAAATAAACGAAACATAACTGTGACTAAATTTGTTTATAATTTAAAAATTATATTTCCTTATATATATTGAGGTTGAGTTTAATAATGATATATGACTATGGCTGCGTTAATTTATAATTAAGATAAATGTTTAATTTCTAAATTCACACAGTTTAATACTTAGTTTAATAACTAAGTAAAATTACTAAAACTGAGTTTTATTACTAAAATTGAATTTAATAATGAAAAATAACTTCTTTGAAGGTCTTTATCATTAAAATATATGTTTCATTTCTGAAACTGTGCATATATATATATATATATATATATATATATATATATATATATATATATATATATATAATGAAGCATAAGAGTGATTGGATTTGTTTACGATTATGTTTCATTTACAGAAATATAGTTTAGCAATGAAATTCAAATTGTGTGACTGGGATAAGATTAAAAAATAAAATTTCATGACCAAAACTGAGTTTATTGATGAAACATAATGTTATAATGTTACAAACATAACTCACACAACTGTTTATTCAAATGTATTACTTCTTGAATTAAGTTTGTTTATAATTAAAGAGGTTTTTTTTAGTTATTAAAACTTAACTAAAAGATCAAACATAACTAAAATTTTAAAAAAAATTGATGTTTTCGGAATTATTAAATTTAATGGAAAAAGTTTTAACAATGAAATAAAATTTACAGGAAATATATTGAAATATAGCATAAAGATGATCCCTTATTCGACAATTTTATCATTTTAATGAATACTTGATCATTACTTTACGAAAAAGTTTTTGGCTATTCAATTAAGTAATGAGGTGCACAAAATATTTGGCATAGAGTCATTTAGCCTGTTACTAACATGTTGCATTTCTCAGGATGATCCTAGTGGATTATTTCAGATATCCAGATAGTTAGCTGTGTTCCTATGATGTCACACACAAGGGGCGTAGGTGATGGCCCTTTTATATAGTGGGGCACCCAGTGGGAGTGCTATTGTGACCTCGAAAGTGCGTGGGTTTATATAACTTAGAATCAGCTGCCAAGCAGAAGACACTAAACATATCCTGTATTGATTGTATGAAGTTTAATGTCACGTGATCCTGACTAGGACAAACTGCACCAAGCATATGGTATAACATTAAAAAAGAACTGATGTAAGATCTTATAAAATAAATAATGGTAAAAGTAAAATGAGTATTTAGAGTGTAGGAATTTCATAGAACGTAAAAAGGCGATGAGGTTGCGATGAGGAGTCTCCCCAATAAGCTCTTGTAAAGTTAAAGAGGAAGAATTACAACATGCAATGCGATAGCAATTAGAATCAGGGCAGTCAGTTAAAATATGCTGAACAGTGTTCGATTCATCACAAGTAGCAGAATAGGGCTTAGGCTCAATTAAAAAAATAAGTGCTTATGAGTAAAGCGAGTATGCCCAATACGAAAACGAGTGAGTTTTACATCAGATGAGCGTGGTGGTAAAACTGACAATTGAATTATATTTGGAATGATGGAATGTAATTTGTTCATAGTTAGTAAATTCCACAGCTCCTGCCAATGGGAATGGATAAATTTCCTGCAGTAATTTTTTATATCGGACAGATGTACGCCTTGCATCAATTTTGGCCGCTCCCTCTGCTTCATCGTTTCATATCTTGGAAGAGTGATCAAAATGGATGAAGTGGACAGATTGGGATTCATCCAATTATTATTCATTTAATTTGTTTGTGCAATGCCTGTGCAGAGGGTGTTGCACCAGCGTTCTCCCCTGTACGTAGCCCAGAGTTGGGCTCTACTAGTTGGCGGAAGCAAACGGGTGGCAGCATTCGTCATTTAGAAGCAGAAGATCCCCTGATATTTGAACAGCCGCCTACAGAGGTATCGTCTCAGAGGGAGGGCACGACTAGTGGCCCATCCGTGATCACGAAGGATCTTCGGACTCGAACGCATTCCGATAACGAGAGCGAACGCCTTTACCAACCAAGCCACATCCAAGCAAGATAGATCTATTTCTGTTCTTATTGATCAATTTGATATGAATTTGATCTCATTTAATAGCAAACATTTTTTAAAACAAAATTACTGAATTCTTGTATTAGTATTGAAGGTGACATTACAATTATTTTTATTTATTTACATATTTCTCAAAAAAGGAAAATTTCATTTAAAAAAAATTGAAGCAGCTCCGATTTTAGGTATTCTTTTAAAAATCCTTACAAAAAACAAACTTATTTTATATTCAAAACAAAATTTTAAAAAATGAAAAATGTATTTCACCATTTATTAATTTTTTTTCAAATGATGTAAAATAGGTTTAAAAAAATCTTTTATTTATAAGACGATTGTTTACTAATGATTTATTCATTAAACTTGATAAAAGCTAAATATGGACGAGAGATTTTATAAATCTCAAAAATTTCTTTCTCCTGTTTTTCCTTGTTGAAATGGGAAAATAGTTACATAAAAATAGTTATATACTATATAAATAAGTTATATGTTATATAAATAAACAATAATCTATGTGACTTTTAAATATTAATTAAACAAAATAGTAAAGAAGACACGGCTAGAAATGTTTGATTAATATTTATCTGATATGTGAAATAACTTGAATTAGATATAATATGAACAGAAACCAGAAAAATTGATTGAAGCTGTGTATCTCATGCCACAACATCGTTCTAAATGATTCTTTAACCTTCTGTGAATACTTTCCAAAGTAATTAGTCGTATTCTCCGATCCACACGGAAGAACGTCCTGGCAATTCTGTCCCAACAGACAAACATACTGAAAGCAGAATAATTTATGAGTGGCTGTCATTGCATTTCAAGTCCATCACTCCAAAAAATAGACTCTGACTATGAAGCTGCAGAACTGGCAGTCAAATGGTTAGCGTTCGGTTCAACAATCCCACTTTGGTATTGGCTGCTTTGACACGTCTTAGTCAACAGCCTAAGGGTAGAAGACCCTTGGGACACATTTTATCATCCACTGTATAAACTGACTTTCGGAAGGATTTCTAATATGTAATAGGACGTACTCGCATTTTTCCATGGAGAAAACACTGAAACTCCAAAGCACCAACCTCGAGAGACGTACACGTTGAAGTCTGAAGCGCAACGTCCATTTTCCGACATTGAGCAAGAGCTGAGATCGAATTTATGAACTTATGCTCCAAAAGATGTTATTCTACCACTAGGCCAAAGCTAACTAGGTTTGAAATTTTAAGTTTCAATCTAGTAAATGTTTCACTGTAAAAAGAGTGTTAAACAAGCCCTAATACTAAGCATAATGATAACCGCTAAAGTGAATGGTTCAGTAATGTAAAATATTCTCAGAATGTAAATAACTTTATTACTTTGTAAAAAAACCAATAATGAAAACATAAAAATCAACTAAGGAACTTTATTTATGTAATTAGACAAATGAAACACGCTTCTAATGCAACGATTTTAATATGCAGTACCGGAAACAAATAAAACAAGAAACTGCTTAAAAAATCAAAATTGTCATGATAGTGACATATGAGATACAAGAATGGCATCCTTAAGGATGTTTAGTTAAAAATGAATTAATTTTTATGTATTTCTATAATAGCTGTGAAATAAAGTTGAAATCTGTTGAAATAAAATGAAAGTAGAAGTGACACAGTAAAAATGTATCATAAATTGAGAATTCATTTTTATGACTTAATTTGTGAAGTTTTATCAAGAAATTATTAATTAGCAAAACAGTTCTCAGACTCTATCTATACAATATTAATGTGCAGATTCCATGAAAATAATGTCACCTATACTGAATCAAGAGTTGTTTCATCTATTTCAACCCACCCGAAAAAGTAGTTAGTACTTATATTTAAAGATAACATTAACAAAGTAAAAGAGCTATGGATTTTTTAAGCTTATACAAGTTACCACGTATTTCTTTACCAGAGAACTTTTAAACTTATAAAATAAAGATGAGTTAAAAGATATTTTTAAACAACACAACGGGAAAAGTAAATATAATTAGTATATATACTAACATTTCCTTAAAATTCCAGATTATCATTTAAAAATGAGTCAAAATGAAAAGAACAGTCTGCTCATGAATTTAGATTTTTTTAATTACCAGTAATTTGTATTTATGCAGTAACCGTGACCTATTTGTCAAATGTTTGAATTCTTTGGTCAAATGAATTCATTTTGGGAATTATTTATTTTGATAAGGAAAGAAATTTTAAAAGGATTTTATTATTTATAAGCAATATAAATTTTAAAATAAACAATAAAATCATTCATAAAACTATTATTTACATATTGCATTATTTGATTTTGATATACTATTTTAATTTACTTTTAAAAACATTCATACATTTGTTTAACTGTTTGAATGTTGGCATCAACATGTTACATTTCAAGTCCTGATGACTTCCTGTAAAATTTTAAACTTATACAGATCTTCTAACTTGATGACCTGAGTACTGCTTGGAAACAATTTCTTTACTTTAATGCGACGAAAGCGACCTCATTTTCTGTAGGGTTATGACAACTCAGGAAACCTTAAAAAGGCTCCTTTTTTACGTGTAGCCAACAAGTTTTTAAACTCTGGATTTTTATGCTAATTTTTTTCTTTTTCGATATCAAATGTGCAGTGATGTTAAACAAGTGGCAATCGATTTTTTTGTTTCCATTCCAAAAGTTTACTAATTTGATTCTATTTCAAGCATGGGTGTTTGTAGTCGTTCGTAATGCATGCTAAACTATAGATCCTGATCTAATTGGATAAAATTGCCTGCCACTTTATAGACAACTTTTGCACAATAAGACCAAGATCTGAAATTGGAAGTGGATTCCAAACCATTGTGAATTCCCAAGTCCGTGGTAGGGATCGAACCCATAAACGTTTGAAACGAAGACCCGTGCATTAATTATTCTGCTGCCAGTTAGTGTAGATCCCGATCGAATCTGCTCTTGTATGCAAAAATGGACCACACATTGGCTAATCAAGATACTTAGTAGATTTTTATCCAAATTTCCATTAACAAAACTTAATTTGTAACTTCAATTACATACTTATGAGTGATGCGTCTTCAAATACTGGATATTTTGAAATCAATCCATTAAAAAATAAATTGCTTTGAACTTAATGAATGGCATTTTCAGATCCATCACGTACACATCTATTGTTTTCGGTCAAGATGCTAAGAGTTTGCATGAAATTGCACAACAAACCTTCTAAAATATTGTTTACCTTCTAGAGAATAATAGTTTAAATCTCATTTATACTTTACATACATTAATTAATATTTTACCTTGCAAATAATTCTCTTTGAAATCCTTCACAAATAAAACAAAATTATAAATATATTTCACTTTAGAAAGATTTAATCTGATTTCGAAATGGTTATTAATAATGTACAGCGGAAATTGGATACCCGTACCATTAAAGAGTTAAAATGTGCGCAAATATAGTATGCCTATTTGAATATTGAAGGCCGTTTCAGTTTACTCTACACTGATTGCCAAATCGAGTGAATAATATTCTTAGATTTTATAAATTAATAATGACTATTGAAATGCGTTTATTTCGAAATCTCACGTCGCTTGAATAAAATTCATATTTTCTGACATATTCATTAGAATTTCCTTCAATAAACTGATTACATTTCTTAAGAAGTAAAACATTACAGAAAATTCCGGTGATAATCAGAAAGAGAAAGGAGTTTCTTTTAAATTTTGAATTAAAATAACCAGAATGGAAAAGGTTTTAACTCAAATTATGTAACAAAAGCCTGTTAAATATTTAATATTTTTTTGTATTATGTTTTTGAAGCTACAATAATACGTATTAAAATATATTTTTATTTCTCTTGAAATTTAGATACCTTAAAGCTCATTTTCATTTATAGATGTTCTGTATGTAATATATTATTGTATGTTTACTGTTACATTTTATTAACTCCATACCGCAATAATTATTTAAATACAATACAAGAAACTAACGAAAACTATACCTTAAAATTATAGATACATTAAGTAAAATTAAATTAATGTTTTAAATTAGTGTGTGTGATTTATAAAAGCTTTAATTTAAGAGTCTCAAGTTTAGTTATTTAGTAATAATAATCCATCCGAATTCAAATTTTTGTTTACGATAACAAGTTTGTAAATTTTATAATTATTTATGTAAAAATAAAAGCACTAAATATAATAAGTAATAAACAACTTTTAAACATTTTAGCATTTTAAAAAAATTAAATGGAATTTAAATTTTACAAACATATTTTCTTCTCACTGTTAAATTTTTTTATAAAATGTTACTAAACATCAAAAATATGACCTTATAGCAATCTGAACTGTACTCTAGTAAAAGCATACAACAAAAATAAATTTTTGAATACCGTGAAAAAAACAGCGAAAATCCTAAATTTCTGCATTAATAATGAATTAAAAAGGCTTTATACTCTTCACGTTTGTTAATTTGCATTCAAGACGACTGTTATATAATTATAACCAATCTTTTACATTTGTAATCTTCAATCTACTCCACACAATATTTAAGATCTTATTTCTATTCAAAAATGTGTTTTGTTATAGTATCTTCTTTTATAATTAATAACTTCGCTATTAGCTATTATGCAACTTTTTCGTTTTTATTTAATAGCAGTTTTATTAATGTATTATTTTATGAATGACTTCAATAAATAATAAAGAAGTGTTTCACGATAGAAATAAATAAATTTGTGCTGAAATCAGTGCAATAATTATTTAAATATTCAAGTATCTTCTTAGCAACACTTAGAAGCAAGACACAAATATTGCACTGAAATATTAAAATCCGAAACCACACAAAATAAATGTACCTATACGGTGATTACTTATTAATGGTTACATTTTTAGGATTCAACCCAAAAGCGGGGATTGGCGATCCGAGCTAATAACATGTTCATGAGTTTGCTTGGGAAACAACGAATATCATTAAGGGTAGATGAAGAAATAAAAAGGGATAAAGAAAAAAACTCACAAATTTGTTGGCACGGGGCTTAATGAGAGTTATGAAATAGTTTGCATTTCTAAAGAAACGATTTGAATGGCACCCTGTGAAGAAGCGTGCCACTTGTGTTTCACGGTCGGCCGTTAACTCCAAATAATAGGGTTTCTACGGTTACGGTTACTCATGAAAAAGTACACAAATACCAGCTCCTGACCATTTACTCCAGTTGATCCATTTAGTTAACGAATTGGATAAACTATCACTGCGTTTTGATAAAAAAAATCTATTAAAAGGACAGAAATAACTCGCTCCAATTTTTAATGAATTCGATGTTGTTAATTCACTTATTAACTTATGTGACTAATATTTCAGAAATTTCTTTTATAGACTTCAGATTATGTACATTGAATATCAAATTTAAAAAATATGTTGTGTAGTATTTGTTTTTCATCATCATCCTTATAGTTTTTGATTATCCAATAAATACTATAAACAACCAAAACACTTCGTTCCTTAATATACAAAAATGAATGATTTTCACCTATGTAGTGAAATTTGATTAAAATGTATTGTTTGCAGCGAAACTAAATTCGCCGGGTTTTTATTTTTTCTAAAGTGTTTACGAGATTATCTTAAATTACGCAACCATTTAGACAGGTGGTTGTTGAGTTATTTCAAACAAACAAAATCAGTATTTTCCATCACTTGTGACGTCATACACGCGTATATCCATCGTGAAGGATGCATACAGTTTTAGAAGGAATTTTAAAAAGATTTTAAAATTATATTTTTTATTTTATTGACTGCAGGTAAAAGTAGATTAATCTCATGTTTACAAACTGTTGCAAATTAAAACGAAAACCGCTATCTGTGCCGTAAATGTATATATGAACAATAAGAACTTTTTAGTATACATTATTGTGAGTCTGAAGAAATTTACATAATACATAGCGTGTCGTGTATCTAAGTCTTTGTATATGCTGTGCAACGAATGCGAATGTAAATCGTTTATAGTTAATACCCGATTCAAATATATATTAATATGAGACATCGCGGAAAAGACATTTTTAACAGCCACAGCTTAAATTGCCTGTCGGGAAGACTTCATTGACAGGGGCGTGGCAAAGCAGTGCACTCTCTCCGTCACGCAGAAAGGAGTTGCGCAATATCCATCTTCCAGTGTTTAAAAACGGCTGTGATCGAACCTGAGACCTTATGCTACGAACAGCGTACTCCTACCATTAAGCCAAGAAGAATGTTACTTATTGAATATGTGTCCTAGATTGTTAAGCTAACGATATCCACCCTGCAGGGACATACAATGAAGATAATATGTTGAACAGCTCATGCAGATATACCAAATAAAGCTGATTTGTGTGGGTATCATTATCAAAATAACTAATTTATCCTATCCAATATATGTTACGATGTTCATAAGATAGTTTATATCAATCTAAATATGTCCCAGCAATGAATACGCGGGGGCGTTGATTAGGATTTTTGTTCAGTTATACATTTCGTAAAGTATAGCGAACACAGAATAGATAGTAAGATAATTAATCCAGATTAATTATTTATAAAATACATTTTATATAGCCAATATAATCAAAGCAGTGCTGACTGGACACCACATTCCGACTGAAGTATCCAGTACCAGATAATATACCCAATTTAGTCAATATATGATATAAGAAATATGATTATTTGGAGCTAAATATACCTTACCAAATATATCGTAAAGTATATTAAATAGAGTAAATTTTGCACCTAACGCATTCAATCAATACAGGCTAATTTAGAGAAGTAATAAGAATTTTGTCTTGTAAATTTCAAATAAATAATAATAGTATTAGCAAATTTATGAAAATTAAAATGATAACCCATGCTTCAACTGTTAGTTAGTGAGTGTGTAGTAATATTATCATAATCATTCTCTTTCTTAAAAGGTACAGTGTAAATAATATACAAGTAAAAAACGGTTATCAGAGTAAATATAAAGTAATTATCATATATTGGGCAACTTAAATTTAATCTTTTTTATTTTGGTATATTATACATACTACATGAAATTTTTAGAATGTTCTAACTATAGTTTAATGTTTCGATGTTCAAATTTGATATATATCTATCAAAATTTGAATATTGAAATATTAAATTACAATTAAAGCATTCTAAAAAATTTTTTAAATCAAAATTTGTACATTGAAGCATTAAATTGCGACTAGGACATAGAACACTCTAAAAACTTCCCTTAATGCAATCAAAAACTTTCAGTGTAATAAGAATCAAACTAAATTTTGAATTCAAATTATGAATTTCAAATAAGGTTTAAATTTCAATACATGTATATTTTTTATTTTAAACACATCAATAGACGAAACTAATAAACTCGGTGGCAGATCACCGGGCCAAGGCCTACAGCGCCCATATTTGTTTTCTTGACCAAGGATTCAGGAGCCTGGAACCTGGGGGTATGCGTACCCCTCTGGGGCTTGAGCTAGCCACCAGGCGCGTCGGCAGGTGGTGGATCGCCGAACGTCCTGTAGGAATGACAGGATAGCCTTGAATATAGAATAAGAGGCCACGAACCAGCTCCCGTAAACCCTGGTGTTATGCGATCCGTGCCTAGGGCTAATTTGCACCGCGGTATTGGTGTCTTAACGGAGCCTCTAGTTGCCTGGCAAACTTCTAGAGTAATTTGCCTTGCCCAGTATCTCAGGCAATGCTGGGTGGAGTTATATTACCTGAGCTTATTAATTGTTATCTTGTGGTTGAAAAGACACAAGAAATAACAAATCTTTCTGCATTTGCCGGTGATGCCTCTGAAGTAGACCTTGCTGAAAAAGACAAGGGAACTCAGAGGCAATCTAGTAAAGGAACAGCAATGAATCCTTCACTTGAGGTAGAAATGACCTCTAAACCATCTTCTGCTGAAAGTCAGAAAGCTATCCCTAGTATGACTGACTCTCTGACCAGATGGGACTATTTCAGCAAGACCCTATCTGCTGGAAATGTCAAACGCAAGAGGAAACGGCAGAGCATATCATTTATGAATGCGAGGCTCTTGCCCTCCCTAGATTAACCTCTTTAGGCATCATCCATACTAGAGAGTTACACCTAGACTCCATTAAAGGGTTATCGGACTTTATTAATAAAGTGGGTGACCCGAGCAACTGGAACTAGGAAACATTGGGTTTGGAGTTAATGGTACAAAATGCTGATAAAAGCAGTGGTACCCAATGACATACAAACCCAACCTTAAGAAGAAGAAGAAGAAGGATTCAGGAGGACGGTGAAGTGGTGAGCCTAACACGAAACTCCCGGCGTTCAGCACCCAGGCTTACTTGCGTGATACTCAGTTTCATCGAATCACTTAAGGGATGAAAGTTTGATTCGGCCGAGGATTGCATCGCAGATCTATGCCTTCTATTGCATCGCCGGTTCTCAAAGGTTAATAAAATCCTATCCTATTTTAGTCATTGTAAAAGTGATATATTTCTTACCACATTTACGTTTTTTATTATCTTAAAATGAGACAGATGTACCTCATTGTGATAAGATTTTTTCTGAGTAATTTATTTGAAACTTGGAAGATGAGAAAAATTGATATTTGTATTAGACATCTCTTCATATTTATTACTGTTTATAAATTAATCAAAATACCATAAAATATCTTCAAAGATTTACAGGACACTTCGGAGTTATTAGAATATGCGATCTGTTAATATGGCTTGAAAGATTTCACGAGAAAATGACAGTCATTTATAGTGAGGGAGAATCCTAGGAATGTTTTCTTTATACAATGAATTGTTTAAAAACATTGACTAGTTTTGGTTAAATTTTCAGATTTTTTCCTTCTATTGAACTATGAAGAATATCTGTTTATTTACCACAGATATAAAATCTACCAACATGAAATTTTTAAATTTTTAATTAATACGTTTTTAAATTAATCAACTCATTTCTTTATACTACGTTTTCTTAAATATTCTAAAATTTCTGAAAATCAATCGCATAATTTTTATTTTTAAATCATAAACCACTCATGCATCTCCAACAGTGAAATGACGGGATATTGTTTCTGGCAAATAAAGTATTTTCACCAATATTGGCAATTATAGCATGTTTTTTAATACTAATTCTTCTTCTTCATTCATTAATCAATAAAAAAGCTTAAAAATAAACATCTTACAGTCAAGACATTCTTTCCAGTTGGGTTCTTAGATAGTTTTATTTTTACAATTTTCTACAGCCAGTATTTATATTTCCATCATTTTATATTACACACGCATATATATATATATATATATATATGTATATATATATGTATGTATATATATATATATATATATATATATATATATATATATATATATATATATATATATATATATATACAGGGTGATCTTTTTTAAAGTAACAGTGTTTGGAGCGTCCTGTAGCGCGATCTAAGATCCGAAATGACACCAAACTTGCTATTTAAACTAATCAAGACACGGGAAAAAGGATTCCGTAAAAAAAATTTAGTTCCAGAAATTGCCGTTAGGTCATTTTGTGGCGCTTTACAATGTATAAAATGTGAGAAAAGAGAAATACTGACACACACAATCGTACAATTAAATTGTTAATGTTTATTTATTACATTAACTTCCCCGGTGAGGAATTAGACCATATTCCATGTGAGCACCGTTCTCAGAAATAACACCGTGCATTCTGCGTACAGCGTTCCCCACAGCCGAACGTAACATGTCACGAGGAATATTCCGCACTGTCTTTGTTATGTTGTCCTTTAGAATAGACAAATTTGATACTCCACCAACATAAGCACATGTAACGTGAGAGGCATGGCCACTGGAGCTCATTTACTTCAGCTGAGATTATTTGTCGGATCTGTCTACTACTTGCTTTTATAGTCCCTATTACTGGTACTGTCATCGAACAACATTCGTATTTTGATTTGATACCTGTGTTTTATGCAAATTCTCATTATTGTAAACTACAGCAGTGCCACAAAATGCCCTAGCGGTGACTTTTGAACTAAACTTTTTTAGGGATTTTTTCCCCCATTTTTTGATTAGTCTAAATACCAAGTTTGGTGTCATTTCGACTCTTAGATCGCGTTACAGGACGCTCCAAACACTGTCACTTTAAAAAAGATCACCCTGTATATATATATATATATATATATATATATATATATATATATATATATATATATATATATATATATATATATATATATATATATATATATATATATATATATATATATAAGATAAAACATGAAGAAAAGTAAAATCAGAAATATAAAATTGGAAAGATACTAAAGTATATGAAGCAAAAGACAAAAAGGCATAGGGACCATGTCTTCATCAGGATTAATTAATACGTTTTTAGGCAAATCTTTCTTTAGCTGCTTTTGCGCTGGCTAGATTTCCTATTATGCATTGTAGTTACAACATTATATTTTTAGCATTGTATTTATTACTTTATATTCATATATGTATTTTCTTTATATTAATATATATATATATATTTATATTAATATATATATATATATATATATATATATATATATATATATATATATATATATATATATATATATATATATACAGTAATAGTTTTATACGAATAAAAGACAATTTTCATGTTTTCTGTCAAAAAAAATAACAATTCAAAAATATTCAATCAAGAAATTCAGAGCAAGCAAATTCCTATCACAAATTCAGTAAATATTTCAAGTAAAAATGCTTTGATATCTAAGGATCTTAGATGACGACATTCTTTAACAACACTGTGGAAAAGTGACAGTTGTGCTCTACCATTTTCGAGGAAATTTGATTTGTCTTAGGGTACTTTACCGAATCGATTGCAATTTGTTATTTTCTAAAACTGGATCGGAGATCTCCGGTTTTTCAGATTTCAAAATCACATTTTTCCTTTTCTTTCTTCGACCTTAAGTGCTCAATTAGGCGTCCTACTTTGAAAATAGAGCGCTGCATCTATGCCAGGCTCTAGTACGATTGATTATTGATCTTAGTTCGAAAGTTTCTTGCTAGAATGGCATTTTATTTTTCAAGCGAATCATTTGATTGATTTCAGGTTTCTTTTCTGCTTTGACACTTTCTTTTAGCTTTAGAATATTAATTAAAAATTATTGAACTCGTTATCTTTTTCTAAGTATTGGAGCAGTTTAACGTATAAGCTCCCACAATTATTCCCTGCAATTTTACGTAACCTTTTTTTTTAAAAAGAAATCTAATCTTTTGCCATTGAAATGATAAAAGAAAAGTCTAAAATTAGTTAATGCAGAAATAGAACTTAGTAATTGCTTTCCTATTTTTATACAATTTAAAATAAGTTTTATTACATTTACTTTCTTGTGAAAATTTTCGTTTCGATATTAGTGTTAGTTTGTTCAAAAATTTAAGGAGAATAATTTCATTTAGTTTGTTATGAGTAATGGGACTAAAAATATAAGTATAATTAAAATTTATTATTAAATTAATTAATAAAATATTTAAAAATTTTAATTGTGATTGCTTGAAATTTCTTTCATGTTATGTTTTGCTAATCGACAAATGATGATCAATCTTCTCCTTAAGTGTGGCAGGAATTGTTAAAGTTCTTATTGACCACTAAAAAATTGCTTATATATTTTGGGTATCTTTAGTTTTTGAAATATTATGAACTAAATTTTGCTAAAATAGCCCTTATTTTAGTACTGATGTTTAATTCATTTCAAATATCTCGCCAATTTGATAAATAGATCATGCCTATTTATACAATTTTACGCCGTTTAAATGGTTATAACTTTACAGCACAATAGGCTAGTATTATAGTGATATCAATAAGCAAATGATCCATATCATATTCTCCCAGAGTATTTCAAACACGAAGGAACTCATTTTGGTAAGCCATATTATCTTCAAATAGCAGAGAGCTCGTTTCCCATGATTAATAAATCACCTTCTTAAAACTAAGAAGAGAATCCTTACATTGGCCTTCATTAATTTCATTGAGAAGAGAAAGAATAACGATGGAAACGAAAGGGTGAGGAAGTTGGACTTTAACGAGCCGTTTAGAGATATATTCCAGGAACTTTGTCACTTGGCTCGTTTGGCGAAAAGGCGACTCCTTTATAAATCACAGACACTTCAGGAAACTGTCCCACCCCATTAACTCTCTTAACACCTTCCCGGATCGATTCTGGAAATAATTCTCCGGTAAAATTCCGGAGTGATTAAAAAGAGCCCGGAAGACACTTCTCGAAAATAGTGCATTCCCAACCATCTTGCACAGGAACGGAAAAATTAATCAATTTTCAATTGCATCCAGATTCGTGACGATGATTGGGCCCCAGTCATTCAGACGCTTCTCAATGAACCAATCATCGTGTTTTTAAAAGTTATACAAAGAGAAATCAAAACGTTAATTATCGAAATTTAATAAACTTCGTGTTATGTAGTCTGACGGAGTGCAATAAGTTAATAACCCATCATTATAAGGCGCATGATGTCACTCGGTCCAGAGAGTTTAAATAGATTCAGTAAGAGATTTAATGTGTGCTATTCTAAACTATTATTTTTAATTATTTCGCAGAAATAATATTTTTAGTTAATTATTCGTACATTTAAAATAAAACTGAATTATTAATTTTACCCGTTAGACTAAAATTATAAACCTGCCTGCTTTATATATTGAAAAAGAGTATTTAAGACAGTAATAATTTAAGTTGCTTACACACTAAATTTCAAAAATGATAATTTACGTTGAAACGATATTTGGGTTGAACAGAAGGCCTTATTTAGTTTTCAATATAAGTCAATATAAATTGCGTTCATTAAGAATTTGTAAATCTTTTTAACGTTTTCAAAAAGGAAAAGAGAGATAGAAGCTCATAAATGAAATGCGCCTGTAGAAATGCATCGCATATTCTTATTACCCTTAAAGAAAATGTTGACTCTGTGAAATAAAAATATCTCAAATTTAAGAACAGACTCAGCACTTTTTAATGTTTAATAATACTTCCAGTTTACCAAAGACATGCCCTCGTCACACAAGATTTTACCTTCAAAGCTCACAATGTAAGTTTTGGTGAGAACAATAATTAAATTGTCTGTGTTAACTAATTGAAACCACCATTTTTCATTTTTAATCAACCAAATATCTCAAGCAATTTCAACTTCTGCCACATTAACTTCAGATCCCATTATTTTGCATATTTACTGTTCTCATATCTTATCTTATGTTCAAATATCTACGATTTGTGAAGATTTTGTTTGCTCACAGTTTCTTTTAACGAAAAATAGGTACCTTACTTCGTTTTTTCAACAATAAAATGACAAGTTTTATTTTATCATAACTCTAGTATTTTCTAATTTTTATATCCAGATCAAAACTTCGTATCACTTTCATCAATTTGCAAATGTATTCTACTTATATGAAAAGGTAAATTTATAAATATTTACTGCAGTTTTAATCAATTGAAAAAATATTGAGAAACTATTGAGCGATAATATCGTAAAATATTTGAATACTTGTGATTTCAATGTGTGATACTGTATAATTCTGACAAAAAATGTAATCATTTTCATCAGTGTGCTCAGTCTTTGGCATTTAAAAAATTAAGAAAATTTAACAAGACAACTTAATCAATTTTGGCGCAATTTCAAAGTAAATTTTAAATTTCATAGCAAATTTATAAAAAATTGCGTTTTATGTTTAAAAACTGTTTATTAGCAATCTTAAGTTATACGAAGTGATGGCGTTTTATAAAAGTCTTTAAAATATAATTATTCACCAATGAACATTTTGATTTATTTACACATTCAAAGTATGTCATATAAGTGGAGTAAATAAAAAAAATATTTTTAAACAATATCTGCTGAAAACAAATTTATAAAATTTTTTTAAAAAAAAGTTTTTTTGACTGAAATGTTTTAGGCTTTATTTAATGAAATTTATTCATCCATTCATGATTATCCTGATTCATTCAATTCATGAAGTTTTTCACCTGGCATCAATAAATTGTTGTCAAAAATATTTTCATTTTGTTTTCAATTGGAATAATTTATTTTCAATTGGAATCTTTTTAAATTAATATAAAAACAAATATTTTTATAAGATTATAAATAATTGACACTGTTTTATAATTTAAAAAATAATAATAATAAACACAGAAAATAGGATTTAAATAAATTACTCGTATTAGATTCAATTTCGAAATAATGGAATTGCACATATTATGCACAACTAGTTATTTTCTAGGAACGAACAAACTAAAGCATTTAAAATCTGGAATCACAAAATTACGAAATTAATAGGAAATTAAAAAACACTTTTAGTGTAAATTTCCGGGAATCTTGATTTTCGACGAAGAAGTTTTCCAAAAAAGGAAAATTTTAGAACATTTCTGGGAAAATTTTTCGAAATTTCAAAGGAACAAGTCGATATTTCCTGGGGAAGCGAACTCTGCTTCGCATGGCATTCCGGTCCATTGCTTCCTGGCCTTTTTCTCTCGTGGAGCAGGTGGCGGTGATTGCTTACACAACAGAATCATTACTTACATCGCCTGATTTCCCCTGCTTTTGTTCTTTCCGATTCCTCGCTCCGATCTGCGGTGGTCAGTATTGGGGCATTAAGAGCTTGTTGTTGGTTTGCATTGCCAGACCTCCAAACCAGACTGCTGTTATTTGCACGTTCTTATGTGGGATGGTGAGACACTTTTTTTAAGTGTTTTAAGACTGATGAAAATTTTGAGAAGCTTGTTTGTGTGTGTGATGCAATAAATAAGCTCCCAAAACAGTATAATTGGACATCTTTAATTAGATAAAAATGAAATAAAATAATTAAATACTAAAATATATTGACATGGCTCTAGTATTTCACACAAACTATTTAGAGTATTTTAAAAAATGAAATTGGCTCTCTATATAAAAAGAGATAGGAAAATGGCTTATATGCTTTTATATTTTTTGTTTAAATTATTAGGTGCATGTATATGTTAAAAAAATTAAATTCTAGAACTATCTAATTAAATTGCAAATTGGATTATTTCTTTTATAATTAAATATTTAGTACTCACTTTATGCCGCAAAGCGATCGGGTTCAGTTAACTTCATTTTACTTCTTGTTAAAAATATTCTTGACTTTATGAGGGCACGAAAATTTAAGCTACTATTTGCGGTTTTATTCCGTACTAATTTACCATAGTCGTCGAAGTTTCTATTATTCCAGGTAGAGGGCAATTTGAATAAAAGTTAGTTATTTCATATCATGTGTTAAGATTATCATAGGCAGTAGAAGATAACTGCTAAAAAATAATGTGATTGAACGTCTGTGGTTTCATTATTGTTTAAAGTTTTGGTAGTCATGCATGGTGCTAAAATGCTTGTGATTACATCCACCCTAAAATTATCGTAATCATCATAATTTCTACTTCTTCTTTGAGGGAGATTTGCGAGAAAGTTTATAATTTTATTCCGTGCTAAAGTTATCTTTGTTTTCATAGTACCAATGGCTCCTGTTGTAGGGCAACTCACATGAATGTTTGTGGTTTCATCCGATCCACAAGTTATCATAATATCCATGGTACCATGGATAATTCGGGTGAAAATTTGTAGTTTCATATCATGCTAGAGTTGTCGTTGTGCTTCCCCTTAAGCCAGCAATATCGATTGCAGTTTTAATATTCAGTGTTTGTCATTAAATTTCATTGCGAAGTAATTATTTACTTTCTTATTGAACGCTGAAGAGATATTTGGATTTCTATGGCGAAGGTTTGCTCTTCTATCCCTTACTAACGCCATCAAACTAATTTAAACTCCTATTGTTCGCTAGAAGATGACTGAAGTTCTCAAAAACGGATTTATAGTAATTTTATTTCACGCTTAAATTGTCATAATCAATCTAACTCCTATTATTTAGTAGCAAGTAGTTCAAATTTTCTGGACGCGTTTTTGTGATTTAGTACAATGCTAAAGCTACCACAAATATCCTAGTAACCGAGGTTTAACCACTTAGTAGAAGGACATAAACATTTTCTTAAAAGATATTGTAATTCTATCCCATAACTTATCTATCACTGATTCGTTTAAAAGTCGTTATTATTTACTTTTCGTTCGTTATCATTTACTTAAAAATATTATTTTTTCTGTTCTTATACATGAAAGATATAAAATAAGCAGTACAATTTTTTAATAGGACTATAATCATACTACAATACTTTGTCGTTTAACTAAGTTTTATTGACAAAATGGGGCTGGTTAAATACTTTCATTAACAAAAAAATTACAAATCAGGTATTGATAAAAGGACTGATTATCTTTCTATTAGAACGTATAAAATCCGGCTAGTGATCATTTACTATCCATTTTCTTTTACTGTAAAATGCAGTAATCAAAATATTTCGGAATACAAGAATTCAAGAAGCATATAAAGAACTGCCTGAAAGAAGATTAGATCTATCTATCCATATACACACATATCTATCTATCGATCGATCTATCTATCTATCTATCTATCTATCTATCTATCTATCTATCTATCTATCTATCTATATATCTATATATATATATATATATATATATATATATATATATATATATATATATATATATATATATATATATATATATATATATATATATATATTCGTAATTACTTCCTTATTCTGGTAGAATTGTTATTAAAAGGCATTATTAAAGAAGCAAATTACAAAAAAATTTATTACTGGAACAATTTTATCATGTTTCAAAAATATGAAAAAATATGCCATCTGCAGCACGTCTGGTCGGTAGCAGAGCTCAACGAGAAAAAATGCCTTGAGAAAACTGAATCCCCTCAAAAGGGTGCAGCATATTGGTCACTCATTCTTTGAGAATTTCGGCGCAAGATGATATCATCGGTCAGTTTGAAATTCCCTTAACTCTATTTGGTAATGTTGAATAATGATAGTTACATTTTAGAATTTGACAACACGGGTGGAAAAATTCCTACATTTGTTAAATAAAGTGTTATATATATATATATATATATATATATATATATATATATATATATATATATATATATATATATATATATATATATATATATATATATAGTTTAAAATTCTCGTACGCGAAATAAAGTCTTAACATAATCGTTGTAATACTTTCCAATCAATATTAGTCAAAAATACCAGATTTTACCTTTAGCTTGGAAAGACGAGAAAACTATGTGGAAATAAAATAGTTAAAAGAAATAACGTTTTATGCACAAAAAAGAACGTGCATTCAATAAATAGGGTATTGTAGATCTAGGAATAATTACAACATCGTAATCCTGGAGCGCAGGATGTGGCACTGGCTTTTAAATCAATACCATTAATATAATTCACCTTGCATACAGTGTCAAAAGACAGCATCAATTTAGTTCACATTGTAATATTCTAACGTCACTCAATTCCACATGCACGTCCACTAACGTCACATGCAGCACTGTGTGGCATCTAAATTCCTATCAGCGTGAGAATAAAATAACAATTTGTGTGCATTGTGTACGCGGTGTAAAATTATTACTACCAAAAGCAATTTTTAAAATGCAATAAGTAAGTTAGTCAAAATTCGTTTAAAAAAAATTGAACAAACGCTAAAAGAAGAACAATAAAGGCCAAAAGACAAGATTTGACTAAAGTCCTAATGAAGCCACATTCGAATTTGATTTTGACTTCTATAAATTAAATTTTTTATTGTGTGTTCGGCAGTTATAAACTTCAGATTTTGATGTGGCGAATTCATTCAAAATTTTAGGGAGGGTACGGGGTGTAGCGCTTCATTAAGTCCGGAGTCATTGCAGAAAAGCCGTTCTTTGTGCCAACACCCACTGAAGAAGCTGGCCATTCATGCTGGTGCTTCCTTTCGTTTTATTACACTTGATTTATTGTGCATTTTCATTCTCCTTTTATTCTGTTTGACTTTCTAAGTTTTGGATTATCTATTGGTTATATGTTCCATCTGTTTACTATGTGTAGATAATCTGGTCTTTCGGCCTTTATTGTTCTTCTTTTCGCGTTTGTTCATGAAAAAAATCATTTCAATTACTTATATTTTGATGATTCTATTTAATCTGCTTTCTGGCTGAGTGTATTGCTGAACGTATAATTTCAATTTCTGTGTTTATTCTTGCATTTATTTCAAATTATGCATTTCTAATCAATCTTACATTTCTAATCATGCTATATATATATATATATATATATATATATATATATATATATATATATATATATATATATATATATATTATAAAATTTAAATATTTGATTATTAACTTTATAAATAGTATATTTTATAAAATTAATAATCAAATATTAGATGGAGTAAAATACATTTAAAATACAATGAAAAAACCAAATGGAGAATAATATATTCATAAAGTTAAATATTAGATAAAAGAATAATATATGGAAAATACATAATATATATATGTATACTAACGACATTTTTTTGTATTTTCGTAAAAGTTGAGTTAATACCATCAATTCCGTAACTGTTTTATCATATTGATTGTTTAAATTAACATTAATAATATGTTTAAATTAGCTTCACGGAAAAATACTTAAATTTAGAAATACCATGGTAAAGATTCTGCCAATTTTATTTATAATTTATATCTGAATGCAATATTTTTTGAGAGCATATTGTCGTCAAAGAAATATGAGGGCTCAGACGTGAAATATCATAAACAAAATTTACTTTCGACAACTCATCAAATAATCAATAATTTTTTTAACATTGCTCCTACGAAAGTATGATGGTAGATAGAATCAATCATGTTAACAGCATTATTAACTAACTCAAATAAATATTTTCAAATTAAAAAAATAAAGATTTAGGCTGTGCCTCCATAAAAGGAAAGGAAATAAAAATATGAAAAAATACATCGCCAACTATGATTGATGAGGGGGCGTCTGTCACATGCATTTTATCGCCAAGACTTCTGTTATCTTAAGGAACCTACTTTAGCAGCGGCAGAGACATTATAAACTCGCACCGTAAGCTCCTCGTGCGAAGAAAAATATTTTTCTCTTTTGAGAAACCACTATATTTATGGTCACTGTCCGAGTCTGCATGGGAAATTGGCGTAAAACTTCCTGAATTATAAATATAAAGGGGAGAGGAAGAAACGTTAGTTCGACCTTTTTCCAGTTGTAAAAGGTTACGAGCTTACGTCTTGGGGGAGCTGTAATAAAAAATATGTCTGGCCTGCAGAAAACGAATGCCTCGCCATCCATCTTGCAAGGCGGCGAGTGCCTGGGCGACAACTGAAGATCCTTATGATAGCCATGGAGCAATAAATCAAATAAATAGTACCTGTGTGCGCTCTGCAAGAATTAATCGCCAAATTTACTTTCGCAAATATTGCTCTCATGAGTTACTGAAGATGATTTCAGTTTACTTTTTTTTCACGGTTAACAGTGAATCAATATAAACATAACGACACCATTAGCTTCTAGCTAAATGCATTGGCGTAAATTTCTGACACGTATATTAAAGATGAAATATATTTGGCAGTTACTAAATAATTTCAATTTGTTTTCAAAATTATTTTATTTAAGAGGAAATGGTTTCCATTATAAAAATATATAACCTAAGCCTTAGAATCACATTTAGTGCAACCATTTTGATTTCAGCATAGAATATCTTTCAAATATCTATAATAAATATTGCAACTATGTAAAATATGCTTAAATTAAAAAAAATAGTTACATATTTAAATTGTCAAAATGATAATGTTCGTAGGAATAGTTGTTATGTATCCCATATATCATATATTGTACGATAGATTTAATGATTCTTCAATTGTTCCATTCGATCCATCATATTTTTATTTATTACAGTTTAATATATGAAATTATGCATTACCCATTCCAAAAATAAGTATATAACATAACTAATGATAGCAAAAATGCTGTAAATGTTGCAAGGTATGACTCGATATTAATTATAAATGTGTTTATTATGTCAAGTGAAAAATAACCCTCCAAATCTTTTCAAAGCATTTCTTTCTGCATGTTCAAAATAATGCTATATATATGATAGTTTTTTATGATTAAAGGTATAAATAAATGATAGTATTTCTATTCATAGACTCTAAAGGATAATTTCCAATATTTCTTAGGCAAACCAACCTGGAATTATTTTCAGAATTACAAATGTAATACACGGTGATTCAAAAGCCAGTAGCTCTTCTAATTGAAAATGATAAATGAATAAAGATTTAAAAAATAGAAGGAAAAATGATGATGTATTTTGCACGATGAAAATAACAAAAAAATTGTGAATAAAGAAATGAGGTAATGAAAACAAAGTAAATAAAGTGACTAATTTATTCTGTTGATGTGACGAAAACTATTTCAAGAACATATAACCTCCATGCCAATGTTCTTAAGTGTTAAAAATTACTTACTATGATGTTCGGCAGATGGCCTTACAGCTGAGAATCGAAAAACAAAGTGTTCCTTTGCAGATATTTTGTAGTCATACTGCCTATAAAATTTTTCAACGTGGACAATTATTTTTTTCATTCGTATTAAAGAACAAACAATAAATTGATTTTTAAATGATCTGAATTAATATTAAGAAATGTTGTATCTCAATTTTTGCAGCAAGTCACCTATTTCCCATAGAAAGTGCACCAATATAAACAGAAAACTGCTGTAGACAATTTTTACATTGTGGGATATAAATTTTTAAGCATTCTTTTTAAGATACTGTATTTTTCCTTTAATGAACACAATCAGAACTTTCAATCTTGAGCAAGATTCAAAATTCATTAATTCAATACATATCAAATATTTTAATTCAAAAACTGTGTTTTCCAAACAATTCCTTCAAAAACATTGATTTTTAAGCAATGTAAATAATTCATTCACTCAAAACATTTAAAGGATTCAGTTTAAAATAAAAATAATTTCATGAAAATAATAATTTACTAAGACTTTTTGGTGTATTGCGCACTTTAATATGTATTTTAGGACATAAAAGTAAATACAAATTTCTAGTTTTTTTTTTTTTTTTTTTTTTTTTTTTTTTAGTAATTGCTTGTCATAAATTTATATATTTGTGATGTATCTGGATAAACTTATAAGAATTACGTTTAAGATGAAAATAAATGTTATCTATATATCTATTTCTAAAAAACTTTCGTGGCTTTAAAATTTGTGTTTGCCCGAAAATCAGTAGCTTCAAGTATCGCGAATATTTTAAAGCAAAAATTTGCATCTGAAAGGAATAAAATTAATTAAAACTTTTTATTTTCCATTTCTTACTAGTACATAAAAATGTACTTTTCTTACTTATATTTATAAAAAACATTATTATGAAATCAAATTAGCTTACATTTAAGTATTGTATAGCTTTCATTAGAAAACAGTTATAGTTTCCTGCAGAAGTTTTCTACACTCGTTCATTTTCTTTTTCTTTATTTTCTCATGTTGTTTTCTAACACATATCTTGCAAGAAAAAAATTATTTTATTTAAAAAAATGTAGCTCTTACACTTACTTAATGAGTGCATTTCTTTAGACTTATTTAATAAATATATTCTTTAGACTTATTTAATAAATAATGAGGTGATACTAAAAATTAGATTTATTTCCATGGTCAGATATTCTACTTCCAACATTTCTAAATATTTTTAAATATAAAAGGACATTATAAATTACATTTAGCGACACATAACTAAATATAGAAGTTATATAATAAGTTATAATAACAATAAATTAATTGAAAAATTTAGTAATTACGTTCATATGACAGCGAAAAGAAATTTCTTTAAACTAAATTTTTTTTCAATACGTTATCGTAGTGCTATTTGAGATTTATATTAATGATTATAAAAATAAGTAAATCTATTTTTAAGGACTTTCATAATAAATAAAAACTGCTTGAAATTTTTGGTTTGCTCTCTAAAAGTGTTCGATAAAATTATGGTCTAGGGAATAAACCAATCTTGAGTTTTCTTGATAGAATGATATTCTTATCTTTTTCTTATATAAAAACATGACTAGTTTTTAAAATTGCTTTAACATTATTTAATTTAAGTTGGACGATTTATTTTGTAACTCTTATCTAATAATATATATATATATATATATATATATATATATATATATATATATATATATATATATTAGAATACTAATTAATTCGTAATTAATCACTAATTGATCACGTTTTTTTATATTTTGAACTTTGCTAATCCATTATTATAACGCTTTTGCGTAACATGTGTTTTGATATGAAGGGAAGAATCACTGAAAACTGAATTAACGAACAGAAGCAAAGATTCAGCTTGTGTAATAGATTACTCAAAGCGACAGAATGCTTGATTAAGCATACACTATTGAATGGTATCAAAGCATGCTTCTCTACATTTCAGATTTTAAATATTTTTATAACTTCTACCAAACTTTCAATCTAATGATTAAATGCATTCGGATAATTTTGCTCATTAATGACTTATAAATTAATTAAAAGACAAATTTAGAGTGAAAGAATTTTTAATTTTTCAAAAGAAACAACGTTATAATAGCCAACATGTCATTTCAGATTTTTCCTGCATAAATTGCAAACAATCGCCTTAATTGCAAACATTTGCTGCATAAATTGCAAACAATTGTTTTCTTAAGTCTGCTTATCTTGAATAATTTTGATATCTTTATTTGAAGCTAATTGCTAGAGATTCTCTTTTATTTTGCACTGTTCATTTTGATGCAATGTAATGAATTATTTTTGGTCAGTTTTATTAAGAAAATTCTTCCTTAACACTGCTAAGAATTCAATAGTTATTATGTCTTTTTCGATGTTATCTGACTTATTCGTAGTAGTAAATTGAACTAGGCTTCTCATCTTTCTTTAACAAGGGAAATTGTGATCACCAATTGTGATGATGGTACTTTGAATATGGGCATGAAAGAGGCATGACCGTTTCATACCAATTTAACGAATCTGTGAACATCAAAATGAGTGAAGTAAAGTAGGCGTTCACATTTCGCTGTTTAGCTCCAAAAGTTTAGAAATGACCCACATTGCTAATTATTGTTGGGATACATAGGTTTCTATTATAATGCGTTTATTTATTTTTTGGTCTTCATGTAGTATGTAAGATCGAAATAGATAGTTCTCAGAATTCTCATTAATGTAATGTTTTATTATAAGTTCATTTCTAACTTCATCAAGGGAATAAAATCCTAACTATGTAATACATAGTTATCATTTATATTTCCATGACTTATTCAAGATTTAACATTGTGGTTGACTCATACCATGCCGATTGGACACAAAATCTATATATGACTAAAATCTATATTTGGAACGAAATAATGAAGCAATAAAAAAACCCTGTTAGCACTAAGCAGCAGGTGATTCTCGTAAACTGCTTCCCTTGTCGTTTCCCTCTTAACAAACGCGTTAACCTCGACCCACGCTCTGTTCCAAAATTACTCACCTTGTAATCCAGAGGAAACATGCAGATACACTCAACTCGAGTTCAACAGTGGTAAAAGCACGCCCGCAGTGGAAGTAGTTTAGAACTTTGTTTCGAAAAAGTACCTCGTTTTGATAGGAACCATTTTAAAGAGTCATTTAGCTTTACGAGCCAAATGGCGAAGCAGAGTCCTATAAAATAAAACTTTCTTTTATACAGCCTCTTTGCACCTTATGCGATTTACTGTATGAAAAGAGAGGAAGAAAAGAAGTGTTAGATACTGGTATGCGATAATAATTTTTTCCTCGAAATGCCTTTTCTCGATGGCGTTCAAGACGAGTAAGGAAATACAGCAGAAAATTTTTTCTCCCTAAAAGATATCAAACTGTTTACTATCGATCTATCTTTGAAATCTTCATGTTCGAATTTTATCTTTTTACTTAACAACATGCAAATGATTTGAGAGCGAGATTAAAGTGCAAATTGCCGACATAAGCATCAGACAAACTGTTCTTTTTAATTCTTAGAACATAATAGGCATAAGGAAAAGAATGATAAGCATTCATCTTTTTTTGTTCAACAAAGCATAATACTTTCTCTTCTAGGTTGTTAATTCAATTCGGACATTTTTTAAAAAAAGTTATGAGATAAAAGCATTATATTTTCTTTCTTTATTTATTTGAAAATTTAAGAAGCTTTAATTGTAAACATGTTTTTATGGGATAAATGAGAAAACAGTATTTTCTTCTTATAATTTAAGTATATATTGAAAATAATAATTGAGTTTTCTTTCAAATTATATAAAACAATCATAAATATTTTTGTGAAATTGACTAATAGTTTCATTTTGTTATATGATTATTCCATTCCTATTTTCATTCATAATTCAGAAAATAAATTACATATATGTTTATATTGAAAAAAATAACTGATATTATTTTATATTAAAATAATAGATTCATTTTAAATTATAAAAACAGCACATAACATTGATTTCACACTAGAATAAGGAAAATAATCAGTAATTACCAAAGAAAGAAAAAAAAAGAAAATGAATCAAAACGTAGTAATTCTTTAGATAAAAATATAATGATAAATTTATTTTTACAAGTTCTCTTTCATGCTGTATTTTGAATTATTTTATAAATTTCTCTTTAAAACTGCCAACTTTTATAAGTCAGTAATCACTAAATTTACAAGTAAATAGTAATAAGTGAATCTCAGAGGTTTGGAATATTTAGAAAGGGTGAAGTACACTTTCATGACTTCCGTTATTGAAATTCTGAAAATAAGATCAATGCCGTGGTAGACTTTTAAATTATTTTAAAAATTGCTATATAAATGAAAGGCATTCATAAGCACATTTACTTCCAGTTCTTGCTTTATAAATCTGATAAACCAGTACTGAAAATAATTGGTTCTTTTCCTTTAAAAGGTGTGTCACTCGGGGCGTTTTACTGTTTCGTTTATTTCTTTGATACCAAGAGTCGCAAGCAATGATTGTTTTGAAAAATGTCGATCGATTTTCATTCCAATCATGATTTCTTTCTTCCAAAAGTTGTTTTATTTTTTACAGCGATGGATTTTAAAAACCGGGTTTCACCAAGAGTTGAGATGAGTGCTAAATTCGTGAAACTGGACTTTTCATAACTGGACTCATGAAAAACATTTAGCAAACTTATAATTTTCCTAAGTTATTTCACATAAAATTTCCACTGGAGTTTCTTATGGGTTGCCCCTTTATTTAGTTTGTCAAATTCTTTTTCATTTAATCCATTGAAATTTTTAAATTCATTAAAAATGTGCCAAAAATATAAAGTCATTTCCGGAGAGTTTACAGTTATAATATATATATATATATATATATATATATATATATATATATATATATATATATATATATATATATATATATATATATCATATTTTTAAAGGCTAAAAAACTGTTGTAGCGTGTAGCATGTAGTTGGTTTAATAGGAACAAAGAAATAAGTTCCTTAAATAGCTCAAAATATTTTATTACAATTTAAGGTACAATTTGAGCACAACACAGATACACACAGATACTACAAATAATTCTAAATAACAACTAAAACATTTAAATTTGAAGGAAAAATAAATAAACATGAGAGTCATATGGACATGTCTCATACAGTCGGTTGTTGGAGAGGGACTGGCCTTCTCGTTGACGATGCCATGGGTGGCGCTGCAGATAGAGGGCGCTACACTGTTAATTTAGAATTTTGACTGTACTAGAAAATTTTAATCGTTTCTTTCAAGCTATTACGTAATGTCATGTTAGTTTAAAAAGCAATTATTGCGATGGGAATATTAATAAGATGCTTAATTTGCACTTTAAAAACAAATTAAGTGGTTTATTTCAAATATTAATAAAAGTTAGTACAAATATTTAAAAAAATGTCTTAATCAATGAATCAACTTTTAGTTTTAAAAGGACTTTAGGAATCGATAATTCCGAAGAATGCGCAAAAATCTTTTAATGTAAGCTATCGATGATATTACTACGCAAAAATATTTTCAGTTGTTTTTCCTTTTTAAACATCTATGATTTATTTTTGTAAATATAAAATTTATAAGCATTTTTTTTTACATAAAGTAAAACTTTAAGTTTGAGAATTAGAATATATTCTAACAAAATACTTCAAAATAAAAATTTAAAGCTTTTGTTAATAAAAATGTTTTAATTTTAAGAAATATTTCAAGAATAAAACACTAAAATTGTTTTGACTATTGAAACAGGATAAAGTTATTATTTCTTGCTAGAAAACATTAATTTTAATTGAAATTTTATTTTCACAGGCATTTTTGCAAAACTATTTCATTTCACGAACATGGATTTTAAAATTCAAGTAATATTAAAAAATAGAATTAAACTATCTAAATACAATATGTGTTAAATAGATAAACAATATTAATGAATATTTCATTTTTGATAATGATGAATTTTCTAAAATATTAGGGATTTTTTATTTCACTATTTAATGGAATAAAGTGTTTTATTATTTACATGTTATTATAATTGAGTATAATGAATTCTAAAATTAATTAATTTCTTCTTAAATATTAATGAAATATTCCAGGGAAATAACGGATTTAAATAAGAAGAAATGTACTTTATATTTTTCATAAACATTGCCTAAAAAAATGCAAACTGCCTGTATCTTATTAATCATTTACTTTAAGTCTATGTTTTCAGAATGATAATTTTGAAATTAGATGTAGTGTAAAAACTAATTTTAAATTATACTGTTGCAGAAAAATACGGAATAAAGTAACTTTATGCAATATCTAAGTCCTCTTGATGATATTTAATGAGATTTCGTTCTCATACACGTTTGTTTTAAATACTAAAGATAGCTTTTTATTTTGATAAAATTTATCAAGTATTATTAGTCTTTAAAACAATTTTTAAGTTGCATATTTAAATCAAGATATCGTATAGAATTCGTGAGGGGTTATTTGACGTTAAATATCTTTAAAAATGGGTCATGTTTAATTTGCTCTTTAATATGTAAAAAGCGCTTTTGAAAATTTTGCATGTAATAAATTGTAGCTATTCAAGTAAGATATAATAGTGAAGAGCGCTTACGCAATATTTTAATAAATGCCTCTCTTTCAGTTCTAATCCTGAATATGTATTTAAAATTAATATTCAAGTCGCGAAACAAAACTGCGCTTGATGTATTTAAACAAATTATTTCTTTCATAGTTCTATTTCCTTCATTCATAAAATCCATATTATATTTATTGCTATGACTATAATATTGTTACAAATTTATAAATAACGATTATATTTGTCTTAAAATATCTCAGACAGATCGGAAATTCTCACATTTTGGGCAAAAATTGCGGTATTTAGACGCGTTGTAGTTTAAAAGCGGATTTCCTAATGATTTGGCGACTTGGCGACAGTTGGCGAGATTCTTGGCGACTTGGCGAGAAATCGATACTTCTGGAAACATCCATCACCTAAGCTCTAGGACCAATATTTTCCGAGATAGCCTAGAAGTTTCCAGAGCCTTGGCGAAATTGGTAGATTTCTCCGCCAAGTCAGGTATAAATACCGCAGCCCGACATGGAAGAATCAGTAGAGTTTTTGTGAAGACAGTCATTGAGTGAAGACGATTAGTAGTGACTACTAGTTGTTCTCTGTCTGAGGTATTTGAGACCTGTGACTAGAAGCTATTTCTTATTATATCTGACGAATTGTAGCTGTATAATTGTGATTGTTACAGCGGGAATTTCGTTAATCAAGTGAGATTTTTACGAATAAAAGTCTTGTGTTCATTAAGTGGTTGCTTTATTCAACTCTCAATCAACACGAACCCGTGAAGCTCGGTACAATATATTTATATATATATATATATATATATATATATATATATATATATATATATATATATATATATATATATATATATATATATATATATATATATATATATATATATATATATATATACATATATATATATATTGCTATACTATTGTAATAATATTTAATTAATATTCCTAATGAAATTTAATTAAAATGTTTTGTAATAAAAGAAAAAATTAGTATATATTAATTAAATAATTCTACTCTTAATTTTTAAGCATATTGCTTTGTACGTTGTGGCGAAACTACATATATATCTAAAACCAACATTTCTTAAGAATTTAAAAGTATCTTTATTTTAAATAATAAGTATTTGTTTTCGTTTTTATTTTATTAATCTTTTGTTTTGTAAAAGAAGAGCTAATACAATTTTGAAAAATAATTTGCGATTACAATTTAATGAATTGAATACAGTATAAAAATTAGATTTATCAAGAACTTGTATGATATTAATTTAACTGAAGAATACATTTTCGCGAGAGAAGAATAATACTTTTATGTATGGGAATAATAATTAAACTATAACATAAATAATGAAGCTTAAAGTATTGAAAACTTTATGGGATTGCAAAGATTTACAAACTACTGAACATTAAACATTGTACTTAGCTAATAACTATGATATCTTCAGTTTAAAATATGTGTTTTACACTTCAAAGCATTCACACAGTTAGCTGAATTTTTAAAGGCAGTGAAAATAGAAGCAGTTAAATTAACCTTATTTTATATTATATTTAGAGAAAAAGTTTTCAAGAAATCAAATGAATGCTTAATAAAGTCCTTGTGTTATTTATGTAATGAATTTTCTTAAAATGAAATACAATTTAAGTGTACAGATAGTTTCATGAAATCATCACATGGAGAAATAGCATTTTTTATTACATTTTTTATAAATGTCAACAGGAAAGTAAAATGCAATTCATTTTTATTGAAAAATAATTTG
Organism: Latrodectus hesperus; assembly: GCA_037975125.1. Lineage (NCBI taxonomy): Eukaryota > Metazoa > Arthropoda > Arachnida > Araneae > Theridiidae > Latrodectus > Latrodectus hesperus. The sequence continues at coordinate 29,552,821 of CM075860.1, read as the reverse complement.
TTTTGCAATTTAACGCAAAGCTTTATTTTTAATTATATTTTATTGGAAAATAAAATATTTTGCTATTTAATATGATTTTATTTTTTGATTAGTCTTTAGTATTCATATTCAGTGAATAATGTATCATAATTCTGATAAAAATTAATTTTACTAATTATTAAATTCATTTTCATTTTCAAGAAAAAAATTATTGTTCAATCTTGCGTAAGCTTATTCGCTTATTTTAATAAATCAAAATTTATGAATTACTTATTTTTGTATTAAAATTCATGCAATATAAGAAAATGAGTGTATTGAAATGACATTAGAATTGCACTTTATTTAAATTGTCTCCAGTTTAATGGTTTACTAAAAGTCTTTTAATTTGAACATATAGTTTACCTCGTCTTTGGAATCTATAACTGAGAGTGATTTTTGTATAAAGAAACACTCGATATTGGCTTAAATGCAAGATATTTGACTAATATAATTCAAAGTTTAAAATCAGTCAAAGCCGGATTCAAAAGTCAAAGTTAAATCATTTTAGTCAAAGTCATATCAATCCAATTCATATCAGTCAATCAAATCATATCAGTTAAAGTAATATCAATCAATTAAGTCAATAATCTAAGTCATATCTGTTAAAGTTTCGCTTGTGGATATAACACGCGTTTCAATCTTCCCTGATGTCAGCGATTGCGCGATGTTCATCCAACCACGAGGCTTCATTGGCCACGAGTAGAAAATGATTCCTTCTCCATAAGTTGTATGTAATGTAAGGACATCTGTAGGAGGAATGATCTGATTCATCGCACATGAATGCTGTCCTTTACTTAGGAAAAATTCCTCTCAGAAAAAAGGATGACATATTTTTAAAATAAAACTTTTCAACAGTTTTGAAATGTAGGTTATTTTTTTTTCATGATGTTTCTGCCCTACTTACTGATTGGCCAGCACTCAAAATTAAATATTTAATATTTAGTATTCCCCGTTTCTCTTTAAGTATTCTATTAAAGTATCTATTTAAGTATTCTATAAGATATTTGTAATAGTTCAGAATCCATGTTAAATCACAATATGTTGGTGAATTTTGAAGATTTTTTACCATTCCTTTTTTGGAAAGACGAGCAGGTAAACCAAAACAAAGATGGGAAAGATGCCTTGGATCTCTGCCTTCATAAATTGTAATAAACTGTAGCCGGAAAGAGGGTGCCCTTGCGGAAACACTTTTAGAAGAAAGACACCCGGAAAGGGTTACCAATCCTGGCGTTGGAACAGAGAAGTGTATTGGTGAAACAACAAGAGCCAATCAAGTATTGTTTGGTAAGATGATGATGGATAGCATTAATCTTTGCTAGCAAAATGTATAACCATAGAACAACAAATACCTAAGCTGCATGGTGTTATAACCGGATAAATATTAACATTAAGATTACCTGCAAATATTTGGTTTAATTTGGCTGCTGCATTAAAATCCTGTTTTTCATTTTTGTTTTAATAATTTGTAATTAAGCAAATAGATTAAATTTTCTGTTAAGCAGGCATAGCAGAATACTTTTTGCTTTTCTGGGCCAACACATTATTAATAATATTATATAAACGTTATCAAACAAATCCGATTACCAAATACGATTTATTTTAATTAAAAAAAATCAAAACATCATTTTTACGAGAACGCATTACAAAAATTAATATTTGGTAAAAATATACTTGAGGGTGCCCCTTGGCGAGATTGGCGATTTTTGTTTGGCTCCAATCCTGTTCGCGCGGAATGCTGTGCAAACAGTAATGGCGGCCAAAACACAATGAAATTTCAAAAATAATGCAGTAAGCACATAAAAAAAAGAAAAAAATGTACTCACTTTATTTTGCTGGAATATCTTCACTTTGAGGTACACAGAATTCTCTAATAGCACCAACAGATATTGCTTAAATTTATCCTGAGAAGAAAACCAATCAGAATCTAAACCAATCAGAACCGTGAATGGATTTCAGAATAACGTTCAGGGTTATCATAAATAGAACAATATCGCCCAGCTTGGCGCTAAATTAGGTGAGAATTCAAGGGGCACCCTCAAGTTTAGTCTAACCAAATATTTAATTTGGTTAATGACTCATTTCCTCAGAAATTACAATATTATATATTTGATGATATTTTTCTTCAACTATCTAAAAAATAGAAATGCTAGATAATGCTTATTGTATTCTTTCATTGTAAAATGGGTGTAAAAAGCTTAACAGTTTTTATTTGATGTTGTGAATGGAACGCATGAAATTGGAGAAATCATAACAGAATGTCTAATTTTTGTATGAATTTTTTTAAACATTTAATTTTATTCTTGTGAAAAAGTGAAACATATTGAGAGACCGTTTTAAAATATAAGAAGTAATGATCGTCATTAATTCTAATCGTCAATATTATTACTCAAACCGCCAATTTCAGCTCTTTGAAAACAAGTGAAAAAAAGACGCAGTTCAATTTCCTTGCTCTTTTTTCCCCCAGCTTCTTAGATTTTAAAGAATCTCTCTCTCAATCATATTCTATTCTAATTATTTTTTCCCAAGCTTTATTTCTTTAATGGGATGAAGATTTTAACACAAGAAATGCATGTGAGACGCAAAATAAATCATAAACTTTTTATTAGAATACTCTATGTATTGAAATATTGGCAGTGATTTATCAGATTTTTATAAAATTTACATTTTATAAATGTTATGTATTTACATATAAAAGAATTACCATTCAGTTAACTACTGTTATATTTATATATTCCTGTGTACAGAAACATTTTTCACTTATTTTTGAACACATAAACTAAAATTGTGATAAATTAAATATTACAGTTGAATCTTTATTTTCTAAAAACTTATATATTGATTTAAAATATTACATTATATTGTGATAGAAAAATGATTAAACATACATTAATTGTTCTGAAATTATTACGAAAATGAATAAAATAACTAAAATTATTTCGGAACTTTAAATAAATAAATATTTTATGTATTATTAAGCCATTTACTTTGCCAAAAGTCTTTGAAAGAATCTTTGTCAAAAATATTCTTCAATGCATTGACAAATATACTTAAAAATATTTTCAATAAATAACTGTTAAAAATTACCATTTTCGTAGAAGTACAATAATTTGAAACTTTTTTGTGATTGGGACCAAATACGTCGCCAATTGCTTACATAAAACTACCAAGAAGCTTATGTGAAATGACCTTTTATCCTAAAAATGTCGTTTTTTAAAACTTCATTTCGTGAGATTTCGCATACATAAAAACATATTATCATATATAATAAACATATTTCATCGCATACAAAAAAAATCACAAATATTTTGGTAATTACTTTTAAACGTCGAATTTTCAGTCAGATATTGGCAATATATTTAGTACCGAAAGCATTTCCAAGAACTTTAATTTGAAAGCAATTTTATTGTATATTTAAACAGATTTATTTAAAAAAAATAATAAGTGCCAAAATAGCCAAAACTGAACTACAAATGTTCTTAGTAACATTTTCTTTAACTAAATTATCAGTATAATTTGAATTTCAATGATTTCCCACACAGTAATTTGGAAGTTTAAATACTTGCATTTTATTTACCTAAGATTGATAAGAACGTTTTTACACCGATTACACCAACTAAACTGGAGATTTCATTGCACAATATTATGTGTAGTCATTGCCCAATTTTTTTATGTTCCTATTGCGTTTAAGTATTATACAATATTATGTTCTTAATATATGTAGGTGTGAATTTCAATTTGAAAGAAATTAATTAAAATAGACGCATTTTATGTCCATTGAATTAAATCAAACATCAAGCAATTTGGCAATATTCTTACTGGGAAGTTAAAAACCACTAAAATCAAATATTGCTAATAAATAACACAACTAAAATGGTATATATTTAACCAACATTAATTTATCCATTTATATTAACTGAATGTTAACTATTATCAAAAAATAAACTACCTTCTGTAAACCCATTGATGGGTATATAACTGTTTGCCATTGGACGCCTGCAATATTTGATGATTTTTATACTTAATCATTGTGGATAATGAATAGAAAGTTCATTTGCATTGTTAAGTAAATATAAATAATATGGTTACCAGCTCAAATTTGTTCATTGAAATTTTTTTATAAATTTTAAGAATTACATTGATTTTTGTTTGGGTTCGGGTGATATATTATTAACAAAATGAAGAAAGTTTTCATTGGTCGAGTAGAAAATTTAATATTTATTTTATTTTTAATTTTATATTACATTTTAATATCCCCTGGCAAAAAATGGCTACATATATTTTTCTTTCTTTCTGGTCCATAAGCTAAAAATTACGCTTTAATGCAAAGAAGTCAGGTAGTTATTTTTATTAAAAATCATATTTTTACTTCACATTTCCCAAAATAATTATCTCTAAATTTCAAAAATTATTATTTTTTTTTTTTGCATGCAAGAATTTCCTTATACTTGCATTCAATCAAAATTTAGATTGATGGTTATTTTCCGCAAATTACTCTTTAAATCCAACTTTGTTTTCTAAGTGATAAATTATTTTTCTTTCAAACTTAAATGCATCATTTTGTGTTACATTGAAAATAAAAATGCATTCATGTGAAGCTGAACAAGCCATTGAAGTTCCTTCTAGGAGTGTGCAACTAGAACAAATATTCCTTTGCATTATTAATCGAATTCCGGGAAGCTGTCATTCAAAATCATGCAAGACACCACCATATTTATGAATAATTTACGTAGCAAAAATACCCAATTTAGTTCCAGCGGTTGTGAAAATATTCTTGAGTACTTTCTAAGTGAGTTTGTGGGGCTGCTTCATCTTATTTTAAGAAAACCTGACTCACTGCTGAAACGAAGTGGGAATAAACTCCAATTTATTGATGGAACATGACACTGATTACGTCTCATGGTGAAAGATTTGTCCAGAGGAACATGGCTTCCAATTTAACGCAGAAGTGACTCCGAGAACATAGACGGCGAATATACCTTGCTCGAAGATAATTGGGAAAAAACTTTTTCAGGGGAAGGAAGATTAAAAAAGTGTGATTCGTGCTTTGAATAGACTAAAATAGATTTCCCCTGAGAGACATAGAAATTCGTTTATTTTCTCATTACTTGAATCGTACTTTACTGAGAACAAACAAGCATTTTTGAATGGGTCCTTTACACATGAATAACTGCGTTGGAATTATTTAGAGATCTCATTACATTGAAACCAATGAAATTCAACACATGGAATATTCCGAGATAATGCATTAGGAAGTGTTAAAATAATTTTTGTTGAAGTTATGCAAAGACCAGTAGCTATGAGGTATTTGGAGAAAATGCATTTGGAGTTGGGCAATATTTTAATATGGTTTAATATAAAAGTACATGTGTCCGTAATTTTTCTGCAATTCTATTTTACACAGAATAAAATAAAAATTTAGTAACAATGTAAGATATTTTTCTCAGGAAATATATTGCAAAATCTTTTTTGTTTTAAGAAGTGAAAAAAAATATCATTTTTTAATATTATACAATTGGCATTTTTTGGAACAAATAGCATTTTGTAAATTAATTTATCTGTTTTCCAAAAGTTGAGAAATGAATGACTCAAAAAGATTAGCAAACATCAAATAAATAAAGTACAAATTAAAAATTAGATTAAAATATTGTTTGAGCAAATTTAATTAGAAATAATTTACAATGAATAGGAATATCAATAAGCTACAAATAATTTATTTGATTATCACAGCATATTTGGAACGTATTAAAGTGGAATTAAAATGACACTGCATTTAATATAAAGGAATTTAGGTCATACTAAATGCTAAACACATATTCTAATATTTCTATATATTGGCTTAAGCAAGGCAATAGTCTTAAGATTTAAGAAATTATTTACAAATATTGAAATTATTAATTTAGAATTCTATTAATCAATGAAATTCTAAAGAACTTAAATCGTCCATGCTGATTTAAACTAACGATAAAGTGGGTGTTTTGTCATGTCGTTTTCATTTTGCTTTTTCTGTTGTTCTATTGTCTACGCATTAATGGCTTGAACCAATGAAAACGGCTTCTCAAACCAATTATTTGCTTCTTATATAAGAAATCGTTTCATTAACACAATGATTTCTTAAATAAGAAGCAAAGCAAGTTCATTTTGAAATTCGACCCTATTCTCAGATATTCGAGGGTGAACTTCGCCTTGTTTGCTGCCGCTCGAAGAATGTGATTGGAAAGCAAGCGGCCAATTCGCTGACAAGTCGGATTGACAACACCATCTCTATACGATGTGATATAGATGAAACATTATCTGACGTCATGGATATCTTAATCCAATGAGAATAATGATAAAGTGGCGTACGCAGGATCTCAGCTATAATGAAAGAAATGACCACTTCATGGTTAACAAGATTTATTAATAAAAATGTATGAATAAAAAATACTTTGTTTTTGAGTTGACATTTAATAAATTTAAAATTATATTTTACTCATCATGCAAAAAATTAAATATTTATTTTTCAAGACAAAAATTTAATTGCAACAATGTGATTAAATCTTAAAAGTTACCATTGTAAATTTAATATAATAAGAGTGACAAAATGATCATAAAGATGATTAAAAAGTGTAAATCTATAGAATTTTCTATAGATTTCTATCAGCCTTTCAAAATGACTGATGATTTGGATTACTGAATATCTTGAAAAGAATTGATGACCCCATTTTCATAAAAATCGATTTCTTAATAAATCATGCTTCTAGCTAAAACATTTCCTTGGATTCAACACAAACGGATTTCACTTAGTTGTTTGAAATTATTATTTAATAATTTATTAACTTTTTCACTGAATACATTTACATTAGTACAAATGAGAGAGAATATTTGTCATTGTATACCAAATGTCTGCAACACTTTAATTCTACAACATTTAGAAAAAGTGAAATAAACAGAAATTAGTAAAAGGGGACCAGTAATTATAATATTCAAAATAAACCATGTAAGATAAAACATCATATTTTGTATATTTCAATTAACTTTCACTTATAACTGGATAAACAAACTTTAAGGTTAAAAAATTTCTAAAATTTAAATTTTTTTATCATACTTTATCTAATATCTATTTTATCAGTGTGTTATATTAAATATTAATTGAAAGTTATTTATTTTTGTTTAATTGAGTAAGATATCGGAACTAATTTTCCTACTGACAGTTAATATTCAAAATATACTCGAATTCACTCTTTTATAGAAAATATTCTAAATTTACTTTTTTTTGGAATCAAGCAAACGATGCCCCATTCCCGACGGAAACATTTTATCAAATCAATTAAGTAGTGACGTAATCACAAGGAACTCCATTCATTCTAAAACTTCATGAGTCATCATAAAATAACTTCGAACAATATTCATAAATTCTTCTTCATTTTTATTTCGTTTCTGACATATTTAGTCGGGCTTCCAATTCACTTGTTTTCTTATCAACGAGTTCTTTTTTGTCAGAACATTTCTTCTCCCCTGGCATTGTTTCGACGAATATTCAATCAAATGCGAATTTTCCCGAATTCGTCGTTTGTACTGTTCATGTTTATTTCGAAAGACTAAAGGAATAAAAATAGAACGCATAGACTTTCTGAGAACACTGCAACAAATTCTTTTCTTTTTCCATACACTGGGAAAAGCATTTTGTTTTGAAGATTTGTTTTAGGCACGTTGTTTACGTTTGAAATATGGAGCGAAATAATCTGGCGTACTCAGTCACTGTCAATATTTCGTTTCTTTTTTAGATTTGCAAGTTCTATTTTTAGCAAGGTGGTACTGAATAACAATTCATTTTTTATAGATGATTGTTTTTCTACTGTGATTAAATTTAAATAAAATTTTTATTTTTAGTGAGCATTTTTACGAGATTGGTACAGAAGAAACTGTTTAAATTCATGTTTTTTAAATACAAACAGATATTAATTATTTACAATAGTTAAATTACTGTACTGGAATATCAGATATAAAATTAAATTAATTTATCGATTATTTTAATGGTATAACAGTCGCCATTTAATATATTGACGTATTAAAACATGGCAAAATTGTTTAACATATTTAAATTTTCATACAGTTATCATTTTTTTTAAATATTTTATAGTTATTAATAGTTAATTTATTTTTATCAATACCAATCATTTTGTATATCATGGATATCTTAATTAAATAAATTTTTTTCTCAGAGTTTCCAATTTTAATAAATTAAGGCTTATATTGTCGGTAATATTGCAAGTCAAAAATATAAAACACATGCCAAATATACCAACTATTTACAATAATTAAGAAATTGAACAAGAAATTATATATGATATTCAAGAAATAAACTATTAAAATTTTTACAAAATCAAATGCATTCAATTCTTTCTTATTTTTTAATGGTGAATTTATTTTAATATGTTTTCGTTCCAGTTTTTTACCTTTAGGACGATGAAATTTGAAATAAATAACTACATTGATGCAGAATCCAATAAGTACTCATATTATTAGTCATAAGAACTTCACGCATGCGCAAGGAATTTTTTTCCACTTCTCTATATTAAATACTTAAAAGTGTTATGAATTTCTGATTAAAATAAGAGAATTATTTATTCTCAAACAATTAAGAAGTTTATTAATCCAAAATTTAAACTTTTTTTTAAACAAATTAATCAATTTATGAACATCATTCAAAATCACACGCTTGAGTCAAAATTTAAATTAAATTCATGAATGGGCAATATTATTTTGAAAAATATATGCCTATGTAAATTAATTAATTAATTGTGTTAAGAACATTTTTTAAGCAATAAGGATTCTAAACCCACATCGGAAGGTAAAAGCTCATCCTCTAGCAGGAACTGTTTGGACATGTTTGAAAATTTTATGATACCATAATTTTTAATATTATGCCTTATTTTACGTTTAAATACTTAAAAAAAAAACAAATAAGAATTTAGAATTAGATTTAAAGTTCACGTTTTATTCTTCGTTTTGTTATATACGTTTCCTACCGCCAATTTCGGCCTATTTAATAGCCGCTAAACACATTCAATCACCTCTTAATTTTGAACCCTGATCAAAAGACGAAGTTGGCTCCTGAGCTGGCACCTTTCTCTGCACCCTTCCCAAGACAAATGGATGGACACTGGTATCGACCCCAACTTATTTTAAGCACTAGTCCTTTTCGATAGGATCAGGTGTAGAACTCATCCTCTCACGAGAGCAACCAGGACTGCGAGGGGCTCCCCTGAGTTCCCCACCCATTCATTCCGTATCAATCTTCTTTCCTGGGGCTGAATGGGGCGCTCACTCGCGTAGTTGGGAGGGGGTGAGGGCGTCCTCTTTGCTAACGGCGGCTGGTGGAAGTTAAGTATGTCGCAATGTCATCCATGAGAAATTATACTTCCAGAGGTGTCAGGCCAAGTCTGGGCGTTTTCCGCCTGGTCCCTGCTTTTAAACTCCGAAGACCCACCCACTTTCAGAGTCCAAGGGGGCGCGCCTGCTTTGTGCAGCATTAGACATTGTGCCATCACTTCGCACCCCTTGCAGTGCTGAATGCATATCAACTAACATTTGAATTAACAGCCGTTCATTAATTTAATAATCTTTTCCTTTCGGTATTTTAGTTTCTTTTTCCTATTGAATATTGTTCAATTCGAGAAAATTGCAAAAATAATTTAGAAACTCCTTTTCAATTTATAACCTTGTTACTTTTTTTAAAAGGAATTCTTTTTTCGAAGTTTCTTATTTTTCTTAACTTAACTAATTTAGTCTCTTTCAATTATATATATATATATATATATATATATATATATATATATATATATATATATATATATATATATATATATTCCAATATTTACTTTCAGTTTTCTTTGTATATTTAATTCAATATCATCTATTGATATTCATTCCTGCATCTTTTTATGAGGTTTGTGATATAAACCATAATGTTTTCTATTTTATGGTATATATATATTTCTGATTTCATAATTGATTAAATATTTTTCTTAGTTATTCATTTCTACAGTTTATTATCAGGTTTGTGTGGTTTATAAGAAAATATACTTTTTGGTTTGTTTATAATATAGAAATTTTCTATAAAAAATTTAAAAAAACGAAATTCAAAGTCAATTTTCTTTGCATTATGAAATTGTTCTATGTTCTAAATTTGTATGCCAATTATGATTTCCTCTTTTAGTTACAATGGCATATTCCTAATTGAAACAAAATCAGATGATACAATGTATTTTCTGATATAGAAACGAAAATGTGTTTTTTACGATTGAATTGCGGGAGATTTTTTATGTGTTCAAGATGTGCACTGAGATCTACCCATTTATATTTCATATCAGTGCACTGCGTTACCAGTTCATGCTGGCGTCGTTAATGGGGAAATAATGTCTGCCAGGAATAGTTGAGCTCCAGCGTCTGAAACTAGTCACGTGGACCGAAGGCAGACAATCAGGAAGAAATGGACGGGTGATTGGTTGAATGAGAATGAACTCATCACCTAAAATCTCGCCAAAATCACGAGCGGCCATTACGAACCGGAGCCGTCAGCAGCTTAAGTAATAGGCTTTTCTTCACACGCGTAGAAACTGGGAAAAATAAACACACTGATTGCTTTGAATTCCAGTGTTTGAGGAATATACTAAGTTTTTGCATTATTGGCAAGAAATTTGTATGAGAAATACTTTTTTGTAGGTATGATATTTGTATGATGAATATATCATTTTTATGATTACTTGAAAGATATTCGCATTAATAAAAAACAAACATATCATGCTAAGATTCCTTCACAGAACTGACGTAAATTACAAAACTGCTGACGCTTGTTCTAAATATAATTTCAGTTTGTATTCAACGACCTATTGTCTGAGCAAAATGAAACAATTAATAAAATAATTTAAGAATTATTCATATTATTAATGTAAAAGCTATGAAATTGTCTCTTAATTATATAACACAGCAGAGATGTAGAAGAAAGAAAGGCTTTGTTACCGTAAATATTTTTTCTGAGTTCTCATCGGCAACACATCAGTGACAATTGCAAGAAGCAGAAAAGAACTCGCCCCATTTGTGAAGCAAGAAGCGTTCCGTAATAAAATACAACATAATTTTAATTAAATACATCGCAGTATAAGCAATTTTACAAGGAGTTCAAATCAGTGTTAATTGTATTTTTAATTAATTAAAAAACTGCGGTCAAAATTACTGAAAACTTTCAGTTTACATTCGCCAGGGATCTTGGTGTAATTTACGCTCAAATATTCGTGACGCAGTTTTCAATTTAGTCTGATAAAAATTTCGCAGTTCATTGGTTTGAGTCCCACCTTGATGTGTGCAATGTTTTGGGAATGCACTTTAAGCCACAGGTTCCAGTATAATTAGCCCAAGAGTGCAAAAATGACATTTGAGATTATATTGTAATATTGATATTTGAGATTATATTGTAACTCCCCTATTCGCATATACTATTTGTAAAATTATATGTTTAAATAATAAACTTTTCCTTTTTTAGATCAGCAGTAGTATGATTTATGAACACGTATATGGCACAGTACGAACATGATTTTGTAGTATAAAGCAATTAAGAAACCATTAGAAGAGATTAAAAAATAAGCAAAAGTGTGTTCGATTTTTTGTCTGTTCATTTTTCAATGCAAAAATGAAATAATAACTTATACTCTTTATATTCATTGAAAAATATAATTTTTAATAAATAGATTCATGTATTTCAAAATGATCACAAAAAAAACTTTGAAGTGCAATATGTTTAAATGCATAGTTGTATTATTAAGATACAAAATAATAAATTTATTATGGAATTTTTAATTGATCATAACATATATTGATTATTAATAATGGTTTGCTTGCACAGAAAAGTAATGAAACTATCAAAATTGAACCTTTTTTATTTTTTATTGAAACTTTATTTATTGATTTATTTCGTAGCCATATCATATTAATTGAAACGTTAGATTCTTTTAAATACCATAAATTTATCTAAATAATTTTTGCTATGATTTTGTGAGGGCCAAGAGGTTTTGGCGTCGGTGGGCAGCTGTTCGTCATAAGTAAGAGAGTCATTTTTAAAAACTTTTCTAGAAATTGAATTTTTTTTCACAGAACAAACACATTTGTTTTTTTATTTAAATATATAAATAGTCCAGGAATATCGATTCAATATCAACCATTTTTACAACTCACAAATGAGGTAAAAACGAAGTGTATAAAAGTCTCGTAAATTTATTCTCGAGCAAACATCCTTCACTATAATAAAACGAAAACTCAAAGCAATTCGCTTTTTTTGTAGAAGAAATTGGAAAAAAGAAGAAATTTCAAGATCATTTCCTTTTTTAAGCGTATACTAATCTTCATAAAGTGAGGAAATTTTTCATGAGGGAATTAATGTCTTAAAAAGGCCATCAATTACTAGCGGCAAATATAAGGCCGCATCCGGCATTTCTGATCATGCAGCCTTGAGACTTTCTTTTTCAAAGTACAGCAAATTAATCTTGACTATTGTTAAATAAAATGAACCATAGGATAGATGTAAGCGTATTTTTGTTTCATGAGATTTATTACTGTAAAGTCAAACATCTTTCCCAGCTCATTATATAAAAATGCCTCCAAGAAGAAGTTGGTTTATAAAAAGATTTTCGCCTACAAAATGACTATATTGAATCTCATTTATTTTGCACCCGTGATTATGTGGAAAATATTTTGTAAATTAAATTAGTTTTTTCAGAGATTTTATTTTCATTAAGACTCTTTAGTAAAATTTATATCTTATAATTTCAATAAGTTTTTGTATATAATCAATTTTCAGTGTTTTCATTTTAATAAAATTGTTTATTTTGAATAAATTTAATTTTGTTTAAAAATTATAATTCAGTTTTCAATTTTTCGTAAATATTTCTAAATTTAGTCCTTTGATCATTTTTTTTAAAAAATTACAAATTTATGTAAGAATGAAACAGTATGTTGAATAGTTTCATTTACACTTCTCTTAATAATTATGTTTTGTAATATTTGTTTCTTTTTCTGAATAGATCCATTTTTCGGTTGAAAATGGTAACTATGCTTTAATTGTTTCATTGTAATTAATACTAACTAATGTGAGTACAAGGTATTGCAGAACCGTTATAAGCGAAGCTTTCCTTAAAAATCTGTGGATGAATTGAGCACGCACAGGGAAGGAAGAATTTAAGAACTCACATATATGTATTATCAATTAAAGAAAAGTACAGAAAAGAATTTATATCTGAAGCTGAACTATGTGAGAATATTTCGAGGGAAATAAAACATAAAAAAATCTTCCAGAAGTCAAGAATCTGGGTACACAATTCAGTAAAAGTAAAGAATGAAAGGAATTTTAAATATTTGTGGATAAACTATTTGATCACATGTCTAGAGAATGAGAAATTCAAGAGCTCATTTACGTACTTAACTCAGTAAAATCTAGAAAGAAAGGGATTTTGATAATCTTCAGAAAGAATATTTGGGAATATCAAGTAATAAAATAAAAGTTAAGTAATCATTTTAAAGTCAAGAATATAGATACTCAATTCAGCAAAAGTAAAGAATCAAAAGGAAAATTATTTGTGGATACATTGCTAGAGCATATGTCCAAAAACATTCAAGTCAAGTACCGAATTCAACAACAAACAGGTGTAAGAGGGTTTCAACAATATGCAGATAGACTACGAGGGAGTACGGCATGAGAAAGGAATGGTTAAATCATTTTCTAGAAGTACTCAATCCAGTAAAAGTAAATAAACGATAGGATTTTTTTTATAATCTGTGTATAAACTGCTTGAGCACATGTGTAGAGAAAGTCACGAAGGTACTGAGTTCAATAAAGCAAAAAAGGAAAGGATATATCTAAGAAAGAAAATCTGCGGAAGGACATCGGAAAAGAAAAGTTGAATCAACTTCTAGAAATCAAGAATCCGGATACTCAGTTCAGTGAAAGAACATAAACAAAAAGATGTTAATTATTTGTGGAAGAATTGCTTGAGCACATGCTTAGCAAAATAACTGGAGTCAAGAGCTCTTCTGCGTACTCAGTTCAATAAAACACAGAAAGAAAAACATTTTAAAAACCTAGATGAATCATTTAAGATTTTGCCTGTGAGATAACAGGCTCAAGAAAGACTCTGAAAACTTAATCTGAATAAGATATGAAAGAAGTGAGTTTTAACAAAACTATAAATGAATTGCTTGAGTTTGCTTTCGGAAAAAAAGTCCAAGAAACTATCTAGGTATTTATTTTCAATAAAAATTCTAACAGAAAAGAAATTTAATAATCCGCAGATGAAATGCTTGAGGTTTTGTTTGATTAAAGAGAAAAGCAAAAATGAAGTTAAATACATAAGCTGAACAATAAGAGGAGTTCAAGAAAGAATTATTCAGTTGTATAAAAGTACGAAGAGCGAAAAATACTATTCAAAACTTAACCTTATTAATTCAAAGTGACAGGCAAAAAATGTGTGCGCTTATTTTCGAATGATACTATACACATACACACACAATCCTTACTTTTAAATTTGTTAAGTTAGAAAGAAATTAAAGATCATTACTGGCACTGAATTCACATCATCAAAACAGAAAAAATTTAACATTGAAACATTATTAATTTTATAATTATAAACATATTGAAAATTTTATCGTAATTTTGTTCGAAACTTAAATACAGAAAAAATAGGGGATTCATGTTTCCCGAATTAATGAAAGTACAGATTAAACAAAATCTATGGACTGATCCAAGGTATTGCTGCACACATCAAAAACTGTATTTTTAATTCAAGAGAAAGAAATATAAAACTGCCTAATAGAAAATTAAATAAAGTATATACATACACATTTTATGTCACTTAAATAAGAATCAAATGAGAAAAGTTACTTTGAACCTGGGGTTCCAGTCCTTTACTTGACCCAATCACTGGTTGGAAAAAGCTACTGATCTTTTATTTTCTTAATTTAGTAGTCATTTCTGGAACAATTAATTGATGAAGATATATCAAGTGTTCCTTATATCCGATTACGGCCTCCTTTGCTGTTGTCGTCAACGTATTTTATGACAAAATTTAAGTGTTCTTTAATCTCAGTAAGTTTTGGTTTGTCTCATCGTTATCCTCTTCGTCGCAGCAGACAGACCGAAAGTTATCAATGGGACAGACAGTTCACTCAACCACTTTCAAGGGCTCTGCTAACATGCCTTTTATTTATACAGTATATTCATACACAAGTTATTATACCTCCGAAACAAGCGAAATCCAATTAAAAAGGGTCCGTATTAATGAGGTTTATTGTCTTGGTACAAATTCGCACATCAGATGCAATATTTGTGACATAAAGATTGATGCAAGTATTTAGCCGGAGATGCAACGCCATTCAACTTTATTGGAAGAGATTTTCAGTCAGCATACAGATTGAAATGACATCGAAATGGATCGTATACAGTGTTAATGTCCTTTGAAAAATGTAATTTCTCATTCCATATTCAAGAGAGTTACATTTTTCATTTTTGTTTTCTATTTTTGGACTTAGTGTCAGGATTTATAGCTATATCTGTTCATCATATCTTTTAAAAGCATGACTTTTTAATAATCTATTGATTGATTGCTTAACAGTATTTAAGAGATATGTATTCATTTTTTGGTAAAATCTGCCAATATTCTCCTATTAATGTTTTTCGGAAATTAAAAAGATATTTGTATTTTTATAGGTGAATATTTTAAACTTCCATTGCCATGCAAAATGCAAGCAAATAATGATTCATACATATGTACTATTCTTTTGTTTCAGATTTAGTACTCGTTAGAAATCTCATCGATCAGCAAAGGGAATGCAAATATTGTCGCATTAACAATTTGTTTCATATTGCTCCAGTGTAAGTGTATATTTCTTGAGAATTAAAACAGAAAGTAAAGCAAGCGATTAAAAAATGGTGTCACAGTCTATTGGCAAAAATAAGTTAACATTTTAAATTCCTTACTTTAAGTATAACAACAAAAACAATTAAATGAAACGTTGAGATTAATGCAGTGCTAAGAAAAGCATTGTATTCGCATCGTACCCCATTCTATAGTTTTTAACCATTTGCAACAACAAAGAATAAATTTGAATGTAGACGGAAGAGCAATTTTGAAACTCTTCCACCAACTTCATTCTCCAACGGCTTCTTATTTGCCGCTGTTTTTAGCATAACAATGCCATTGTTTGTCTGGTTTCAACTAAGTTTAATATTATGCTATTTGAGCAGTTTTTAGATGCCATAATACTATATTTTACAACTCAAATTAAGTCCCAAGGTTTTAACATTTTGTGGCGAAAAAGCAGATAAAAAACTACAAGAACTAAACTCTTGTTTCAAAAAACATGAATAGTTTATTGAACTCACACATTTGTATTTGGTCATTAGCTTTCCATTATTGGCAAAAAATTACACTATTTGGTGATGTTTATTGTCCGGCTCGATGGAACATTATCGACAAGTATTTGATATATTTTAAAAATGTAATTGATTGAAAAAAATCACCATTTCATTACAAATATTATTTTTGCAATTAAAAATAATTTTAGTTATTTTAATTCATCCAAAACATTTACACAAGTCTTAAGAGCAGTTAAAAGCTTCTCTCGACAATTTTATTTATCTTTTATTAAAGGATTAAGTTTCTGTTCTTGAATATTTTAAGAGCAGATGATTTCCTCTTGCCAAAAGATGTTTCCTGAATTCAAATTAAATGAATTAAAACAGAATCGATCAATTTTAGTCCAATTCATTTCAAATAGTTTGAAATAGCAAAGGTCAATATTGTTTTTGATTACGTATAGTCCAATCATTCCATGCAGCTTTAAAAGACAGTAAAATAGCTTTGGTAAGCATTTCGAATTATTCCCTTTTTCTTTCATTCTTGCTGAGTTCTTTCCCCAATTTGCTGGGAAGATTAAAAACAGAGGATTATGTCAGAAACGAAAACAACGGCTTTCCCCCTTCGCTCCTGATATTTTCCCTACGCTTATCTTAAGCTGCTTAGGATCATTCACTTACAGTGAGTGTTAAGCCAGCCTTCATGAAACTGATTCCTTTCAAATAAGCTTAGTAAATTTAAGTTTTGTGCTATACAGCTCCTATTTTCTTAAATTTTACCAATAAAATGTAAAAATCAAAAATGAATGAAGTAATTATCTAAGTAACTATTATGTAAAACTATAAAATGATTAAGCGTGATTTTCTCATCATACTGATTATAAAAGAACTCAATTTGAGATGATAATATCTCCGCATACATAGAGTTTATTTTAAAAATAATTAAGTTGCTGCGCAAATTACAAGAAAATATATATTATCATTATGCTAAACTTAAATATTTGATTATTTAACAAATATTTATAATGGTATTGATATTTTTTGTGGTTTTTCTTATCGCATTGTTCTTTAACAAGAAAACATTTATGATACAGAAGAAACTATGATATTGTCGATATTTTTAATTATAAAGCTTGAAATAAAGGCATTTGAATCCATTACAATTGAGCGGAAAATATTCCATTTGATAACTTCATGCAATTGAGTTGTGAACTTGACAATCCTTTAGAAAATTTACAAAGAATACATGCATACACTTATTTTACACTCATTTTCACCAGATAATTTATAATTAAGTAAAGTGTTATCTCTCTTACGAGAGTAATCATGAATGAAGTAATCATTTTTTATGTATCATTTTTATATAATAATTTTAATCATTATAATGATATTGTAACTGAATCATTTTTAATGATATTTTAAATGTTCTCATTCTTAACCTATTCTTTTATTTACCCTATCGCTTATCTTACTCCATTATTCCCATATCATAGTTCCTCTGTGTCCAATTCTTACCGAGTTCTTTGTCACTTTTCTGTCTTTCATAACAATCTTGTTTACGGAAACGAACAAGAAGGGCATTTGCACCTTGGTATAAAAACAAATGTTTACTACACGAGAGTCAGCAGTCAGCGAACGACGACATCAAGGCGCGAAGCTGAGGCATTCCGAATCGGGAAAGACGCAAGTGTTTTAAAGGAAAGAGACATAAGTTCATTGATAAGGAAAATTATACAAACAATCACACAAAAATAGATGAGTGTATAGTTATAAAAATAATACCATGGGTTTTGAGAAAAGGAATGTTGCTTAAAAATACTGATACATGTTTTCAAACATGCACAATAAGTATTATTTAAAATTCATAAAAAATCAAAGTGATATCATAACTGCTTATTCTGATTTCAAGGACTTGGAAATGCTCATTTAAATTAAAGCTGAATAATTGCAGGCTCTAAAAAATCCCTCAGTGACAATAAATGCATTCATGAATAAAAACCAATGAAATGGGAAGAAAAGCGAATGCAGTCTCATTAACATTTATTAGAATATAAAATGAGCTCAATAGTTGACAAGAAAAATATGTCACTGAATTATCGATCTGGAAACAGAGGATATTCTACATTATTTTAATAAAGACTAATGACATGGTATCGGCTAATATATTCGTCTTGTTCTCTTCTAATGACTTGTTTCAATCAATGAAATCATTCACTATAGCAATACATATTTTCAATCAATCTAATGACTGGATGTGACTTTATCCAAACGATCATTTCCGCTCTATATTGATGGATGAAAATTGGGATGATAGATATTTTTCCCCGGTGTTACAAGACAAATAGTATTTAAACATCGATTTTTCCTTTTTGTATCGATATTATCGTACCAGTATGATTTAAACATTTTTCAATTAGATTCTATAACTGAACTCACTGATAATTTTAGCGCTTCACTTTAGAGTGAATAGTTATTGCTTTTGGATGATTATATTGAAAATGCTTGTGTTCATGAATGAATTAAATTCATGCTAGTTATTTAAAAATTCGAATTTAAGAGATAAAGTTCCTATTGAATAGTAAATTCTTTTTCTTGACATTATCATCATTTCAGCCATCATAGTTCAGTACAGTTAATATACTTTTATGTATGGAAGAAACATTAATGGGCATTATATTTAGCAGAGAATCTTATGCGCCGAAATTGATTGGTGTTTAATATTTTGAAATGATTAAATAATATTGAAAATTGAGTAATATTGGTAAAACTCACATTTTACTAGGGATTTGAACTCAGATCAAACTGATGGGAGAACTAAAGGCGTTGAGCTACTGTACAACGTTCTAATTAAATATTTCGCAAATAACATATTTTATTGGCGATTCATTCAGTATCAGATCCACATATAAAATATACTCCGATGCTCTTTTTTTCATTTAATTTAATTTTTCCCATCTCATTTTAAAATATATCTGAATATTTTTATAGATTAAAAAGAAAACTCTTTTCTTTTAATTTTAGGATCCAAGGCTTGAGTGAGGAGAAAGTTAAATAGATTATAACTTTTGATCACAATAATGTGAAATTCAGCTTTATTATCTATTTTTATCGAGTTTTCTCCATTCTTCTATAATGCAAGAAATAAAAGAATATAAAATTAAATTGATTTATAAAAGCAAAATGTAAAGAAAAAAATTTTTGCATTAGACTCTACTATCCCAACCAAATTGTTTGAGATAGCAAGTTCAATTAATTCAAAGGCTATTAACCTACACAAGTTAAATGCTCTATGATTTTCGAAATTCCCGCACTGTAATATTAGGGAAAAAGCGCTACAGCTCTCCGGTGTCAATCTCGTCACCGGGACATATTTTAAAATTGCAGGAGTTTTGTTGTTCACAGTGGTATCCATAGTTAAAATGTTATTCGCAAAAGTAATGTACTGACTTAGAACCATGTGAACCTCGTGATAAATTCGATAGATGCTTAAAAAGGTTTATGTATACTTTGTATTTAAACTAGTTGAAATATAATTACGCCCTATTTTTTCATATTTTCCTGTGCGTGGACAAGCATGTTTCAACTGCACGCTTAGACATCATGCTATTTTTTTTCCTGGTAGATTAGTTGCGAAGGATTTGTTTGGCTTCTTTGCTTTCGACACCAGAAAGCTAAGCTATTTCAGATTTTGAAAGATTTATTTTCTGCAAAGTGGCGACGATTCTGCTTGATCAAAAACAAAGAATCATTGACCTATATAATAAATTAACCATTGTTGTTCATTAATGAGAAAAAGATTTTTTTTAAAAAAATCAAATCATGAGTACACTTTTTTTATGTTTAACAGAAATTTAAATATTTTGTTTTCAATTTCAGTTAAATGATACAATATTTCATTTCTGTGACACAAAACTTGATTTTTCCTTAATTTTGACAGTAATTTGTTTTTTAGTTTATTTTCTGACAAACATTTTTAAAATTCGGTTTTTAAACTATTAGAATTTTCAAATGAAGTACAAAAAAGACAGGAATTAAAGTAAATTTTTAAACTAAATGTATAGGTTAATTAAATATGAAGATATACACATGTATTTATATTATCAATTATATAAAATTATTTTTTAATATTAATGCAGCAAAATCTTATTTAACATTAAGAATAGTAACATAAAGATATCACAATTTTAAATTTTATGATTCAATATTTTATTATTATATTATTTTAATCTTAAAAAAATTATAATTATTAAATAATTTTAAAATACTTTTTACATGCTTATAGATTTCATGTGGTTTTGTTGTCAATATTATGTAAATTAGGTTTACTAAATACATAGAAAATTAATGATACATATAGTATACAAATATAAATAGTATTTTACTCCATAATATTTAATAATCTTGGCGATATTTGTTTGGATTTGGATAAATTTCCGATTTTTAAGAATAAAATAAGCGGCTTACTTGATTTTATAAATTATTAGGAAAATTGTATCATTTGTACTAGAATTAAAAACACGGGAAGTTTAATTCCTTATACAAATCTGAAGGTGAGTGCATATTTATTTTCATTTTAAGCCGAATACAATTTGAAAGAACACTGAATATTCATTCATCGAAACATTTAGAAGAGATCTAAAACAATATTCATTTGAACTACATTTGTTGCCGAAGAAAAATAAAGTAGTTGTAAATTAATTTATGTTTAATCGATGCATTTTTGTTCCAGAACAAATGTGCAGAGTTAAAATCGAGCCGTCGTAATATTATAGAATACTGCGTTATGATTCCCTTTATATTCTTACATTGCTTTGCGATTTGGGAATCTTGGAGGAGTTTTATTCAAACCCCTTCCAGAAGAGGAGCTTCAGCTTTCAGCAGAACGGGGCCACAGGTTGCATCAAGTGTCAGCAAAGGCTTGTGATCGCCTCCCGGTCACTAAACCTGCCCTCTTGTAAGTTTTACTTGCAGGGACTGTTAAAGGGAAGAGTACCCCGCACAATTGAAGTACTCAAGGTCAGCGCGTAACATCAATAGAATCACAGCTTAGGATCTGGCAACAAATTTCATCCTGCGTGGACTTGCAGCGAAGTGGCCGCTTTCAGCACCAACAACGAAGATATTCAAGAAGTTACATTTTATTTTATGCGTTGAGTTTACGTGCTGCACTCTGTACTATGTTGTTGTTGTCTTGTTCCAGCTAGGCTGCCATTATGGGGTGCGCTGCTCCACTTTTCCAACGGAACCCTATTTTGGTGTGGAGTCCGACTTCCTCAGTACACACATGCCATAGGAACCCATTTATAGAGTAGGCAACCATTCACGACCCATTCATTCAAATAAAGGACAGAGAGATAAAGTACATCCATGCCCGAACTGGGATTTCCTATCCGCATTCAGGGGTACTCTGACCACTTGACAAGGTGGGCGGCACTCTCTGTATTAAAAATGAATAAAATAAAAAGATTTTGATATATTTGTACAAAGTTAAAAGTGAAATGTGTATTTACTTTTATTCTATAGAAATGTAATTTTTTATCAATGCGATTATTTTTTATGAATCATAACATTTAAAACAGATCTAGAATTCATACTTTTTTATGAGTTTGTTTCTGTTCTATGACGAATGTAATTAGTATCAATATATAATGTTCAATTATTTTCATATCCAGTATAATTACAGAAGTGAAATGTATGTTATTTTTATCCTACAATAAATGTAATTCGAATGAACATTTAATATTCATTTATCATAGCATTTGAGGCATTTTTAGATGAAAAATTAATATTTATTTCATTCTTTCAAACAAACATAATTTGAACAAATAATTAATATTCTGTAATTCTAATATCTAGTAAAAATACAGAAGAAAATTTAATTTTCGATATAACATCACTCTTGGAGTTTCATTCGCCTGACATAACAACCTGATGTGCGATAAAGCGATCTTGTGACACGGTTGTGATTATCAAGCTCGAAAGGAGAGAGAAAAAAATCGTCTGCGAAAAAGGAATCCTTTTATCGCTGGCGGTCTAGAGCACGTACGGTCGACAGATCGATCGGAGCGTATTTCGCTGGCATAAAAGGGGGGCTACGAGAAGGGAGTTCTGGCAAAAAGCCCAGTATTTCCTTTATTCTACGAATGAGAAGTCTTTTTGTTCTTTCTATGACTCTTTTATGCGTTGTGCGATTTGACCTTTTTTGAAGGTCTTTCAATAGCCCCTATCTTGTCCCTTTTTTAAAAAAAAACACGATCAAAAAGAAATGGACATAGAATTGTTGAGTGACAATGATGGACACTTATGAAAAACCTTAAATAAATATTTGTTTGTTTGTTTGTTGAGTTGGACGAACTACATTCCAAGTATACTTCTGAATGTTGAATATGCTGTATATGATGGTTTTGATATTGATAAACAAACCCTGGATTGTTCACAGAAAGTTTACATTTTAAGTAACCATTTTCATTAAGAGAATAGAATAAGAGATATTCTATATCGATAAGAAAGAGGACAACATTTAGCCTAGAAGAATAAGAGAATAATTAAATCTTGTGTGTGTCTTATATCAACTGATTTAAATTTGGTAAATGGTTTAGGATTTTTGAATCGATATAAATGATTTTCTCTATTTAAGGTTTTTCAGTTTTCTTTCTTTCAATGAATGCCTTTGCAGACGCTGTTACATAAATATTAAAAATATATTTTTCTGAGATTTTCTCTGGAAACGTGTGTTCTTTACGTTATTACGTTTCTTACACTTATTAGCTGATATTAGCTGAATTTAACAATTTAAAAATCAATTATTATATTTTTGATTTTCATAAATGATAAAGAGAGAGAGGAATATCTTTTTAATTTTTCATATTCCTAATGCTTCTTTGAGTTACCATCCGCGTATCAAGTTTCGTATGAATATGTAAAGATGCGTGATGATGAGAGAAATAAAAACAAGTCACGTGATAATGATTTCCCTTAAAAAAACTTCTATTTATTTTTACAATTTCACTGAGAGGGCTTACAGTGCTCCCGTTACACGATGCTACAGCTTTCTAATAAGGTTGTTCATTTTACGTTTTCTAGTTTATTAAATGAGTGTTATCGTGTTGTTTATTATACTAAAATTTATCCAAATATATTACAACTTTCTTCAAAACCTTTCAAAATAATAAATTTCCTTCAAAATTAAATGAATCAGAAATTTTGTTCATGAATCAATTCCAAGTATTCAACAAAAGAAACTGTCCACTTTACAATGGAAATCATTTTGTTTCAATACACTTTTTCATGGAAATGTTTTTTGATCTTTAAATCAAGTGTTAGTTTGCATAAGTTTATTACACAGCATCCTCATATGTTCCTCATTGCCATTACGTTAGAAAAATTATTTGTTTTTAACTGAGTGGTCAGAAATTTCCCCACTGTGAATTCCTACTTAAAGTTCTTTTGGTGTATAAAATGGTTTCAATTCAAGATTAATTCAACTGTACCACGCAGTGAATTTTCCATAAAATACTCGTACGAATTTTGTTCCTATGAACAATTTATTCGAAGCATGATTCTGATTCTTTTTTTAAATAAAGCCATTGTTTACTTTCAACTCAAGATTGCCCCATTGCAACACTCAAACATTTATTTTTCTATAGTCATATATTCAAAAATAATTTTTATTTAGCGGGTTATAAATAAGTCTCATATAGTGTTTTTCACACGAAATTCAGTTTCTTTTCCTTACTATTAAGTGAATCCGTTATATTTGAGAGATCGAAGTTTTCTTTCCTTGAAAATTTATATCTGAAAATGCTTCCGACCTTTCTTCAAATAAAGTCATTAATTTTTAGCTGTCATTCAATATTAAGAAATGGGTTATTTTTAAAACTGCTTGGTTTTAAATTGCACATCAAAACTCTCTGCAATGTATTCTCACATTACAAGAATTGATCATTTTCTTCAAACATTCGAATATCTTTTTTCGAATCATGTGTGAAATCCCGTCCACCAGGAAAAAACAGTTATACCAAATAACGCAATTTTTAGCCAAGAATAGAAATCTGCATACCAAATACATGGTTGCATCTTTGATATATCATGTGCTTCTTTAAATTAGAATTTACTATAAATAAATTTTTCTCTTTTGAAACACAAAATGATAAGCATGTGTGTCCACAGAATACAATGCGGCTGCATTCATCACCAAAACAGTTATATATTCTTTTTAGCATTTTTCATTTAAATAAATTTTTTATTAAACAAATGACTAACCTATAATATAATAAAGTAGCTATATTTCATTATATAAAACACTTAAAGAAACAATATGGAACGATTTGTCGACAATTTGGTGGAAATTTACACCCGTACCTTTCTTTTATAAGCCTTTCCTTGAAACTGTACTCATAACCACTTAGGAATTTCCAGTACGCTGAACTCTCCCAATGAAACTAATTGAAATATTGTTTGAGTTTAGAAACTTATTGATAATTACTACTATTCGCTATTTTTAATCAATGCATTTGCTTTTCTATTTTGCAATTAAAGTAAATAAATATTTTCCATATTTTTTGTTGATACTTTCATTAACGAACCATACTTATTTAGATGTGGTATGCAACTAAGTATCTGTCCAAAGCTAGTAGTGGCTGTTATATAAATGCACAACAATATGAGGTATCCCAGACAACAGTTTGCGGTTGGATTAAATCCCACCAACATTAAGCATTTTCTAATTTTGAAGTGACCTCAAATGGCAAACGGACATCTGCGCAAGATGCACCTGATTTTCTCATTAGGATGGTCTGATTAGCTCAAAGAAGATTAGTTCAGACAATTGGATTTTCGGAGTCCAAATCAATAAGTAATAATGTGAAAGGTCGTCCTTCAAAGTAATGTCCTCTACAAGTGGTATTGTCTTTCGGAATCTGGTAGGAACAGTGTTGCCTTGTCGTAAACTAAATAATCCCAGAATACTCTTATGGTACTACTAGGAAGTTAGTTTTTAGAAGCCACAGTAGCTAGTGGCTTTCATCTGATATTAATTCGCAGAACGGTAACGAACATTTCTAGGGTAAATCCAAGGCGAAGCTTGATCTAGCTGAAATATATCTCGAAATTTTTTTTATTTATTTCTGTAAAAAATAGCAAGGTCTAGAACGTCTTTTGGAGCATTCCTGACACATTAATTAATCTGAAGCGACTTCAAATAACTAAAAACTCCTTTACCTGAAAATTCTTATGTTTCTACACTTACCACCGTGAATATGAGCCAGTATCTTAACAATATTAACTGGTAGAGTCAAATTTATTGAAAAGTATCAAGATTGCTCCAAACAGAAGAAAAAGGTTTGACTTTTGCTTTCTGTATGCATGCCATGATACGTAATTGCAGTTTTATTCGGAATGCATGAATATGGTCCATTACCTATGAAAATTTCTCGCAGAGAGTAAATGCATAAATGATCAAAACAGTTTTAAAGCAATTTTAAGCTGTTATGCTTCCTGTTATCTACTACAATTTACTACTGATAATCCTAAATGTTAAATTTTAAAAGGGAAAAGCTAAGTTTCTACTCCTTAAAACTAAGCTGCTAGCACATTATATCTCAAATTAAGAGAAAAAATAATTTTTCTGAAACTCTCTGGGACAGTTAAAATGGTGCAAACACAAATTTTAATATTTATTAACTTCAGTTTAACTCAAATGAAGAATTTATTAATTATTCTTTTCAACAAACTTAAATTCTTTTCACTTATACTGGAGAAAAAGGGAAAAATAATTTAAAATTTTTAATTCATATATCTTCTTAATCTAAATCTTGCAATATTGCAATATCAAATTAATTTATTTTCTGTCGATTTTAATGATGCATATAATCAAGATTTACTGTCAAAAGTACGTATTTTCCGTTTTTTGATAAGAGTGAAATAATTTTCAATCTTTTTAACCGCTTTCAAAATATTAATAACTCAAAAATTTAAGAAAATATAAATGAAGTATGTAGTGATTTCATTGCTGAAAAATTACGTTTAATTTAAGTAAAGGCGACATGACTGTTAATTTCTCCCTTTTCTGTGTTTGCTTATAGTGCAAATATTTTTTGCCACTAGAGTATATATATAGTTCGCAAAAATAAGTTATTTATCAAAGTGCTGGTTCAAATATAAACTATGGCAGAAAATATGGATTTGGTAATTTACCTTAATTACTTCCTCGTTATTCAAGCAAATTGAAACATAATTAGGGAACCTTTTACCTAATTAAAAATAATCGTCTCTTCATTATAATTTCAAAATAATTCTTATGCATTTGAAATACCTTATTTGCAAACCTCATTTTGCATGAGTTGTGTTCAATATCGACAAGAAAGCTAGTCAAATGAAAATAAAAAAAGTATCAAGTCATCCGTAATTTTAAATTTTCGAGAATTTTGTTGCAAAGATTTTAAGTTGATTGTGTAACCATAATTTAAACATTAATCAGAGACTCTCTATAAATGATATTAAATATAAATTACTCTAATTAAACTTTGTTGCAAGAAAAATGGAAGCAGAATTACGAAATTCTGTTTGCTGGTGAGACTTGATGGAAAACTTGAGTGATTAACATATCAGTTCCAATCAATATGCAATGGATAGTTCTACTGACCCTATTTAAATTAAAGAGCAAACAACATTTGAAAGAACTGACGAAGAATGGTGCTTATCAGTTAGTTCTGATTTATTGAGATACAGAGATATCAATTGTCCAATGTACTAAATATGCTACTGTATATGGATCAATTTATAACTCAATAGCCATCTTATGTAATATTTGCACTTATAATGATGCTTTCAGATATTTTGACGACTTTCAGCTACGTTGGCAACATTTTATAACCGCTAGTACTGCTTACATTATCAAATCAACAAGGTGGTCTCTATTAACAAGATAATGCCCGATTATAAATGCCATAACTTTCACCGTAAATTTTAAAGAATAAATATAATTTTATATAAGCAACCAAGATAATATACATCATATTCGGTATTGGAAAGCCAGTTTTTATCTTCTGGTAATAAAACCCTAAATTTATTACGATACATTTTTGTGTTTTTAGAAGAATATATTGCAAATAGAAAATAGGAATATATTAAACACCATTTCTTGCTGAGTATCAGCTGGTACATCTGCTACAGGGCTGTACACTTTACTGGAATGAGCATTTGTTTCGGTTCTAGCTAATAACGAAATATTTGTTTTTTTTTTAATCTGCTGTCATTTGTCTATCATTATGAGCATAATACACAGGTCAAAATTCATAAGTGCACCGAATATTTGTCAAATAACCAATTTCATACATCAAATTTATTTGTAACATGCACAAGTAGTTTAGAAAGATCGCCACTCTGCAGAGCGAATTATTCTAGGTTTGATTCCAGCCACATCTGAAGTTGTATTTCTGTATTCTGTACGCAAGTGTTTCTGTGTGGATGCTTCAGAGGGTTTAAGATACCCTGTCATACACGTGAACACAGCCCGTTATCTTCAAACGTATTGTCTAAAGACACAATTTTCGCTTTTTAAAATGACTAATAAGTCTTAGGCCGTTAGGTTGTATAATAAATGACATCAAAATACGTATAAAGAATATATAATTTTGCTTTTCTAACTATATAACTAAATAAAATTTCTTTCTCAATTTCAATTATCATGTTATTCTGTGTAAATTTAATTTACAAAGAATACTTCATGCTTTGGGAAATGTTCAATATTATTGGAAAAGTACTTTTATTTTCATTACTTATAAAATTTTTGAGGTTATTTTTTTATTTTTGTTACTAACCAACTGATTATTTATGTTAAAAAGGTTTCTTTTAAAATTTTCATCATTTTTAAAAATGTCTGAAGATAGCATATCATGCGATAAAATTTACTAAATTATTTTTCAACACAATAAACACACTGTTGTTGACATTCTAATTTTTGTGATTTCTTATTAAACACAATAAAGCACGTTGTTGTTCTATTCTACTTTTCTGTAAAACTTTTATTTTGCAATCAGATCACTATAAAACCACATGTGCCATAAAGAATTTAACTATTTCGTTAAAAGTAATCTAAATAAGTAACTAAAATTATTTACAAGCGAAAAGTAATATTTGTATACTTCGGTTAAAATTCTCGCGTTAGTTTTTTTATATATTAACATGTTCTTACCTCCAGCATAAATCATGAATAAATGAAAAATCAAATATTTTTTTCTATATGTTTTCAGAATTAAAGATTTGATTTCAGGTCTGAATATATGGCCAACAGATTAAACAAATTTTTGTAGAAATAGTATAAATTTTTCAATATGAAGTCAAAAGATTCAACTTTTCACACTATCAATACATATATTTTTCGCATACGTAACAACGTAAATGTGTTATAACTGAATTCGTAAAAACAATTTACAGCACAAAAATGTAAATTTTTGAAGGGTATTTAGAAAGGATGTTTATTTTAGAATATATTAACAAATATTCAATACTGAAATCCAAAGTTGTGAGGTTCACAACCGCACAACTGCTCCCCTCCAACCGCAATCGTATTAGCGTATCGATAATTCATGGCAAAGCATTTCAAAGGAATGTAATTTGCGTATCAGCTGATATCGAAAGTCTGCACGTTGAAACATGCAGAAGCATCACAAAGGCGTGGGCGGATGAATCGCTCCCAGCATCTGAAACCATTAATATTTTACGAAACAAGGGACGAGAAGGAGCCGAGACGAAAAGTTCTATTTTTAGCTCCGGGTGACCCCTGACCTTTGTCGTCTCCGATCGACTCGATTCTATTATTGTTCGTGTGGTGGAAGACACGTGTGTCTCCAGATTCCCCTGCTTTGATGTTTCCTCCCCTGAACACCGAAACTAAGCAGAAAAGAGCAGTTCATAGAGTGAGAGAAAGAAAAAAAAGTAGGATTCTTCCACTGAAAATTTAAGAGTGCAAAAAACATTGCGCCCACTATGCGATTGAAATTGGATTAATTGAAAATTGTGATATTAATCTCGCCAGCAATTTCAAAATTGTTTGATTTGCTAATTTGTAAGAAAAAAAATTGTATCAATAATGCGCATTGAATGATTGATGCAATAGGATTAGTTTATATATTTTAAACACCTTGTTGATAAATGCCCAGATATTGATGGAAAAATGGGCAAAGTAGGGCAATTTGAACACACATTTATATTTATAGCGTAAAAAGTCTGAGGATTTGCTACAAATTTAGATGATATTTCCAAAATCTTTTTTTTTATTATAGGAAGATCTTTTAAAGATTCAACTTGGGATTTTAATTGGTTTATAATGGCCAAACTGTGTTGGAAAAATAAAAAATGTTTTTAGTCATATAGAAAAATCACAATTTATAAAACCCCTACGTAATATGACTTTTACTTGGTAGTCTTAAGAAAAAGTATTTAAGAACTAAACTTTGTGTCCAGACTTACTGTACCCATATCTATTTCCTTGAACGAAAGCTCTAGGGTGTGAAGCATATGTCCAGGATAGTTGCTCAGCTTTACACGAAACAACCAGTATTTATTTCTCAAGCATGCTTGGTACTCCTTTTTATCGACCTACTGAAGGGATGAAACTCTGAGTCAACCTTGCTCAGCCCTAGGATAGAACCTCAGACCTGTACGTTGGGAGCGCGAAACGCTACCACTACGCCAAGAAAATGTTTCTGACAACACATATTAAGAGAATTATTAGTTTATTTTATGTATCCTTTTTCAAATTTCTTCCCATAGTTTGTAAGTAAGCATTGCCTGTAATTTAATTTCAATTGTTTTGTGCGTGTGTGCCTTAAAATTTGATCCAATACACTATTATGAGCTTTCTTTAATCAAGAGTTCTGCTTGACAAAATTGCTCTAACACAAAAAATATTACACAACAAAATAGATCGTATATATATATATATATATATATATATATATATATATATATATATATATATATATATATATATATATATATATATATATATATATATATATACTCGTACATATATGTATATATACACAAAAGTTAGTATATAAACTAATTATTTTAAGACGAAAATCTTACAGAATATTTCTTATTTTTCAAATTTTATATTACTTTCATTGAACTCTCTAATAATTATAAGTTTTATATTATTAATAAAGATTCGTATTAAGAGTTAGTAATAGATTAAAATAAATTTTTACCTTGATTTCTGAACAGACGAATTAGGAAAAATCCACCTTCAATAAAACCAAAGTAACCTTGATTTTAAATACCCGCTTTACAGCGTTTTTTTTTAATTAGCAAGATTATTTCTAAGCAAGATAAATTGAGTGATAATCTATGAAAACACAACAGAATAATACATCAAATACAATAACACAATAATATATGAAAACACAACGAATAAACGTAATCATATTACTGAAGAAATCGAGAATTTTTTCCCATTTAACTTTTTTAATTATTTCAGTAGACAATATCAATATCGAAGCAGAAATTCTGCATGTGAACGAAACCGATCAGCAGATGCATTTTGCATCCTATGACCGCTGCCAAAGCAAAAATTTGTTCGAAAAATATGCTACGCTAAGAATGCGGAGTAGATTCTTAAAAAGGTCTTTTTGGCAAAGGAATATGCCGAGAATAATAATAAAACTCTGAAATCACACGGTGTGAAAGAAAGAAGAAAGCGATGGGGGCG
Organism: Latrodectus hesperus; assembly: GCA_037975125.1. Classification (NCBI taxonomy): domain Eukaryota; kingdom Metazoa; phylum Arthropoda; class Arachnida; order Araneae; family Theridiidae; genus Latrodectus; species Latrodectus hesperus. Next base: position 29,521,709 of record CM075860.1, on the reverse strand, counting down.
CTTTTTGTGATAAAACGGGAAAGTCCATGGCGATGCTTTTCCTTTGTTCGCCTTTTTAAAAATTGCCTGACAGAGGATGAATAGCCATTTTCCTTTTACTTTTCAGCAAAAAATAAAACATGAGAAGTCAGAGAGAAAACAGCGCTTTGGCGAGGGATACAGCTTTACTCCCCAAAAGACTTATTCAACGAATGTCTCAAGTTACGCAACAGAAGACAAACTGGAAGAGAGTCGTTCAAATTATTTTTGTTCATGCCCATTGTTGGGTGAATACTGAAATTGGGCTCTTATGGCTTACAGCAGAACCGCTGTGAGTAATTAAACTGTGTTACGCAGGGAGAAAACTGTGCAATGTCTTATAAGAGCGTTCAGTAATCTGCAGCAATCATTATGAGGCTCATCAAAACAAGAGGATTGAGGGTGGGGAAGGGTATATGGGGTTATTAAATCAATAATTTATTGATTATCACAGCACTCGTAAATTAAAATTATCCTGAATTATCATGATTTTAAAACATCGTAAATCGCTACAAATGATAGTAATATTGCAATAGTTACAAATTATCGATACATTTCTTTTATAATCCATAATATCTTTATTTATCAATAATATTATTAATATGTTACTTTTATTTATCATAAACTTACAAACAAATATTAGAAAATCAAGCTCTTTTATATAACAACATTATATGCATAATATACAAAATAATTTTTAAACTAGATTTAAAAGTATTTTTAAGTAGCTTTATATTTGCAAATATGAATTACTAGTACACAGAAATGGACTATAAAACATATTTAAGGTGAATAGTTTCCAATATGAATAATAAAACGTCTTATGATTTAAAACGTATTTTTAGAAAACGAAATATTCCTTACAGAGATAAATAATTTACGAGATGACGGAAGAAACTTATGTGTGCATATGCAATAAAATTATTGAAACATGTAATTTAATAATAATAAAAATAGAAACACTTTTGTCATAAGTCTTCTGATTTGGTGCACACCGATTTCTTACTGTGTTTATTTTATTGTTATAAAATAAGCAAGCTGTTGTGACAAGCTACCTTACAAGTTTGGTCTTAAAGTCTAAAGTATCACCTTTATTTCTCAGGTAGTTCAAGGCTCACATAAAAACGAGAAATAAGGTGTGATTCGATTCTTCTGTTCAGAAGTTGCCGAAAAGAAGAAATCCGTCGCATTTCTGGCAATATAATAGCACTGCCATTTTAGACGATGACGTTATGGAGATACGTTTTGTTATTTTTAGCAATTCATGCGTATCATCGCAGTGCAGGAAGACTATACGACGTCGTATAAAACTAGTTGGAGGACAGAAAAATTTGAAAGTGAGTTGGAGTGACGCACAAAGAAGGGGCAGACGGGTCATAGAATCCTTGACAATATTGAGAAGTAATTTTGGAACGAAATATTTTACCATCTATCAGATAGCAATGAACTTGATATTCATGGTTCTGTTCATCAAATCTCATTTTGATAAAGTAATGCCCCTCAACGCACCCCATTTTCATAAAATATAATGAAAAAAAATAGATTAAACCATTTTCATTAGATATTTATATTTTGGAGGAGCAGTAACCAATATAAACTAGTCGTGGAAGTTAATGTTTATGAAAAATCTCAATACAACTTTATATATATATATATATATATATATATATATATATATATATATATATATATATATATATATATATATATATATATATAAATCCCTTCAACCTTTTTATATTTATTACAAATATATTTGAAGTCTAATGTTTGAAAAGTTCCCTGAGTGTATTTTTTTCTATTATTAATCTTAATTATTTATATATTTTAATTTTTTAATCGTATCGAAAAATTATTTAATAAAAATTTAAAAAAATTGTAAAAATAAAGCAAACAAGGAAATAAAAAAATTTAAAAAATGTAAAAATGAAGCAAATTTACTTTTTGGAACTTTTTTCTGTAGAAATTGAAGTTCCAAAAATCTAAATAATAAAAATTATTGTTGTAAATAACTAAATGAAAATATTGATTGTTAATAATTATATTATTTCGAACATTAACTTAGAGATCATACTAATTGTATTTTATATTATGATCAAACTTGTTTAATGAATTTAGTTTAGTGATCAATTTAATTTACATAAACTGCACGAAGTCATATGGTTCACATATGCATTAATTCTAAAAATATTATTTGAAATCACATGGTTATGAGCCATTTCTCCCAATAAATTGTATAATTTAAATGCATAAACATTAAAATTTAAACTTAATTAACTCATCCATTTAATCGCTTTCATATATATGGTTAATTGTAAAATGTATAGTGCTATATATATATATATATATATATATATATATATATATATATATATATATATATATATATATATATATATATATATATATATATATATATATATATATATATATATATTAAACATTATAAACACATACTTAGATATTTGTTTGCTGATAATAAGTAATTTCATTTTGTGAATATTAGCAGAAAATATTTTCTTATACTAATAAAATTATAAAATGATAATATTTTCGGGAATTAATGACAAAATAAATTTGTGGATAAATGCATTTCTCTTATCCAGTGCTTTTCAGAATAATAACTTCATGGTTTAAATTTCAACTAATTTTCTTGAAAAGAAATTTACATATCTTTCCCCTCATTTCGAATGCTATTTGTTACCCAGTTTCTACTTTGGATGGATGGCAGAAATTTATCTTTTGTCCTCTAAGGATGCTCACAAAAGTTTAGAGTTCTTCATATTGTACTGAATGCATTAAAATCAAACTTATTTCCTGTAAAAGTTTTGATAGCCTTGTTGTTATTTGATTTCGAAGAAAGAATTACTTCACGAGCAAGATTTTAATCTGTGTTTTTATTACCCAGAATGAGGGTGGTCTTTGGTTACAAATGAGAATAAAATGAGGCACTGCTATTTGTATGAATACAAACTTGCATTTTATTACTTCTATAAGGTTCTGAGACATAAAGTTATTCCATTCCTTCGTAAGTAATGTGTTTTAAGCTATATCTAATGAAAAGACTTAATAAAGAAATATACTTAAAAATAATGGAAATGTTTATTTCGTTATAAAATATTTTTAAGACAATTAGGTCAAAATAATAAGCACTTTCTGAAAATTTCCTTGTTTTTTTTTTATTTTTTTTATGAATACATAAATATCATTATGCATACATAAAAACGTTGCATACATTCATAGCAATTTCCTTTCTTTGAATAAAGGAATAAAAATAGTACTTGAGCAGTTCATAATGAAATATCGCTGTACATTTACGTATAATCCATGCAATTTTATCGATGCATAAATATATTCATCGATAAAAAGTCTTATTATTAGTTATTAATATCTAAAATCGCGCCTCTTATATTCCACCATCAAAACAGAGCAAAAAATTTGTAAGACATGTGAAAAATAAATATTTCGTATTGACTTAAGTTTCCTATTTTCTATTTAAGACTAGGTTTACAAAACGCGCCAATTTGATGTATTTTTTAAAAAAAAATCGCATTTTTATATTTTCTCTTGTACTATGGTTTATCCGCATTGAACGAGATGTAAATATATACTGAAGTCTATTTCCCTGAAAGGTTTTGAATTATAGAAATTCTGTGCATGGTGCAACGGACATGCATGCGTCCACGAGAAGCGGTCGTGGCAAAAATGATTTTTACCCATGTAACAACGATATAGGTCCGATCGGCAACTGCAGACAGCTCAGAATTGCAGTCAGAATGAGCAACTGTCTAAAAAATGCTCTCAATGCACACGCAGTATTGAAGTAGTGAAATATTATTGTAAAACGAAAACTTTGTATGAAAAAATAATGTTCCTATTTTCATTTTTTTACTTTTAGTATTTAATAATACTGCTTTTTAAGTGTTTATTTTTCTTTAAATATCTGTATTCGATCTTTTGTCAGATGAGTGTATGTTGATCAAATGAGAGCATGCTTATCAAATTAGTTTCGTATATAGATAAGTATATATCAATTAATTTTCTAAAGTGAATAGTATTACTTTTTATTCAAAAACGTCTTCAGATATCATTAAATAATTTTTTTTTAAAATTGGTATGTTAAAATTTTGTGAAATCATTTATTGGATAGCGTGTCAAATAAATATAAAATTTGAATTTTATTATTTTTAATAGTTTTATAACGATTTTTAAGTAAATGCTCTAAAATAAAATAACTGATCATTTTGGTCATATCAGTATCGAAAAATCTCACTGTTGATAGTACACTTTACTTTATCTCAATAAATACCAATATATCATGGTGTCCTTTTCAAGTTTTATATATCATTCAAACACACATTATCCATGAAAATTGAAAGTTTCTTTATTAAAAGTTAATGTGTGTCTGGATCGTTGGTCGCTCAACGATCATTTTCTGCTCGCGAGGATCAATTAGGCCAGGATCTACGGTTGAAAGTGCATTCCTAACCACCACAAACATCCAAACCCAAAATGGGATTCGAACCAACAAACTGTAAGACCGCCAGCCACTTGGCTGCCAGCTCAGCTAGTTGATGAATTTGGTTTCAAGCGTTTCTATAAATTCTGCAATATATTTCCCTCCTACCTATTGTGCAGTTTTTTTTTTTACTTGTTGAACATTTTAATTCTTTACTCAATATTTTGATTTATGCACCCGATGACGGTTATAAATTCACTATTGTTCATAAAATATTAAAAAGACAACAAATTAACAGATAGTATTTTGAATCATACAACTAATGATTCACTTTTGTTCAGTTAAAAAATGTTAAATTTCAACAAAGAATATTAAAATAAATTAATGTAAAGATAACTACATGTTGGTCATGGATAGTTCTCCAACAAAGATAATAAGAAGCAGAATTTAAGATATTACAAATAAGATTTAAGGTATTACATAGCGGAAAGAAAGTGCAATAATATTTCATAATACTTATTCAGTATATCGCAAGAAAAATTTCATATATACAATTCAACAATCTGGTTACTACATCTAGCCGCAACGTAGGCTATACCTTAGATAATTGTTGAGTATAACTGAGCTTGTGTATGACAAATACGAGTATTTAACTTCATGCAGCTTCATACCACAATTTATCAATCGTAGGAGATAGAAAGTTATAACATTTTATCAACTTATCAGCCAGATATTTTCAATGGGTAATTGATCTGGAAAACCTGATGTTTAAGTCAAACAACCACTGCATTGAGGTATTTATGGACTAAAAATGAAGCTCTATGTTAATTTGTTAAAAACTAGAGTCACAAAAGCTTTGTAGAGACTGAAAAGCAATTGATTTTTGCACAATCAAAGTACGTTCATGTAAATCCTTGCAAATGTCCTCAAAATAAACCATGTAAACAAAAGAGGAAGATGGTTAGAAGCTGTAACAATGACATATCATCGAAACAGACGTAGAATATTGACAAATATCTGATTTACCTACAGCGCACGAAGACGTTGTTCTACTCGTCTTCTAATAATAGGCTTCGGCCTGCAGAATATTATAAAAATGCTTAATCCAGGTTATCTGTTGATTCTCAAGAGGTTAAGGGGATTGCATCGTTGCTCAAAAGCCCTCCAAAATCTTTGCATTGTCTACTGAAACTTGCAGCTCTGTATTCGACCAAAATATATAATTTAAATAATATGTTATATCTATTATATTGTATATTATTATATTGTAGTGCTGTAAACATTTTCTTAATGTTCCTTGATACTTTCCCCTCGCCGAACGAGAGCTAATTCCATGATATACTATGTCAATAAAATCTCTCTAGATAATTAATTCAAAATTATAAACTAGTTCGTTAAGACAACTTTATCATAGAAGGCAACTATATCACTATAGCGAACAAATAATCTGTAAGAAATCCCAATTTGTCTGTTGACATTATTGCTCTTCTGCTGAGGCGTTACTTCAAATTCCTTACCTCATCATTAAAACCACCCACTTAAAATGCTGTTTTCTTTCACTTTGGAGGATCCACAACAACGCTTTTTATGGCCTTTCTGGATTCTTTAATTGAAAATTCAAACTGACATGAACACCAGTACCCTTCATGAATCACGGTTTTGCCACACTGAATCACGTTTTCGGAAAAGTATCTCTTATTTCAATGAGCCTATTGGTGCAAATAAAAGCTTCATTATATTTTATACACATTCATTTTATATTAAAAATCGTTATATTAAAACGTTATAAATAACAGAACATTATTTATAACTATTTTGAGAAAAATTGTTTGAATGTGGATAATTTGTACATTCATATCTGAAATTCACGCATGCGTCTTTTATACTATTTCGGCAATTCTTACAAATGACATTCCTAACATAACAGTTTTAGTGGTTTACAGTATGGTTTAAGATATTCTTTCGAATAATTTTTAAAATAAGTAATTAAAAATTTTCCCGTTAATTTATATTTATATCTATAGTTAATTTTATAGTAATAAGTTTTGATTTATAAACTAGTAAGAAACGTTTCCAGCAATTTCAAGGCACATATATTTTGAACATTAAGAATTTGACGTCTTTTACGATTTCTTTCATGATTCATTTTTATTCGGCTAATCGAATTGATCTCACTTTTATATATCATATATAAGGGACATTACACACAATGAAGTAATCAGAAATTAACATTATGATATTTGTTTCCTGTAAGGAAGAAGGAAAGTTCTTGCCGTTTTCACATTGCCATTGGATGAAGTGAGGATAAGTATGCAAATTAATGTATGACGTGGTTGAGGCACCGGTCTCTCAAGAATAGGAATATCAGTCGCTATAAAAGCAGGTTCAATGCGCATATTCATCAATCGTAAATCGTAGAGTAGCGAAGAGAAATAGACGAGTTGAATGAACTTGTTCGGTGTTATTCCCTTTAAGACAAAAGTCAGCTGCTGCATCAAGTCACTGAATATGTCAGGCTTTTGGGGATAGTGCTGTGAATGAACGTACGGCAAGGCATTGGTTTCACAAATGAAGGTCGAGAGATTTGTCCCTCTGTGAGGTGTCTATGGTGAGACTAGTAGTGAAGCGGTTTACTATGAGCTGCTACCAACAATCCAAACTGTCGCCACGGACCTGTAGCAGCAGCAATTGGAACGTGTGCAACTGGCATTGTTGCAACAAAAGGAACCAGCACTGTTAATCGCAAAGTTGTACCGTTATTTGCCTATAATGTGAGGCCGAATATCGCGTGGGTGGCTAAGAATACCATACAGCGACTTGGTTGGGAAAATTTATACATTTTTCCTTACTCGCCTGAGCTTCCACCTTCAAATTACCACCTCTTTGATTCCAAATGAAAGCAGACTTGCGTCCTCTTTGACGCAAAGAGCACTCACGAACCTCTTTGCGTCCAGAATTCCCAAGTTTTACTAGAAGGATATTTCTCAACTGAAGACACGTTGGCAAAAAAGTGCTGGATGCCGATGATGATTCCTCCCAGGAATAACAATAGACTACAATTTCTGTGAGTCATGTCGTGGGAGACCCAATTTATTGGAACTAAGAGTTCATGGGCTTGAGGCTATGGCACAAATTACTATCGAGCAGAGGTGCCCAGTAACGTGCAGTCCCATTAAGAAGAAAAAAGAAGTGAGTCATTAAAAAGTAAAACTTCCTTGTTTACCTTGTATAAGCAGATTAAGATTTACTCATTAATACACAAGCAATTGTTAAAGTTTAAATATTAAACTTTTTAAAATAGTTTCGAAAAACAATAATTCTATGCTTCAATACTTCTTTATAAGTTTTCATTAAATCATCATTCTGTTTTAATTCTTTTCTATTCAAATTATTAATATATCTTGTAAATCTTTAAACTTAAGTAATTTCCTTTTTTAAGATAATTAATTACCTTATTATAGTATATGAAACAAAACATAAAAAATTTTATAAAGTCCTGCATTGTGCAATGCGTAAAATGCCGAGTATAAAACTCATTCTATTGCATATCTATATCATAGATATAGATCAAACAAAAAGGTTTAATGAAGGGAAAACACATATGCTCCAATGAGCGAAAAGATTTCATTTAAAAAAATACAGCAAATGACCTTATTTCTTAAAACAATTATTCTGCGGAAATGTAGAAAAAAATAATCTACTGAATAAAATATTTAACTTTTATTTCCGCCGCCCAACTTGTCTAGTGGTCAGAGTCCCTGACTAAGGATAGGGAAATCCTGGGTTCGAATCTCGGTTCGGGCATGGATTTACTTTCTCTATCTATCCTGTCTTTGTCCTTTCCTTGTAGGAATGAGGTGTGAATGGTTGCCTACCCTATAAACAGATACCTATGGCAGGTGTGTAGAGCAAAGTCGTACTTTCACCTTCGTGGTGCTCTGATCCAAACGAAAGACGCTCCCAATTGACTTAAATTCGCATAGCCAAGGCATAGCGAGCTCGGCTTGTCCAAGTGTCATTAGTAACAACAACAACTTTTATTTCCAGTGTGGTTACCAAAGATGTCATTTTAAAAGGTGGAGAAAAGTCAAATTCTTTTCCTTCTTTAAGTGAGAGGTTTTCTGAAGAAATATTGTACTTCGCTTAAAATGATTGTATCTTAGTATTACCGAGTCTACATTGAGTTCAAATCAATATGTTAGGTACAGTTTAAATTAATTACAAATATTCACAAGAAATTTCGGTTGGAAAATTTACTTTCATGTTTAGTTAGCCAAAAATCTTTCTAATGCTCTCAACTCAATCCTGACAAAACTTCGGCAAGCAAATAGAATAGTGATTTTATTAACAAATATATACTTTGGTATAGATCGAGGTAACGTAAAAAGACAAAACAACCTGTAGATTTCAGAGCAACATACTCATGGTCTTGCTTTCCTTGATCAGTGCTTTGTTGTCGATGCCGTTTCTCTACATTCCTTAACTGTATGACTGTTTCATTTTACATTATTATGTTCACCAAAAAGTTTATTCTGTTAAACTAAATTCTATATTATTGTGATTTTTGTAAAATGATTCCTCTTAAAAGTATTATGCTTTATGCAAGTTAGAAATAAAATTGCAAATAATTTTAATCTTTTCATTTCGAAATTAATTTTAATTCAAATAGGACGCAAGCGACGTGCCTCCGTTTTTATTTCAGATGTAACTGTTTTTCACGTTTACTCGAAATCCTATCTATTTCAATTTAGTAAATGCAACCCTCTTTAATCGCGACACTTTCGAATATAAAGATGCATATATGTTTGTTTATATAATATTTTACTTTCTCTATTCATTTATCTAAAAATCAAAGATGTTTCAATTATAAGAACTGATTTACATTTAGATTAACTAACAACAAGCTATTTATTAAAGTTTTACTCATATAATTTTTGTAAAAGATTTATTTGCTTGGGCAAACTTCATAAGTCAAATATTGTCATAAGTCATTGATTTTTATATGAAATGCACGAGTATTTATTTGGTTACCACGCAAATATATTTGTTTTCTATGATTTCACAAACACTGAATAATATTATTACGAAAGTGGTAATGAAACGTGTGTTCAGTTAATATTGAACATATTATTTCTCATTATTTGGTTCTTCGAAAAATGATAAAAACTGTAATGATGTTTTGAAATTAATGTAAATTATATATTCTAAAGAGTGACAAACAAGGGCTTTATGCTGTTTGTGAAAAATTAATTATATAATTTTTGAATTTTCTCCTTCTCATAAAATATTTAGTATATGGCTATAATGAATGTTCTGATAAATATCATAAGTAGCATAAATGAGAAATTACAAAATAAGTAGATGAAAAATATTATGAAAGCTAAGCAATTATTTTGGTATATTTTCATAATTGAATATGCAGATTCGCTTTAGATCAATAATTAAAGCATATATAAATTTTATAGGTATGACTTTTTTAGATATTGTTAAACTATAAAGTTTAAAACCATAGCAGAGGATAAAATTACTTAAAATTTTAAAAGGATCCTGAAAAAATATCATTTATATTTCTAAACTGAATTTGCTCCGAGCAACTGTCACATTACTTCAATAATCGTTCACTTCTCTGTGAATATAAGAATTGCCTGACATGGCGTAGCAACAGCAGTGAAAAAGATTTAATAAGTCAAAAATTCAAATGGTCTGCAAGTGAAATCTGTAAATATGAAGTTTTGTATAAAATAAGCTAAGCAAAAGTAAGCAAAACCAAATTCAAATTTTTTGATTTTATTAAAATCAGTAATAGAAAAAGCAAAAAGGAAAAATACGATATGCTATGGAGAGTGATTTTTAGCCGTTTTTATTTAAGAATGGATGGTTTGTGTTGAAATTTAAATAATGCACATTTTTTAAAACTCATCTATGATAAAAAAAAAAGCAAAAAGCATTCATTTGGCGATATTCTGAAGAACGTCATATTAGTCGCCAACAATCAAGTGTAATTATTCTTGTTTGAAAACATGTTCACCATGTTGAGAATAACGAAAATTTAATTATCGGCTCATAAAAAAACAATACCAAGCAAAACTATAAATTATGTAATAAATATATGAAAAAACTCTGATTGAAAACAAATTTAACCATAAGCAACATCTACAGTTAATATAACGTCATTTTCTCTCTTTCGAAGGAATTATATAATCAGATTCTTATACGTTATGCATATTTGTTACATTGTTTTGGTGACTGTTTTCTGTTTATTTTTAGTTTGTTATCTGCGGCGTTTTTCTGAAGGAAAAATACATTATTTATTAGCAATGTTTGAAATCATAAATTCAAATGGCGTCTTACATTGTCTTTTAATACTTCAGTTTCAACAACTGAATACATTTCATTTTTGTAATCGCAAGTGATGATAAAGATGTAAGCTATTTTTATTTTTAATATTTTCCTATAGTATGTAAGAATAAGAACACTGATTTAATAAAAATTAAAAAAAAAGAATCATTGAATTATTAATAGAAGTTTGACTGATTCAGGATAAAAAAATGGCGAAAGAATTTGGCATCAAATTTGCTTTGTCAAGAAAATTGTATAGTTTTGAACTTACAACTAAAATACCATGGAATGAAAATCAATATTTCGTAATATTTATTTAAACACACTGAACAAACTGATGATAATCTAACGTGAGTCACAAAATAATGCTTACTTTAAAAGTTACTCAATTGCGTAAATAAAAATCCAACATTTCAAGAAAATGACTACAGAATAACAATCAAGATGAAAAAAAACATGAAAAATAATCAAGATATTGTAACTATGTGAGACAAAGATGTTAAACATGGGAATATCTTGATTGAAAGATGTACAACATATGAAACATTTTGAAAATTTCTTAATCTATGAAGAATCTCTTGACTTAAATACTTAAAACATGTGAGATGTCTTAAAAATATTTTCATCTAAGGAATATCTTGATTTAAAAATCAAAAATGAGATATTTTGAAGTTCTTTTTCATTTAAAAATATCTTGACTTACAGATTTAAAAAAAGTGAGATGCTTAAATAATTCAACTACAGCTAGTAATTTTTAATAGGAATTTGAATGTCAATAACCATGGTATTACTTAATAAAAAAAACAAGTAAGAAATTCGAGGTTTGAAATAAATTTTAGTGAATGATTTTCTTTTCCCTTCCGTATGGGATCACAATTTAATATCTGTGAAACAATGAGAAGATAAATATAATAATTTGAATACATACACATTGATTCGGATATTTTTATTTTGTATAATTTGTCTGTAATATTTTCTTTTTGTATCAAAATATTTGCTTTTGATTAAATCATTGTAGTAACTTATTTTAAGAATGTTGAACATTGCCAACAAAGCAAGTTTTACTGTTACCAATCCATTCGACATTCACAAACAGATATTATATACTTGAAAAACTATTATAACTATTTATAAAGGGGCCATATTCAAGCGATAGAGGGGACTGGGAAACGTTCAACCACCCCCATGGATGTGCCGGCAGAAACCTGAAAAGCCTCTTTCTTCCTTGCTTTAACACTTGCTGGAACCAAAAATATGCACTTTATCCCTCATGTAATGAGCTCGTCTTATCATCAATATAAAATAAACTCTGCCATATTTTTTGAATCTCGTATAAGGTTAATGTAATTAACTATTAAAACAAGAAGTAAATAAGTATATATATATATATATCTCTATATATATATATATATATATATATATATATATATATATATATATATATATATATATATATATATATATATATATATATATATAGAGAGAGAGAGAGAGAGAGAGAGAGAGAGAGAGAGAGAGATATATATATATTTGTTCCATGTCTTGTCCTGTTTAAGTATGGTCTATGTTAATAAAAAAATTAAAAACCTGCTCAAGGTAAGTTTATTTAGAATTTGAATTTATTATTAAGACCATTTGATAAACATGATTAGCAATAAGAAAGTTATTAGAAAAATATTACACGGCATTTACACATTTAATATTATGTTAATATAAAATCAAAATCGTCCGTGGAAACGCTTTGGAAATCAAACAGTTTATTTCTTATGATGATTAAATATGTGTGGATATAGATTCATTGAGGATGATTTATTTATACGTGCACATATAGTCTTTGTGAAAGTTTAAGATGAATGTGTGATATTCTACACATTTATAATCAAAGCGGTTGAACATGATTATGCACATGCGCTGAATTTATTTTGTGTACCCTTGGAGTAATAAGTATTTTTTTTTATTTGATTACAGTTTGAGCAGGATATTGTGGGAGAGGAAGTCATTTAGATTGGCGAGATGAGATAACTGTGCAGTGATTGGCACGAAAATTGGAAATCGTTTTAAACCCACATGGGATCCTAGATTTTCCAGAAAACAAATGTTTCTAATGGCTTCTTAAATATACCTGTTCACATTTTAAGAAAATGCATTCAATGCCGACTCAGATAACTGAATGCATCATAACTGTACGACTACAATCAAATTTCTTCTTCAAATATATATCAATGCAACCACATTGCATGTTTTTGGTATTTTAATACTAAGCAAATATCTTTGCAGCATTCACATCACTTACACGCATGATTATTACTTGAGTATAGTTATAATATGATAGTATGCAGTCATCGAATAATTTATTTTTACAAATAATAGTTTCCAAACATGAAGAGTTGAATGTTTTTCTGAAAACCACTCTTAAACTCGAACCATAAGCTTCAGAGAAATTTTGTGATCAGGTGGTCATCAAAATGACTTCCTCAATTCGTTTTATGCCATTTAATTCACTTTATAACGGTACTTCTTTTATCCGTTTCTTTTTTCGCTGGTGATATATGTATAAGTTATTTAAGATTTTAAAAGTTTTTGCACCATTTGATTCACATTAGGAAAAATAAATATTATTTTTTTAACAATAAACTTTTAATTCCTGTAAAATAATTTCATGTCACTGATATCGTTTTAGTAAAAAAAATGTATTCAAATATATGTCTACATTTTCGTAGTAATTACACTGACAATATATAGTAGTTGTTAAATAAAAATTAATTGTAGAATATATTTGTGTGGTTTTTTTATTAGTTTTACATATCATATTTTTACTTATTATCACATTTATATTTTAGTAAACATTATATCATTTGAAAAAAATTTTTCTTTATTAATCAATTTAAATGCTTTCTTCCCTATTGCAAGCATTGCAATTTTATAAAAATAAATGAACCGATTAAATATTTTTTCATATAAATGCATACTTTTCCGAACATTCTTTCATAATATTAAATCAAAATATTTTAAGTAACATCAGTAAACTAGTTGTGCTTTAAATCACTTCATCAAATGAAATGAAACTTTTTTAGAATAAGAGTAGACAATTAGTAAAAAGAATATTTCATTATATAAAATATTTTACGGTAATTATGCTTTAAGTATAGCATTTCCAGTATAATAAGTTTTTTTATTAATATTGAATTCTAGATAACTATTAAAATCAATATAAAGAAACAATTTCTAACGTTAACTATTTCTCAGAAAATTCGACATCAAGGTCAATTAGCTTCTTGATCAATAAAGAAAGAAACTGAGGAAATACTTAAGGTAATATACCATAAAGTAATATTTTCACACATACACACACACACGCACGCACACGCACACGCACGCACGCACACCACACACACACACACACACACACACACACACACACACACACACACACAACGGATACATTATAACTTGAGGAGTGGAATATATTTAACGTAAACAAAGTAATATACAAATATACATACATACAAACATACTTATATATATATATATATCTGTGTGTGTATGTATATAAAGCAGGATTAGAGAGAGAGAGAGAAATATCACAAACAAAATTTTAAGTGAATAGAAAAATATTTAAAAACAAGCTGACCCAGCCACGCGTTGCAGTGGCTGAGTTTTTAAAATACATTGAATCAATTTTTTACTAATTCTTGGGTTCAATCAAATTAATATTTTCTAATAAAATTTAGAATAGGTTCATTCATAGGAGATTAAAAATAAAACGTTTCACCAAAATTTAAAAGTAATAGGTAAAGTATCGAAATTTTGAAATTAAGCACAAATCAACATATACTTTCTGAATTTACATTTTATTCATCTTATATTAAATTATAGTTTGTAATCAGTGACTTACTTATAAAATATACTATATAAATTAAAGACATCTAAAAATAAATTGTTATAAATGAGGTAGATAACATTGACATCGAACTATTATTATTTTAATTTTAAATTATATTAAAACTAAAAATTTTTTCCGCGGCATTATACTGAAATAAAAAAATTTAAAAGAATTTATCATTTGAATAAATAAATTAGATCAAAATGTTCTACTGAATAAATTAATAATTATCAAATTATAAAATAAAAATAAAAAATAATAAAAGGCTATCAAGAAATACTTACATATTTTCGAGGTGGTATGAAAATTAGTAGAGAAAAACAGTAATAAATAAAATTTTATTTTACTATTTATAATATTAAAAATATTCAAACTGAATACTGCACAATAATAACACAATACAAAGTATAATTATGAAAATGATTCACGAAAAATTGTTATAGTATCATTATACATCATGAAAATATATGTAAATTCTATATTTAACCACGCGCTTGCGCGCGCACGATAATTTTCTCGAAGATGGTATAATCTAGAAAAATAAACACGTCGCCATCTGCCGAATACCTGTGCAACTTAGATGCTAAACCGCCATCTATTAGGAACTTACAGAACTAACCAAAAAAAAAATTAGGGTTGTACTACCCCTAACATTTAGGGGGATGAAAAATAGATGTTGGCCGATTCTCATAGATATCGGATAAGCACAAAAAATTTCATCAAAATCGGTCAAGCCGTTTCGGAGGAGTATGGCAACGAAAACTGTGACACGAGAATTTTATATATTAGATTATGTCTTTATCAATATATTCAGCATGAAAGCAGTTTAAATAAAATTACCAAAATATAAATAATTGATTATTTTTTTAAATAATTTGAATAAATTCTAAAGGAAGAACAATAAAGCGACTGACATATAGTGAGTAGATAAAACATACAACTAATAGACAAAAAAGATTTAAAATATGAAATGTTTAAAATCTGAAGGAAGTCATTACACACCTCTAAGACATACCAAAAACGTTTTTAAAATTAAAGATAATAATACGAGAATAAATACAATGAATAAGTTCATAATTGCCAAGATAAAATATCGAGTTTATATAGATGCCGAAATAAAATATCAAAATCCAAAACTGCAAATAAATAGACAAAGAGTAAACCAAATACATAAATCGAAGCACTCTTGGCATTTCAAGTTTCTTCTGAGACCTACAAAGCTTGAGTGACCCTTCTGTATTCATCACTACGCCTCAACTCAACTCTTAAAAGCAATGCTCTACTATAACCACAAATAGTGTTTGATAAAGTAATTGGAATATTATTGTTAATCATATAGTTTCCAATCTTTTTATTTATTGATTGATGTTATTATAATTAATACAAATAATATAAATTTTTTAAATTGATTAAAAATAACATTTTTATAAATTTTAATAGAAGTATCGGAATTTTCAAAAACTAGTTTAGGTTAGGTTTGGAATTCCAAACAATTGCATCAAAGCTCTAAATTTCCAAATTTTTTAGCAAATTTATTTTGATACTTTTACCAAAAATTTTCTGTTACTCAGATGCCTTTTCCATACACGTATATGGATGATTTCATAACTTTTACTACTTTAGAATTTGACAAAGTTTACAAAAACATCTAAAAAGAAAATTATACATATAACGATATTTACGATAAAAGTAATGATTTTAATTTTAAAGTAATTAAGCAAATTTTTTGGAGTTACAAAATTTTTATAAAAAATTTATATATGAAGATGTTAATTTTAATCAATTAAAAAGCATGTATATTATTTGTAATAATTTTAATAACATCAATAAGTAAATAAAAAGATTGGAAACACCATTCTGATTAATAATAAAATTCCAATTAATTTAATTAAAAACTATTTGGCTAAAATAGAGTGTTATATAAGAGTGAAGTAAAACGGAGTAATAAATACAGAGAGGGGTCACCCAAGCCTTGAAAGTCTTAGAAGAAGCTTAATATTACAATAATGTTAAAATTTCATCTTTCAATTTATATATTTGGTTTACTTTTTGTCTATTTATTTGCAGTTTTGGAATTTGATATTTTAATATTTGGCAACTAATAACTCGATATTTTATCTTGGCAATTATGAATTTATTCATTAGACTTATTCTCGTATTATTATCGTCAATTTCAAAAGCAAATTTTGGTATTGTTTCTGAGTGTAATGGCTTCATTCAAACTTTAGCCTCGGGCCATTGCAGAAAAGCCATCCTGGTGCCAATGGGGTCAACATCCTCTGACAAAGCTGGGTATGTTGGTGTTTAATTTGATTAATTGTATTTTCCCCCATTTTCCTTTTATTCTGTATGTCTATTTAAATGATTAAATTTTTAAACTTCATATTTTAAATTTTCATTGTTTATTAGTTGTTTTTTTATGAGTTTACTATATGTAAATAATTTTGTTTTTTCGCTTTATTGTTCTTCTTTTAGCATTTATTCAAATTTTTAAAAAATTCAATTATATATATATATATATATATATATATATATATATATATATATATATATGTAGATCGGACCTGAGCTGACTCTGAGCAGCACTGTCCTGCCACTAGGCCCGCGGGGTGGGCCGAAAAATAATGAGGAAAACAAATCCATTTCGATCTCACCACGCGCGCAATAAGTTCCAAATTACCTGTTTTTGTTGACCTCTATTTCCAAACGTAGCCAACTAACTTGCAATTTTTGTTCAAGTATAAATGACGAAGGAATCTTTGTCTCAAGGTTCCATTAGCAGGCTGACGTTGTAGAGCTAGAGTTTGTAACTTCCACAGCCTCTTTCACAGATGAGCGATCTTCAACTATTGTTAATTAATAATATAACTCTTTTATTTTTTGAGAATCAATTATTATAGCTTTCCTCATAATATTTCTAAATCCTATCGAATGAATGTAATGACTCATTTTCATGACAAGGAATGATTTCAACTATTTGGGTAGCAGTGGGGATTGAAGGCTCATCGGTTCATCTGCCTCAGACATCACAGAGACAAGAGTGTTTTCAATAGTTCAAAAATGATTTACCGCAGTAAGAAACACACTAAAATTTAAAATTAAAAAAGTGTCACGAGAGATTCAAAGGAACATGCACTTTAAAAATATTTCATGTGGAGCCTTAAATTTATGACGTCGTAGATGGTAACCTTACACTAAAACAAGCTTCTGGAATTAAATGCAAAGGAATAAGGATAGATGTAAATTCTTATTTAATAATAAAAATGAAAGTTTCAATACATTTATTTCTCAGACATCGGATCGAAAATTAATTTGGGGGCCTCCTCTGCCTCACAACAATAAGATTTCAGTTCGATCTGACAAACGATTTTATTGGATTGACAAGATAAAATAAACTTCTTATTCGAATTGGGCAACTGCCTCTTAAGCCCCAGTCTTTGATAGGACCTGCATTCTCAAATAATACGGTTTACTCAAAATAGACTAATTCTTTTTAGGTTAAGTCATTTACTGGATTTATAATTCGTAATAGACATTCATAAAATGTATTTCATCCGTTCTTTCTCTAATTTAAGAAATCTAAATGAGTTTTTGCATTCATAAATCTGTTTCTTACTAGTGTTATTAATTATAAATTTTGCTAAATAAATTAAAATTATAATTAAGGTTATTTAAAATGAAATATTCAAATTGCATGCGAAATTATTACTTTTTAATGTACAACAAATATTAGTTTTTTCAGTCCACGAAATAATTCAGTTCTTATTTCCGTAGGAAAAACTTTTAACACGCAAAATTTTACTTCAAATTTTCACATGAATTTTCTTGTATTTCCAAACTGGGCTCATTAATGTTAATGGCATCTATTTTAGGAGTTGAAACAAAAATAAGCAGCACAAAAAACTGCTTTTTTAAAAAGAAATGCATAACCTCCGATTCATAAAGCATTTTTAAAAATAATCTAAAATATCCTATGACCCAATTTGTTTCTTTTTATCGGAGCTTAGTGACGAATGGTGTGAATGGATTCCCAACTTACAAACAACAATTTCGAACATCAACAAAGAAAAAAAGGATTGTTTTTCGAGGCACCACCGGAAGCTGCCATGACAACAAGTGGAACACGAGGCACCCACAACAAAAAATAAGAATTAATTCACCTTCATGGCCAACACCATATCGATACGCGGCGGCAGTTCGATGAAAAGTCTATCGATGTTTGCGAAAAAAGTGACCTTGGAGAATGTTATGAAGTGAAGTCCCATTTCGCCCTCTTGTGGTTGGTTGTGTTGCAACAATTAATATGATTATTCTGGGAAGACAAGGTACAAATACACATGAAGTAAATCAGGTAGAGGAAAAGCTATTAGTAAGAATCAATGGGAAATAAAAAGTGTAAAAGTTACCCCCTCGTGGAACCTTACAATTCTTTTCTTTGAGTATTTCAATGGTTTCTTTGGAACTTAATTTAAATAAAAAGGAAAAGGAGTTCATATATATATTGTCCGTATAACAGAAATACTTTCTTGAGGAATTTATTTTTGTATTGGAAAGTAATACCTTTAATTGAAAATGTAAATAATTTGTTATAGTTTAATACTTTGTAATTTATAAGTAATTAACAAATAATACTTTCGATCTGAATTTTATACACACACAACACAATATAATAATATGTGAAAAACTAAAATGATGTCCAATGTAAAATATTGAGCGTTATTTTATGCAAAATAATTATGCACGCTTAAAAATAATACGAAATTCACACAAATGAAGTATCAAAAACTTTTAACTTCTCCGAAATATATACATACATATATGAATGCTATAGCATGCACGTACACAACCTTTATGAAAATTCAACAAAGCATATATATATATATGTTATCAAATTAATAAAACGTAATAGCTTATAAAACAGAAATCATTTTTTTAATGTTTCTTTTTTTTGTAGACTTTATTTCTTATAAGAATTCCAATATTTTATAATTTAGTAGCTAATTTCGAGTTGGCAGGTTGTTCCGAATTTAAACGGAGTGAATTCCCATAAATGAAGATTTTTAGAATACAATTTTTAATTGGGATAAAAATTGGCATTCTTACAAATTAATTAAAATAAATAAAATTAGTAGCTTCTTTGGATCTCGCAGAAGATCTTTGATTTCATAATGAGTTCTGATGAGAAACAGTTCACGATGAGAATGTACTGTTCGGAATTGTTTCATTTCTTAGAGAAATTTGACTTTTATAATTATTCTATTATTAACACAAAAACAAAACAATATCTTTTTGTAAAATGATTTTTATATTTGCAAACTATGCTACATTTATTTGTTGCATCGGCTTACGTCATGTGAATATATATCTTATTTGTACAGTTTTTATCTACATTAAAAATTTCTTTTTGATTAAATTTGAAACTTTATTAAGTTTATAAGAGGCAAGATAAGTTTGAAAAGTAATTTCAAAAATAATTGGACAAAAAATAAATTTATCTAATGTTCCATTATTTTGATGATGTTTTATAAAAATCACTTCAGCTTTACACCATTAAATGGTATTAATACAATATTTAAGTAGAAACCTATTGAATAATACATGAATATGTATTCAGTTCAATGAAGACTAATATGAAATAGTTATTTATTTTTTGTGGAGATTATAATTACATTTAATAATGCCACGCTTATAATTATTTGGACATTAATTAGTTACTTGGCACATTGGTACAACATCGTTGACATTGTCAAATAGAATGACCTCACCGTGGTCCAGTGGTTGGCTTGACTTTTTAGAAATGTACCGAACCCAGCTATACTGTGTTGAACAACCAAAAGTGGACCGCGTAGTGAACAGCCATGTGATCCAAAAACGTTATAAAGTATTTTAATGTTCTTTAAAGAGGATTTTTCAGTGGACGGTAATCACCTTTTGCAAGGAAGGAAAAATCTCAAGCAACCCACCTGATAGGCGTGCATGCAGAAGCTCAACATTCATCTCCCGCTGTTCAACAGCGGCTGGGATCGAACCCGGCTCCTTATACGCAGAAGAACGCTCTTCTGCTACGAAGCGATGGTCAGCCTTAGTAAATAGATATTAACTATCTACTTTCCGCCAACACGTCCGTTGGGTGAGTGCTTGGAAGTATTCGAAAATGGGTCGCTTGTGACACGTAGATGCAGCTATCTGTGAAGTCCTTGGAAGACAGCTCCTGACAGATGTTGGCATGCATTTCAACGGGTATTAGCTGTGGTAGTTTATTATGAGCCAAACAGTGTCAAATCACTAACATGTAAATCAAAATGCGTGTGTTAACTAATATTGGTGTAGTATAGCAATAATATCGATGTTTATTTATAAAATGTCTTAAATAGCAGCCCTCATGCTTTTCAGGTGATTTTATCTTTACCACAGATCAGTACATCAAACTGATCTCTCTGAAAATATTATAACATTAAATAAACTCTTACTAGTTATTACTCACAAATGTTCGCCCTCAAATTCCAATCAACATGTTTATTAAATTCTTCAATCAAGAATGTTGATAAGAAGTAAGGAAGTCAACGCGACTCGCTTAGTTGTATTTTGAATATCATTTCAATCCAATGTGAACACCTCATCATTTGGTAAAGTGCTATTTCTGCCCACCGCTTGCTGACAGCTGGAAAAATAGCAGCAAGCATTTTCTCGCCAACCAATATGAAGCGATTTCACGGGATTATGGAGTCTGAAAATTGTGATTTCAAATATTAACATATTTTTGCGATTTTATAAGTTCGAATATCGTGATTTCAAATGATCGTGTATTTATTTTTATTCGCATTCTTATGCGCGATTTCAGTTCATTTTAAAAGTCGTCACTTCGAAAATTTCTTATTGTTTACATAATTTTGTGATTTTATATAATTTGGAATATCACGATTTGGAATTTTTCTTTTTACAGTATGTCATATCAATGCAAAATGCTAAAGAGATAATTTTATCCAATGAATGAGGATTTATATCATAAAATATAAAAAAATAAAACGCAGAGAAACAAGTGACATTTATACATGATTTAAAAAATGAAATATGTGATGTCTTAAAAATATTTCGTTATCAATAATGTAAATAATATCGGTTTTTTTGCAATATCTTCACCTTCATTTAACGGGACAGAAACGCAGACAACTTAGTATTTTGTAACGGTCCGCAGTGGTAACGGTCAACAATCGGACAATGAATCTAGATACTATCCAGAAAAGCGCTTTTAAATTCACAGTTTTGAAAATGAATTACTTTTATTTTCTCTGAAGCTTACTTTAAAATCACAAATACAAAAATCTTAAGTTTTCGAAATTTTTCTTATATTTTAGAAATGATAATTTAAATTATGAAAGTACTTATACTTTATTTTTTTGCTTGAAATCCCTACATAATATTTATCCCTACATAAATATTTAAAACATCGTTTAAGAATATACGATTGTGTCATCATTTACCTCATCTTGGACGTGATTTATAAATTCAATTAAGCTACACAAACCATTCAATTCTATCTTTCTAACCTCTAGCATTCAATAACATGAAAACTTCAGCTGTGACATCACTCATCATACTGAACTATCGCTCAATATAAAACAACATACCATAAAGAAATGTAATCTTTTAAAAAGAACGCAAGTGTTTTCCTATTTTAAAACCGGACGCTAACGTAAAGTCTGAGTGCGTTGATTTGTATTCTTTTCAACCTATTCAAATGAAAATCGTCTGCACTTCTAAAAGTAAAATATTTCTTATACCTCTTAGTTCGCATTCATTAAATTTTAAAATACTTGGCCCAGAGATAGTAGAAACTATTATATTTTTACGGCAGATTTAATTTATTTATTAAAAATAACACTTTAATGTACACTACTGGCCATTAAAATTGTTACACCAAGAAGGAATGCAAATAAGAGAATGATATTTATTGCACACATACATTATAGTGGAAAGAACAAGTGATTAGATTTACAGGAAATTAGGATGTATAGATCTTGAGAAATCAGTACGCAGAGCAGCCACCTCTGGCTGCGATAACAGCATTTATCCGCCTAGGCATGGAGTCAAACAGAGATTGTATGGCATGTACGGGGATCTCAGTCCATGCAGCTTCAACACTATGCCACAGTTCATCGACAGTAGTGGATGGTGAGTGATGGCGTGCCAATCGCTCGGCAACCATTGACCACACGTTCTCAATTGGTGACAGATCAGGAGAACGTGCTGGCCAGGGTAACAGTCGAACCTGTTCTGTATCAAAGAAGTTCAGAACAGTACGGGCAACATGCGGTCGTGCATTATCCGGTTGAAACAAAGCATTAGAGAGGCCTCGAAGATAGGGCAGAGCCACGGGTCTTAACACATCGGAAATGTAACGGTTGCTGTTCAAAGTGCTGGTAATGCGATTCATTACACGTTCATTACATGGTAATACGATTCACGAACAAGAAGTGATTGAGATGCGTATCCTAGGCACCCCATACCATCACTCCAGCAGATGGGCCAGTATGGCGATGTCCAATGCAAGCTGGCAATGCGCGTTCTCCACGATGCCTCCAAACACGGATGCGGCCATCATGGTCCTGTATACAGAACTGAGATTCATCTGTAAAGATGACGTGATGCCATTCCCGCATCCAGGTTCGTCGCTGATCACACCATTGAAGGCGCTCCTGTCTGTGACGCAGCGTCAATGGTAGCCGAAGCCATGGTCGCCGTGCAGACAATCCATGCTGCTGCAAACGTCGTCGAACTGTTCGAGCAGAAACTTGTTGCCTTGCAAATGACTTCATTTTTCAACTTAGGGTTCGTGACGTGGCTGTACGATCCCTTGTGACCATGCGGATAAGATGTCTGTCTTCTCTGCTGTTAGTGATGGGGGGTCACTGAGATCCTGCATGACGTTCCGTATGATTGTCCTAAACCCATCGATTCCATATTCTGCTAACAGTCATGGGGTCTCGACCGACGCGAGCAGCAATATTGCGGTACGATAAACCGCAATCCCGGTAGGCTATAATCCTTCCTCGATCAAAGTCCGACACGTGCTGATAGGCATTTCTTCTTCTTACGCGAGGCATTACAACAACTTTCTTTGCCGAAAACAACGTTGTAACGGAAATTGAGTATGAGAAAACTGCTGTCAAATCTCTGGTTTTATACACATTGTAGATGTCGCTACTGTCGCTTGCTTTGTATGAAAGCGCTGAAAATCTAATCATTTGCATATCACAGCAAGTTCTACCTGTCATGCAAATTTCACGTGTGTGGTGTGCCGCTTTCCTGTTGTAGCAATTTTAATTGCCAGTAGTGTATTTTGATGAAAAAAAACTTTAGTCTGCGGATCATTTTTAAAAATGATGTGTAATAGTGGTTTGCATAGAATCGCATCGAATAATAGTGCAGTTCGAAAATCTCATATCGAAGCCCACAAGCAACACTTCAATTCACTGTATTAAATTATAATAAAGTGGCGTAATCATAATCTCAACTGTAACGAAAGAAACAACCACGTTATGGGGAACAAAAAACTAAAGTAGCATACACATTAGAGATTCATAAATGCATCATTATATTAATAATTGTTTTTAAATAAGATAAATTGAACTTGTCTTATTAATTATTTCCATACAAAGTAAAGATTTTTATTTTTGTTCTAATAATGCAAGGTGATGCATTGCATAATAAACTTAGGTTATGGCTAAAATTTCAGTTACGCATTATTTTTAATGGGCAAGAGATTTTTCAAAAACAGCAGTGCATCACTCCCAAGATTTCGTCCCAATCAAACCAACTCATTTCCGAAACATTTTCATAAATCAAACAGCTTAATTTGGCGCGTGTCGTTCGATGTAATTGGCGACATTACTCAAGAAACACACTTGCAAATGAGTCGCCATTTCTCTCTTCTAGTTTTCCCTGGATCCAGGATATTTGGTACATCGGTTTTCAATTCCATGGTGGGAGGAGGCTCTTGGCGTCATTTCCAAGACTCGGCTCTTCACTAGTCATACTTAATTAACGATTTCCGAACTATTCTAAAATGGGATCAAAATGTTCCACGATGTTACGGAGAAGAACAGGGGTGCTCCGAGTTGCGATTTCACTACTTTCGCGCTGTAATTACTGAAGCGATGCAATTTGCGCCGGTTCACTTCCTTCGCTGCTTCAAGTCGTCCCTTGAAAGCTGCTCCCAGAGCTTCCAGTTTCGCCTGCTTTTGCTGAATAGAAGTCAGGGGATTGAGATTTTGATGCCCGTATTTATATTTCACAGGCATTTTTAATGGAGGTTGACTATATTTATTATTCATGACTTCAATATATAAAATCTGTGTTTGAAATGTTCTAATTAGACCATTGTTAAGAATAAGTTATTCAACATTTTGAACAGCCGCACTTTTTGACGAAAGACATCGATCAAACTGAATTGCCGCTTGTGTTTTTATTGGAATTAAATCAACACAAGAACAATTATAATTTTCCAATTATAATTCCAGCATTTGTGAAAAGTAATAATTAAAGATACGTACTATAATTGAAATTTTTCTGCATGCATTACTTAAAAACTGATAAGCAAATAGCAAATTTAAAACGAATTTAAGCGCTTTATTAATAGACTGAAAATAAAATCAAAAATAAAAATGAAATTCGAATTAGTACTATTTTAAAAAATGCCTAATGGGTAATAGAGGATAAGAAAAAATTATAGATAAAATAAAGAAGGATTTGCCAGCATTCATACATTAATTTCATTTACTATCATAATACATCATATAATTAAAAAAATTATTTTCCATTAAAAGTGTTATTACTGGTAATTTAAGAAATATGTTCTCTGGATACACAGTTACTTTATAAAATTTATCAAAAGACACAATGCTATTACAGAAATCTATATCACTGTTACAATTTTTCAGGGAATTTACATTGTTCATCATTGAGTATAATGATATTTTATATGGTTTTATCTATATTTTTTAGGTGGATTCTTCAAAATGGAAGCTTATTATCTTTCTGCGAGGGATTTTAGACATTTTTGGGATTTAAAATTTTGTGAAACTTGAAAGCTGCTTACTTGTATAGAAAAACACTTTTGAAATCCACTTGCGCACTAAATTATCATAATTTAGTGCGCAAGTGGATTTCAAAAGTGGATTTCGCACTAGCGTTTACTAAACAAGACCATTATATTTCAGAATGGGTCGACACTCTTGCAAAGGAGGGGGTAGACCATCTTGGCTCTTTCACCTTAGAGCTCAGAGTTACTCTCGTGGCAAAACACCCAAACCAAATGAAAATACTTTCGCTTGACTACTGGTATAAAGGTAAATGACCATGATTTACCCCCATCTCTCCCTTGGCAGACCAATGCATGCTTATCGTTATCTGCAAGGAGCAAGTGTGCACTTGAAAGGTCTGTCATACTTTGGGAGCAGCAAGAGTTTTCCTCTTTCCCTAAATGCAGTCAAGAACAGGCGTCACCTCAGCACATCTTGTACTGGGAGGTCAACTGCCCACTTTTTGTATCGGACTTTATTAATGACAACCATTTCATTGATCTGGTCTGATGAAGTCAGACCAGATAGAAGATTAAAGAAACAACAACTAATCAAGCTACTCACTATTCAATGGTAAATGTTGTCATAATCATTCGAGACACTTCTTAGATTGCGGTATTACAGAATCCAAATTTTTATAAATCAACAAAGACTATGTGATTTTGTAAAGTGAAATACGATAGATGACATTATCCTGTAAATGCAATTAATTGCAATCCTATAAATGTAATTTATAGAATCTTAAAAGAACTTATAAAAATCCATTGGATGTCAGGCATAGTATTAAGTGGATCAACCCCAACTAGTTAGGAACAATTGGCTGCAAAAGACATCATAGTTATATAGCCTTCTATTTTGCTAATTCAGACATTTATGTCACCTGACAGACATACTTGACTATAACACGAAATACAGATTTAAAAAATTATTTACTGTTAGCTGTATACTATTTTACGTTGGATGCATAATCATTTTGATTTCAAGAAATCCAAAATACTTAGGAATAAATGGATGTAAAAAATATCATAACTTTATATCCTTCTATTTTGTCAAGTCAGATTTTTTTTGTCGCCTGACAGACATTTTTGACGATAACACGAAACGCAGGTTTAAAAGGCTATTAACTGTTAGTCGTAATATATTTTGCACTGGACGCATATGCAAATTGGTATAAGCAAGTTTTTGCAAAATATAAGCTATAACAAAATTAAAATGGTAAACATCAAACTAATTAAAATAGATTGGGTGCAAAAAGCATTACAAAATCAACTAAAGTGTACACAAACTGCAATCTACAAGAGACAATTGAATTAGTTTCCTGAAGGTATAAATATGTTGTCAATTTATTGTATTCTTAAAGACTAAACTTCAAATAAAAATTTTGACAGTGAAAATAAAAAGCAGGACAAATGAATGATAGAGATAATGTGATAACACACATCTCACATCATATTTGATATCAGCTACTCTTATCAAAACTCTGAAAGAACGCATTACCTCACTGACAAATAAGTCATTTGCTTTCAAGATACTTTTTTTTTATTTAGCCTTTCACACCCATGTGTATACATTTAGTTTTAATTAAATCCTATTACAATTTAAGGGTTTTCAATTTACTTTCAGAGAGTTAATTTAACCCATTTTTAGTCAAGCATAGGAATTTTATTTAGTGTCGTATTATTTTCATTCAAATAGGCTTAAACTACATTCATTAAAACACAAAAAGGTTTTACAAGAAGAAAAATATTTTATTTTAGAAATTAAATAAAATATACACGTAGTATTAGCTGAATCAGTTAATCAGTTTAGAATGAATTAATTCCATTATAATAGAAATTTTATGTTATGTATGATAATTTCCCAAGTATTTAGCACTCAAAATAGTCAAAACCAAATCATGAGATTTTTGTTCGTTCATGTTCACATAGGGTGCGTTCGTTTTTATAAACTCATATTTCTCTGGTAGAGTTTCTGTGGTGTGTAATATATTATCGTCAGATAGATTGTTCCTTCATTCAAGCGCAATTGGTATATTTGTAAGAGATCATATTGTTGTGCTAACCTTCCATGGAATCTTATCTATAGTGTATTTGTAAATAATGACCACCGCTATTTCTTACTTTGGAACTTTATACACTAAGTCAACACCTATCCAATGCTTATTTTAATTCCTTTGATTGATGGTGTTTTAACGCACCACATTAAATTTTAATAAAATTTAAAAGTTTTTACAACATTTATTTTATTTTCATTTTATTTATAAAACTTATCCTTTATAAAAATGTTTCCTAGTTTCATATTAAAGAAAAAATAAACGAGTACAAAAGGTTGATTATTTTGAAAACTTCTCAATAGAAATTATTAAATACAACTGAATGTTTAATATGTGTCTTAAGAATACTTAAAATAATAAAAGAGCACCGCATTTGCCGGAATATGAGACACGCGTTTTTCGTTAAGAATAGAGGTCTGGAAAACTGAGAACGTCTCACTCACCAGACGGCATCTTAAGCAGAGTCATAGAAGAGGATCTAAAAATGTGACTCACATTCAACATAACCTACAGGACCCACACAAAACAGAGATATAGTTGTTAAATCCTTTAAAAAGTGTGGCATTAGTAATGAAGAGGGTGGTACACACAGAGGACAATTTGTCGTTTGAGAAAACAGATGCTGATTTAGAAGAGGTTTCAAGTCCCTTTTCATTTAGCTCTGAATGATGGTTTTTAACGAAAAAAATAAAAATATCTTATTTCCTTGATAAATTGAGTATTTTCAAAAAGTACTATTTTGTATTGGCATTTTGATTAATATTTAAAAAGATTTTAAATTCATTATAATGAACAATAATATAAAAAGGGTACATGTTACACGCCAGTGTGCTTTATGTGAAGAAAAATATGGTAATTTAGTGAAAAATATTTATTATAATAGTGCTTTTACGTATCTTTGAGTGGAAATGGGTTACGACAGTTATTTTTGCAAGCGTAATCATTGTATTGCTCAGATATTAATCGAAATGGATCTATTCCGGTAGGCTCCTGATCGTGGTGCATTATTGTTGGTGGAAAAGAATCTGCTGGAGAGAGAAGTATGAGCACCTAAACATGTCTCCCCTCCCTCGACAAAAGTAAAAAGCGAATATTTCCCTCACTCTAAAAGCCGAGAGCCGTGCATGCGTAAAACAAGATGCACCCTCATAAATATGAAGAGAGTGCACGAAGTTGCACCGAAAGGACTTTTCGAAACGGCCACCTAGGAGTTTTGCAGCTTATCTTGAAAAAGAATGGAAATACCTGAAAACTTTTCTGGAATATTTTCTGGTGTTATCGATTGCAAATTCTCCTCGAATAATGCAGTCGCTTTTTGACTGGAAGGACATTAAAGTCTGAATATTTTTTTTTAAAAAGTTTCAATAAAAAATTATATATGTGCACATATTCTAGAGTTCAATAAATGAACTTCAGTATTTGAAAACTGCAAATCAAGTTGCAGAAAAGTGATGGCATTGTTTTCTGGGGAAAGATTTAATACTTGATATTTAATACCAAAATATGAAGGAGGGAATAATTTAAAGAAATTTTCCAAGGTCTGAAATATAATTAAAATAATGCAACTTGGGATTGAGAAGCACAGCATAAGTAGTAGCAATTTTTGCCAATAAATTTATCAAGATAAACAGAGTACTCCGAGTTCTGTATCACCTGGTTGACTCTGAAAAGCTTACAGCTAAGGTCTTGTTGTTGTTGTTGCTGTTGCTTATCCTCCGTGTCTGACGGAGTCAGACTAGATCCACGAGTTCGTTGACTGTAAGAAAGTCGAAGACTAAAAGAGGATTGCTAAAGAGATCCTCCCTAGAGAGACCCATGCAATCCAAAAGATGCTCAGGAGAAGCCTGATGATTTTGGCACTTGGTGCAGGTGACGAAAGTTTTCCTGCCCTCGTTGAAAGAGAGGCACTTAATATGACCGCTAGCAAGTCTTGAGAGAACAGTCCGGGTACGTCTGTCACATGGGAGGTCAAGGGACAAACCCTGTTTTGATCCCTTGTACCAATTATGGGTGGGGGTGTTTTCCACTCCTCCGAGATTTTTGATTTTTCCCGGGAGTATAACTCCAGAAAAGTAAGTGTGGAAGAGGGAGTATTTGAAATCCTGCAACCCTCCTTAGCAAGATTATCGGCCATTTCATTCCCGTGGAGATTCACATGTGAAGGTATCCATTGCAAGTGAACATCATGATTAAGTGAAAAGAGTTTTAATTTAAGCAGGATAGAGTTGCTGATCTTGTCGCCTACAAGAAGCCAATTACTAAGATGGTGGAGAGAACTACGGCTGTCAGACAAGATCCATAGGTCACCATAATCCTCTTCAGAAAGAATAGCTTCTAAGGCTAAGGTCTTGATACTATGTAGTGTCATGGTCGTTATTTATGACATTTGGACAAGGTAAGCTCGCTCTACCTACTGCTATGCGAATTTAAGTCTTTCGTTTAACCAGAGCACCATGAAGGTGAAAGTACGTCTTTGTTCCAAGACTCCTCCGATAGATGGCACCAGCAGAGGATCCACTCCCTCTATTTTGATATTGATCTGGAGGGGAAGGAAATTTTCTCATTACCATTACATCCATAATAACTGCTCCAAGACCGCCCACAGGACATTAGATTCCACAGATTTTACGATCACGTACATCGCATGTTCTCGGTGGGTCTTTGGCTGCATTGGGAATCAAACCCTGCCCTACCGGACGGAAGACCGATGCCCAAACCACTAGTCTACCGCGACCCTTCATTGTCGTAAAGCTTTTAAATTATATTTTGTAAATAAAATACAGTAGATGCTTATTTTTTAGAACTCATACCTTACAAACGAAATTTCATGAAATAGAAGAATATAAGTTTTTAATTTTTAAACAAAGATTCTTTTATCAAACTGCTCGCTCCTTGTGAACAATGTACTACCGGAAAAATCATTTACTTTATTAGAAACACATGTGCAAAATAAAATTCATACCTAAAAACTATTCTTACTTTTTAATCAAAGTTCTTGCTATTTAAAGATAGACTTTCAAAAGCACATATTTTTCATTTCTTAATATAAGAAAATATTTGACGCTTGTGTGTTTTATTTGAAAAAGTACCTTTTAGCCATTCATCTGCTTCAGGTGATCAAAAGACTGCATCATTTTCTTGTTGTTTGATATCTGAAATCATTCTCACTGATTGTGCTCTCAACAATTTAATTATCCCACATTTTCTGGGAAATTACATATGAACCTCCATTCTTGGAATGACATTTTGGACAACAGGTGGTTTCTTTGCCCAAGTGGATGAATGAGTGCCTTTACTTAAGTCATCAGTTTCTTCAGTTATGATAGTTTCTTCAATAGAATCTGCTTGGGAGAATGCAGTAGATACCATTATTTATATACAAAGTCATTCCATGCGTCGACCGTTAAGTTCATAGATGAATTACATGAAGAAACCATGACCACTCTTTGTCGAAACACCCTATGGTATTGACATTTGAAACTTGTTATTATATACTCTGGTGTGCTGGTTGTGAAAGGTTATTTAGATTAGATGGAAGTAATTTCTCATATATGGTTCCAAAAATCTGGGATTTCAACATTAATTAGATACTTGCATATGACGTTGTGGACAAAATTGTCTGCTTACTTTCTACAGGTAAAGTGAAAATAAGCAGGATTCATCTTGTGAAATGTACACAGTAATCCTAGTATTGATCGTTTGCATACTGAAATGAAGAGGAAAAGAAATTAGAATTGCACGCGGCTTGTGGTAAAATACATTTTTATTTATGCATTGAATTTTCATGGATTTCTAAAGGTGTGTTAGAAAAAATATAGAAGACATCTATACAACCACCGCCTTTTCCGTCATCTTCTTCTTCTCGGAGTGAAAGCATCTAACTGTCCACAAGTTGAAGAGTTTATAATATTTAAATAAAAACGTTGAACCAAATTTTTTTACCACAAAATAAAATAAATTGAAAAACAATAATAATTATATTCTTTCTTTTTCACTGTTTTAATTAATATTTATCGTAATTCTGATCAGGAATTTTTTTTATGAAAACAATATTTTCACATCTGGAATGGCGCTTGGTCTAAAATTTAAAAATTAAAAGAAAATTTTTAATGTTTGTGTAAGAAGGCAGTAATCTTAAGATTTGAAAGAGATTGCTTACAAATGTTGCAATAATTAATTTAAAATTCTATTCATGAATGACATTTTTAAAAATTTAAATCGTCCTTGCTGATTTTAACTAATTATAAAGTGGTTGTTTTGTCTTGCTTTTTTTCATTTTGCTTTTTCTTCTGCTCTACTGTCCATGTGTTAATGGCTTGAATCCATGAAAAACGGCTTCTCAAACTGATGCTTTTCTCTTTATATAAGAAACTGTTTTATTAACAAAATGAAATTCAACAAACAAAATGAAATTGACAAGTCGAAATGAATACGATTTCTTAATTAATTGTGTGTGACGTAGATGATACATTACTGACCTCATGGATATTTTAAATTAATGAGAATCGGAAGTGACGTAATCATGATCTCAACTGAAACGAAATTTTAAAATGAACTGAAATGAACTGAAAAAATGAAAAAAACGAACCACTTTATGGTGAATAAAACGATTTAAAAATGAATGCAAACAAAAGATGTATTGAATTAGGTTCGCAAAAGAAAGAGTTATGAAAACTTTAGCTCATAAATGTGAATTAAAATT
Source organism: Latrodectus hesperus (assembly GCA_037975125.1). Classification (NCBI taxonomy): domain Eukaryota; kingdom Metazoa; phylum Arthropoda; class Arachnida; order Araneae; family Theridiidae; genus Latrodectus; species Latrodectus hesperus. The sequence continues at coordinate 29,489,174 of CM075860.1, read as the reverse complement.
ATTATAGGGTCCTTATTAGGTACCAGTCAATTAGGTTGTAAAATCGTGAATGTTCGTAAATTAGACACACGTGAAAACGAGCGTTCACAATAAATTTCAAAATGAAAGTTGGTAACAATATTGTAGAACAGCATGGATTTAATAGCAAACGACTCCTTGCGGACAAAAATCGAAGAAAAGGAATGCGTTAGAATTGGGGCAGAAGCCTTGGCTTTTGCATTAAGTCCAACACAGTTGTATCCTGAAAGGCAGGGAAAGAATAGACTGACGGCCACTTACTAAATTTATTGTTGATGACATTTAGGCTTGAATCCTGCGTGTTTTCCTAAAAGAAAAAATATCGCTTTTTTGAAGTTTTATGTGACGTAATATTATTAAAACTTGTGCACAAATCAGTGTGCGTCATACGCAATTTTCTATGATTTCTCCACATTAAATGACGTTTGGTATAAAATAGTTGCTATTTATGCAACTGAAACACCTTTACAGCAAAAGGTAATGTGAATCATTACAGAAAATTATTTACAGACGGATTAAGCAAGATATGTAAGCTTCAGTATCCTTACAGAAAGAATGATACTATTCTCGTAGAATGGAACACCTTCACCATGGAGTCAATCTATGTTGGTATCCTGAAGGCGGGCATTTTTGAAGTGAAACAAACCAATCAGTATTTTGCATCAGAGTAAAGGACGTACAATGATGAAGTAATCATTAATCTTGCAATGTGTATGAGCAGATATCGTTAAAGTGGAAAGCCAGTTAGTAAGAATATTTTCTAGAAGCAGAGTTAAAATTTCTTATAAGAAATAATGAGGCAATAGAAGTTACGAAAGCTATAACTTACTTTAGCATCTTTGACAGCATTACTTGAAAGGCAATAAAAATAATTCATTGATAAAATGATTCAAAAATAATTTTGCACATGGTTTTAAATGATTTGAAGTATATGATGCTATTTCTTACAATTATATAAAAATCAATTTTGGATTTTAATAATAATTCATGAAAAAGTTAAATTGATTTATTTCATCATTAGTTAAATTTTCCTGTTAAATATTGCTTTCATGTGAATTAAAAAGTGAAATAATGAATAACACTGAAGTTTTGTTTATAAACATAATTTAAGTTGGTAAATCAGTAAAATTAAGTAGTAAAATTAAGTAGGTAAACTTTTAATTTCTAAACTTAGACATGTGTGTGTGTGCATGAAGGTTACTAAAACAACATCAGATAACTGAACATATTGACAAGTATTATAGGCATTAAAATGAAAATAAAAATGTTTTTGTAAAAATTATTTTAAATGAAATATAGTCAAAAATACAGGTTATATAATTTCAGTTTTCATTCATCGTAAATGGCACCAAGAGATAATTAATATAAAATTACCAAGAAATTGTGGTAGCCTGGTAGTTAACCGTGTCATTCTCGGGACAAGAGATTGTAGGTTCGATTCCTAACACTACCAAAGTCCGTCGTGCTGAAAGGTCTGAGTGTATTATAAGTTCTATAGAATGTTAATAAATTGGTATGGTTTGGTTGGTTTGTCGCTCAATGGTAGTTTTCTACACACGAGGGCTAATCTGATCATAATTAAGTGGCTTTCGATTGACTACAAATATGTATGTTCGATATATGAATCGAACTCATGACTATTGAACTGTCAGTAAGTTAAAACTTCGGCTGTCAGCTCGACCCGTTTATGCAATATCCCATTTGTTTTCTTTTATTGTGATTGATAACATTTTCTAATTTTTTTCCCACCAAGATTTCCAAAACGACTCTTGAGAAACAAGAACGAGAAAACCAGAATGGCCCCACTTCTGACAGTCAAATTTTGGAGCCATTTCATTTGTCACTCCCTTCTCCTACAGAACGAGGTGCACTTCGGGAAAAGCAGGCGGAGCAAGTGACGTCATGGAGAACCCAGGAATCGATGATGACGTCAAAGGCGCTCTACAGCTGCGGTATTTTAGCCGGGATTCGGCTTGTTTGAGACCGCATTCCCCTTGACCATGATATGAAAGAATTAAATAATTTTTACGTTTCAGTTGTATACAGAACAAAAGGCATTCTTCAAAGGAGGCATTGTATAAATTCCGGGCTACAAAATAAATCTGAGAAACATAAATTGCAAATTAATTTTTATATTCGACGCATATAAAGCCTGCTTTTCTGAGATAGCATTCCTTAATATTTTTTGCCTGATATGCAAAGGCAATTCGTTTGGTAGAATACGATGACACTAAACTAAAAATGAACATAAATGATAAACATTTAAAAATTATTTCGTTTTAATCTAATCACAAAAATTAGCCTTCGAGAAATGGAAGGGATTTATAGGTCATTAAAGTATTCTTTCACCCATTATAAATGCTTACTTTGACGCGATCAGCACAAAATCTTTCAGCTGTAATATAATAATTTGCATGCTTTCAGAATGTTTAATTGAACTTAAAACTAAATTTTAAAAAGCAATCTTTGTGCTGCACTAAATAGTATCTTGGTCAATATTAGCAAAGATTTACAAAACTGGCAAATGTATTCTTGAAATAAAAATAATGGAATTGAAAGGTTCGATTGCATATTTTTCAATAATGACTTTCTAATTTAAGCTTCAGAGAAGTGATCGATTGTAAAATCCTTTTTACAATCACCATTTGATAGTTTAATGGTATTTCGAGATCATGAAAGTGATTACCTCTGGGCTGTTCTGTGCTATTTTAATATTCATCGGATAAACAATTCCCCAGGGTTGTGTTTTTTTATGGGGAATGAATCGTAGTCACGAGTCCCAAAAGAGCCCTGAAAATTCCCGAGCTTCCACCCTGGCAAGCGTGCGTATAATAAATCGAAAATGCCTTCATCTCATGTTGCTCAACATTCTCTGGATTTGAACCGAAAACATTTCTCTTTGAAGAATGCCGTCCCACTCATAACTCCCGCGCGTCCAACTGAATTGTAGTTATTATGAATTGACATTAAAGCAACGAGGTCAGCTCGTCTGCTCAACCTTCGATTTTTTTAAATCTTAACTTCCCTAAACATAAAAAATATAATGATCGTTGAATAAAAATTAATATCAATGAATATCAATATATTTTCACTGCTCCAATATGACAATTCCACTTGTTACAAAAATATTTTCCAAGACTTAAAGAAAATGTTTTTCTTAATTATACATCATTCAGGAAAGAATTTAATTTCTTTTTAATTCTAATACATTCCAATATATATATAAAAAATGTTTATAAAATTTCCCTAACTGATTGAATCATGTTAAATAACAATTTTTGAGTGCTCGTCTATAGAGTAATGTAATATTCAAAGTTTCCTTTACTAAATTTATAATAATAAATAACAATACAATAAGCTTATAATAGTTTGTTTAAGAATTGTAAGTTTATTCAAAATCAATGCTTTCTAAGAAAATTGTTGATAAGCTGAAGTCTAATTCTTAGCCAAAGTCTTCTCGTGGCAATCAAATATTCGGCTTTTAAATTCCACAAAATTTCTAAATTAATATTTGAAGTTAAAAAAGTGAAATGATTTTAAAAGAAGATAGTTCTTAGCTTCAGATTTTATTTAATTATAAATCGACGCATTTCTTTTATGAATATTTTTAAATTTTTTTCAATATAAAGAAATAACAAAACACATACGTCGATATCTAGTAAAATTGCCGCAAAAGATATGAAAAAAATAGCTGAATAACATTTTTTTCAATGATTGACAGTAAATTCATGAACAATAAACAGGTTTTTCTTTTTAAAAAATTATAATAAAATGAGACAAATTATTCAACCCAAAATGTGTTCGATTTATTCATTAGATGACTTACTTTAAAGGAAGCAGATAAACATAGACGTCTGGGCGTGCAGTTAGTAATGATGTGAGTGTCCCAAAAATATTGTCTCACCCACCAAATATTTGACCATTTACATTATCAAGATTTGTAATTATCAATAATCGAATATGAGAATAATTACGATTGCTAATCATCAACATTTGACTTCGTATGTTTGTAGCTGGTAACTGCGTAAATCATCAAAGTCAGCATCTAGCAACACATATCCATGTAAATCATTAAACTTAATAGTTGGTAGCATGGGGCTTCATAAACCTTAAGATTGAGCTCACAAATGACCAAGTAAATCACTGAAGCTGATAGCTAATAACATTTGATCATGTAAATCATCATCAGAATTGGTTAGTTCAAACTACGCAAACCATCAAAGTTGGTGCTTGTCAATTATCAAAGTTAATAACTGCACATTCCTCTTCACCAATGAGCAGTCAAAGATGTATTCGCCGAAGTACCAGTTGGGTATGTAAGTACAATGATGAAAAATGTGTGATATGGTAAACAATATGCATAGTTATCTGCAAAACATTTCAGATATTTTTAAGTTACAAGACACTATATGAATATGCTACCATTGCGTAGAGGATGGTCCACATACTACTTATTCTGTACTCATTAAGCAATGCATCTCATTTGCTGCAATAGTATTTTTTTCCAAATAAATAATAATAATTCGCTGTTTGTTAAAACGTAGAGCTCACAATCAAACTACAACAGCTGATCCGATTTTAAATTGTCTTGCGGAGATAAAAAAATTGGAATGGCACAGACGACATGAAATTAGTTCTTACAAATGATTTCCTTTGTAGTTATTACCATACTTACACAATTTCGAATAATATTATTAATTAATATTCATTAAGAAAGCGATTAAAAATACTTATAATTCTCGATATTTTTAAGAAATTTTCATTAAAATTCGGAGGGCTAAGGTATTGTAATATGTTCAGTTGTTGCATTCCAAATACAAATGTAATGAGATTATGTATGCTAACGTCACGGGATTATTTCATAAAAATTGTCCATGTTGATTGATTTAATATTTTTAGCAAATGCTTTGACAATGCTTAGCGAGCCGTCGAAAGACAGGAGGCTGCTGTGCGACTTTTTAAAATCCAGCGTGTATCCTTATCTTCTGTAAGGAAAGGGAGAAATCCAGAATTGTTTGCTTTTTATAGAAGAAATCGAGAGAAGCACGCGCCCTGGCAGACAGAAAACCCATTTCACGCTCTTTACATGGACTAGGGTTGAACCAAGAGCGTCGTCCTCCTACTGAGCCACCTAATTGCTAAGCATAATCCTGTTTTTAATACATTAATTTAGTTTAAACACTAATCCATATAGGAAATAAATATTATTTCTTCATGTCAATTGCGCCAGGTCAGTTATGTCTATAACATGACAGTTTATATTTAAATAAATCAACAATTTTTAATAAAATACACATTTTTAATTAAAATTTTTTGCTATAAAATGTTTAAGAAAAGGTCAACTAATGAAATTATTTTCCGTATAAATATCATAATATAATCCAAAGCAGCTGTTCAAAATAATCTTGACTAATCAATGCATTTAAATTGATTTAACAACAAATATTACGCACACGTTTTATCATTTTTATGAGTGAATAAAAATATAGCTAATATCTTTTGCTGAACCTTTTACTAAGAAACAAATCTCATGTTATGATTGGAGGATTCATGTCCTTAAAAAATAATGTAAACTTAATTTCCGTAATTTTTTTTCTCTTTAAGCAAAGTGGATGAAAAAAGGGAAATGATTTTCAAGTAAGCTTTAAAAATCAATGAAAATAAAACAAAGATATTAATTATTAACAAAGGAATTATATTCACATTGCTATATTTAGCTTATTTTCTTACACCTTTAACAAAATTCTTTAACAAAAATGCACATCTTTAAAAAAACATGTTATAATTCCTCTCTCTCTCTCTAATAACATTTAATAAATATAAAATATGAGACACACAAATATAATTTCGCACCTTAAAATATTTTATTTTTATGTTTTAAAATTCAAGTATTACTAACTATAGTTTTTTCAGTTATTCAATAAAAGCAGTGAAATTTGAAAAACTATTTTCCTCCTTGTTTTTAAAGTATCTGTGCTATTTGATAATTTTATAGCAAAATCGAATACTCATATTTTCGATAAAAAGCTTTAAACTATATGTATTATTATTATTACAATTATTTTTCTTATAATAGTAGCTTGATTTTAAGAAGAGAGCAATTAAATTCGAAACAGATTTCTTATTTAAAATTGAAAGAAATGGTTTTATATAAATATTAAAGATAAATGGCTTTGGTCATATTATGCGCTCTTTCCATGAATGCTTAGTTTAAATAAGAAATTTTCATTTATCAAATTTGTGTTTCTGTTTTGTATTCCTTTTTATACAGTTTTTATGAACTCCTATGGATTAGTAAAATAGTTCGTAAAATCCAAAATTCGGAAAACAGGAAATAAACATTAGATCTTAAAAGTAACTTTTTTTTTCACCAAACTGCTCTCTTTTTATAAAGTGCTATTAGAAAAACTATTATGTATGTACTATATAAGAAACGCACACAAAATAAAATTTATACTTAAAAGCAATTTTTATTTCATTTTATTGATAAAAAGCACCGATTATTTCTGTTTCGAAACAACATTATTTCAAACACTTTTCCTTTTTTTGTTCAGGAAATAATTTTACAGTTGTTTTTCACAAAAAAGTACTTCAGTCATTCATCCATTTGTCTTGCAGATGGTCGCAGCACATCGTCCTTTCCTTTTAGCTCTCTATCTGAAAATTATTTTTCATTCTTATTCGTTATATTCTCGGTCATTGAGCCATCCGACAGCTCTTAAGCACTCATTGCATCCATGCCCACGCTCAAAAAAATCTCAAAATGAGAAATTTAAAACAGCAATGGCTTTGTTTGTCGAAGGGCATGCATGATTCATCTGGTAAATGTTCTTCATTTTTCAGTTCATAAAAAAGCATATTATAAAATGATCCAGATATCGTTTCTCTTGCAACATCTTACCATGCATATGTCGACAAGTACTACTCGACTGGAATTGAAATTTATTGAGCACTTGCAAGCCACGGCCATTCCTTGCAAAAAGTACATTACGGCATTTCCACTTGAAGCTACTGATGAAAGTAAATAATCTCGAAATTGAAGCTACGAAATTTGATCTCTATTTAAAACACTAATCCAAGATTCCCAACCATAAAATGAAAAAATCGAGAAAAAAGTACAAATCATAACATGTAAAAGAAGCATGAAAATAAGTTCTTAAAAATAAATATTTCAACATTTTAATTCATAAACTGCTATTAAATTGCATCTATGTCTTCATGTTAGGGGCAGCCACTCTTTCGTTCAATAGAAGTTCGTAAATTCGAGCATCTTTTGTATCTGTTTCTTATGCTTTCAAATATGGATACCGACATGCGTAAAAATTGAAATATGTAAACACACATCATCACCTATATTTGAAAGCATGAGAAACAGATATAAATGCTCTTTTATACATTCTTTTCTTTCAATGCTTTCAGTAATATATTTCCATTATTATTTTTCAAAATCTAAAAATTAAATTTTCTCTGGAAAAATCGTAAGCCAATATCATAATAAAAGTGTGATTTACTAGTCGCCTTTTGGAAGCTTCGGGAAGTTTTACAAGTTTTACGCGTCTCTATTTAGCAGTATGGGTTGCAGTAGATCAGGAGAAGCACTTGAACGCGTAATCCCAAGGGACGAGACAACTGCAGTTGCCGCAGGTTTAAGCACACTTTGCAGGGGTCGTTCGGCAAGATTTATAGGAAGCGTCGTCAAATGTTCTAATTACGGAAGGGATGACACACTCATTGATGGATTATTCAACGAATGGAATTTATCTTTTTCAGCTAACTTTCGAAATTACTTCTTCACTGGACGAGCTTATCACTGCTTTCTGACATGTGTACTTTTTTTACTGTCTGCGGTTGTTCCTGGAAATAGTAAGCCATAATCGAAACAGGAATCATTAACTTATTTTTGCACTAACATTCTTCACTCGTTTGATTGAATTTCATTTATCAATGGGATATTTCTTAGCAGTCGCTAATAGGTTGTTTGGAAATATATTTTGAGATTCAATTATTATTTTATAAGAATATATATATACACTATTGCAGTAGTGCATTTTTGCTTTTAATGAACACAAAATATATCACTGTAACAAATAAACTGCAACAGATAACGTACATTATTGCGACAAATGTCTTTAAATGTTTATGTTTCAAAGTTAACTGTGTCTTGTATTCCTATCTAATGAAACATTGGTAAAATTCTATTAGTTCAAATCCGACCAAGGAAATTCACATACTAAAAACAAACTTGGATGGGTTAAACAAATCATTTATAAGAGTGAATACTTTAATTTTATACATTAATAAGAACTATCTTTTAGTTTAAATTTTCTAATAGCCAATAGATATGACAACAGATAGATATAGAATAGGATATTATATGAAACCACAATACTAGATACTTGTATTATTAATATAATAAGTTCCTTACAGAATCACAAGAATTTTTTCAATTTTATTTTCATATTAACTCTCTTTCGAAGGAACTTTCAATAAATTTTAACGAACATTGAGACAGATTATAATAGTTTATTAGGTTAGTAAATGAGTCATTTAGAAAGGTAATCCAATTTAATTTCGAATAAATTGTCATATGTTACTAATTTATACTAGCTTATAAGTTCTTATGCAGTTTGAAATCATGAATAGTGAATTGAATCTGTAAGCAAATCAGTTACACATTGTAGAATCTTTGATTTTACATTCATATTAATTAAAAAGAGCGAAACCCTCCAGCTATTGTGGAATGTAATTTCCAGTGTAGAAAGTGTGAAATAAATCAATTATAGACAAAGCTATTCAGGTATAGTATATTTAAAAATTTCAAGTTACGATGTTATTAAATACTAAGTTGCTATATATCTAATTTTTATATCGTATAAATGTATTTTATACTGGTGATGTATTGGAAAAAGCGTAAGCAATTATTCTGCAGCGGTCAAAAGCAATATTTTTCAAAAATCAAAAAATAAATAAATAAATAAATAAAATAAAATTAAAAGAAGGGACTCATTTGGAGAAAGAAAGAGAGAATCTTTTGCTCAAAACTGTTTCACACACCTAGTAACACACACTCTACACTGTGTTCACATCAGCGTTCATTAAAATGTAAACTATTTACAAACTCTGCAATCAAAATTTCGAAAAGAAACATTTTTTATTTTAAGTTACTTACAGCATCCTGTCATACAAGATTCATTCCAATCCACGTACCTTTTGTCAACTTAAGTACGGATAAAGCTACGTAGACAAACAGAATATGAGGGATTTATTTAAAAAGATCTATTCATTTTAGCTCCCAGTTCTCATTAGATTTTTATGGAAATTCTAAAACCATCACTAGTTACTGTATTTGTAGGCGTACAAGATGCACCTCCTTTTTATACACATTTTTGAGGGATAAAACTATTACTGTGCGTCTCCACAGCAAAACACAGTCTCGCTAGAGATCTCATATCAATCAGCCTCTGAACTTTTCTACAACAAATTGTACTCTGTACCATCGAGTGCATTAATAATGCCACACTTCTTAAGCGATTTAACCAGTCTTTGTTTTATATAGATCCTGTGGGTAATGTTTATTGGGAGTGGCTTATTTAGGATCCCCTCTTCCTGATTCAGCCAAGCTCTTCTCTCAATTGGAAATGGTCAAAACTTGTAACTTCATTTTTATGTTCTTCAGCGTACGCAACCACACGTAACTTGTATATGCTGTGTTATAGCAATGTCAAGATTGTTTTTGAGACACAGCATGCTAAGGACTTTAAGAAAATTGCACAGCAGAAATTTCATACACTTCGTTCACAAAAATTGGAACGTAGTTGTGATTATCGATGAGAGCGCATGCGCGTTCACTTAACTCACGGTCTGTAACACTCCCACACAAGGAAGCAATAAAGAAGATTTCATACCTCCAACAAGAGGAAATTTCTAGAAATGAATGTAATCAAAAACTGAGTATCGATGCATAAAAGACGCCCCATATTTTAGATCTGTTTTCAAAGAAAGAGTTCTTTTAGACCGGCGAATGCTGTATTTTAATTGCCAAACAAGACATTTGCAGAAGTAAAACAAATTATAAGTAACATGTGTCAACCATTCAAGTAAAACACATTTTAGTTCCCAGCAATCATTAAATTCTGACGAGCATTCGGAATCATGAATAGTCATTGGATTGGTAAACATGTCATTAGCAGAAGTAAATTACTTTAATATTTTACATTCATAAATTCAACTATATCTTACCATAGAAGCCAATTCAACAAAATAGTTGCCAGTAAGATTTTGTGGACAATTTGATTACTAATTGTATATGACTAAGCTTTACAATCGTCGATAAAAAATTTCTGTTAATATGTGCTGATACATGGTATGCAGCTTAATTGTTCAAATAAATTGTTTGAAAAAATTATAATATTAAAATAATTTGCAAAATGAAAAAATGGTCAAAAGCTCTGAAATAACATTTATAAGATAGAGAACATATTAAAATTCTGCCCTAGTGTTTTCATTTCATTGGTAATCGAAAAGAAATTAATAACAGTAAAATTCCCATAACATCATCGGTATATAAAGGATTCCTTCTTAATAACAAATCATTTGAATATTTGATGTTTGAAGTTTTTGAGAAGAATTCACAAAAAATGAGGATTTTAAATCAATGAACAGAGAAAAGTTTTTATTTTGAGTTTAAAATCTGATAGAAACAAGAAATTTGCAGCAATCATATTTTTTTGGGTTAAATTAAGTGTTTCATAAAAAGTTTTAGAAAATATTGTTACAAGTAAAAATAATGTTTTAAATATGAAAATTATTGCGACTTGTCGATCTGTGTTATTTACAGTTATAAATCTTCAATCTCAATGAGATAAATTTCAGAAGCATCTTCCTTTATCAGTTAAGTATATAATTTCCCATTTTTAAATAAGAGTACAAAAACTCTGCTCTGTCTGTGTTTATTAAATTTTATACAGATCATTGTTCCATCCTTATCAAATAATATGGAGACTTATTTTAAAAATACTCTTAAAACTTTTATCACTGTTTAACATCAATAATTTTTTTATTCTTGCATATGGTTAGTGTGATGATATACTTCTCAATGCATTTGCAATTACACTTTTTGAAAATGTAATAATAAATGCTAAGCCTCGGGAAATTTTTTTAAAAGATTTTCAGTTTAAATACTCCGCAGATTCAGAGTTTAATTCACTTAAAACTAATGGTGCATTACAATAAAAAAATAAGAAGAAGAAACTTTTCATTTTCAAGAAAAAGGAAAAAAACTTATGTGAAAGGTAGGAACGCCGTTTTCAGAATCTTATTTCAACGTTTTTAATATTTTGAACAATTTCTATAGGAGAATTCTAATTTAAACTATCAATTGATTAATTTTAATCTGATCATAATTTGATTAGTTTTTTTCACAAGGCTTCTGATGATATAAATTAATAAATAAATTTTAGCCTTACATCTATTTTTCTCTAATCAGCTTACACAAATTCACAAAATTTGTAGAAATTAATATTAATGTCATGTATGTAGGTGGATAATTTCCTGAAACTTCCAAAAATTTTAGTTTAAATCAAGGAAACAAAATAATATCAATTACAGCTCAGTACAACAATAGCTCCGTAACACAAATATAAAAAGTAAGTAATATATTTGTAAATAAAACTACAGAATTTGAACAAAGCCTTTCAATTAGAATTTGGATAAGATGCCTACATTCGTAATTTGTACATTTTAACTGATGACCATGTTCGTAGATCTTTTTACCATTGGTTTGAAGAAAGCTAAGTTATTCGCGCATGAAATTTTTCAAATTAAAAAAGAATTTACAACTTTCAGCTGATCTTTTAATATATTCGAAGTTTTTTGCAAATGTTAGTCTTTTATATTAGACTTTGAAGTAAAGTGCAACTAATTTTGAAGTGGAATGTTTTATCATATAAAAAACTTAATATATACGATAATATATTGATATATACGGTAAGGACAACAATGCAAGAAATAACTTTCTGTTTTAAATTTTTAAAAATTCTTATTTTTAGATTTAAAGAAATCTAATGTGCTATAATTTTAAAATTTAAGTTACTAAATGTGCTTGATTTTTAAACTTTAGAAAGCTAAATGCGCTAGTTTTTAGACTTTACAAAAACTAGAATATAACTTGATTAGCAAATCTTATAGTTGAGAGATAGTAATGCACATATACTAAAAATAATAAATAATTTGTTTACTCTTTACGAACACGAGGGCTGATTCACGGAATGTCGAAATCATTGTTGCATCATAATATCTTTGAAGATTTAAAAAACATGGAACTTATGATATAAAAATGTTTAGGTAGCTCTCAACTTCATTGTATGATGGATTTCTTTATAAATTCTCACTAGAGGATATTAACATAGTTTATGGTTTGTACGTATGTTGATAGTAAACATTCTTGTTTATATTATTTTAAATGAAGACAAAACTATTTGTTTTGTTTTTATTTAAAATAATATTTAAACGAAAAGTGCATGCATTTACAATTTAAAAATAGATGTAATATTTTTAAATTTTAAATGCATACACTTTATAGTCTGTTTTTGCTTAAATCTAACACAATAAAATACTTATTTTCAGAATACTGTAAATAATTGAATAAATAGCTAAATGAATACATTTTATTAAGCTATCTTTTTCAACTAGGTACGGTCTTTAGAAAAAGATGATGTTAATTTTTTCCATTTCGAATCATAAACAATAAAGACTCTTATTTCAACTTATAACTTTTTATAAAAAGTATATATAAAAGTAAAGTATCAAAATAAAGAACTTCAAATAAATTTTCTGTTAAAAATTTTTACTGTGATATAATCACATGAATTCAATGCAAATAAGTTCATTAATTCATTGATATAAACTGCAACAGCCAATTAAAAATTGGAACTAATTTTTAATGACTATATGCTAGCACTGCAAATTCTTAACTTAAAACTAAATTGTAACTGAAAAACGGTGAATTATAGCGATGAAATGCAAATACTACAAACCACCGATTAAAATATTGAGTTATTGTTCTGTGTTCATTTTTACACATACAAGCTAAGACGTGTTTTTAACGCATACTCTGAACCACTATAATACTCACCGCCAAGACAGGAATCAAACTCTCGAGTTGTTGAGTGTCTGGAGTAACTATTCGTCTTCAGGTGATCAGACATTACAGATAGTGTCACAGATGACATTCGTTGAAAATTAAACTGGAATAAGTGGGATGACTATTTTTTAAAAATGTTCTATGGAAGGATATAATGAGGAGCAAACTTTAACTAAGGTATAATTAAATTAACATTAGGCCTACGGCATTTTTATATACCTATCTCTAAGATCACGTACCCTTTGGGCACAAGAACGAACACGTATATTTATAGAAAAAATAACCACTTGAAAACAATAAAATGAAACACTGCAAGTAAAAGGTGTAAACACGAGGTATATACTGATTGAAAGTTTCTATTATTCAATAATATTTTTGCACATTACAGTAGATCTCTAATTATCGAACTCCGTCAATCCGAATCTCTGATTATTCAAACCCCTTTCAAAGTTTGAGATAAATAAATTAGACTAAAGAAGAGAAAGAAAATGAGAAAAAGGAAAAAGTTCAAGAAAGAAAAAATAAGAAAAGGAAGAAAATGAGAAAGAGAGAGAGAGAGAGAGAGAGAGAGATGTGCCACTTGTGAGGAATATAAAACATTCTTTTGAAAATTCCTGGATGTTCAGAAGTTTGTGCTGAAGATATAGGAGAATGCATTAAAAATCAGACACTGGATTTTAAATTGCAAATGGTGGTGTCAAATTATTGAAAGTGTTGCCTAAGAAGATGACTTTAATGTAAAGGAGACCATCAGCTAGTGAATCATTTGCCGACTTGGAACTACTTTGAAGTGTCAGTCCGACTGTGACTCATACGCAAATTCTCATTGACAAATGGATGCGTCGATTGGTTGCCCGAAAACGTATGAAGGCAGTGAAACAGCTCACTCTGACAGAGATGTGCAGAAAGCAATGACGTTCATTTACACACAGCACCGTACATCCACGCTGTATTAATGTACATACTTGTTCCTTAAGATGTAAAAGTATTGCATTTTCACTTAACTAACTGAATGTTCTTTTTCTTTAAAAATATGTAGTTTTTCCTCCCATTTTCAACGTATAATATTTAATTAAAATAGTCTTCTTTTTCGAAAAAATCCAATGATCCGAATTTTGGTTATTAGAATGGGGTCTGGTCCCACTTCATTCGGATGATTGGAGTTTTACAATGTTTCAATATTTTACATTTATTTAACTCATTTTTTTACACAACTATTCAATCTCTGCGTTTCGCTCTTTCTACTATTGCTTACCATTCTACATTGTTTGAGATGATGGCACCCACTACCTCGTATTCAGTTTTATTATTGTTGCCATTTTTACATGGGAAAAAATAATTGACTTTAAATTATGACAACCGTGTCTAAAAAACGCATCTGTAAAGATAGGTATATTGCATAGAAAGTTTCAATTTATTGAAACTTTTGAATTTAATAGACTTCACTATATATTTATCTCGTTCAATGAATAAAAGTTGGTACAGGAGATGATATAAAAATGCCATTGGTCCTTGTAATTTTCTTTAAAAGATTGAAATATGTCAAAATGATGCATTTTCTGAATCCAGAGTTAAAATAGCTATAAGCCTGGATAAATGTTTAGAAACTCTGATTATAAATTTATGTACATGAGACTGCATATTGAATAAAAAAAGTTTTAATGCCAATTAAAACCAATAAACATGAATTATTCTTCCTTGGGCATTAAAAGATTATCTTTTTTTATTTCTCCTTGAAATTTGGAGTGGTGTTTTGTAAAAAATTAACAATATAATGGTAAATCACATCAATAAAATTTCTTGTTGTATGCATGTCATGGTTGGCATGGCTTTTACAACAAAGATGAATGACGCCATAGCTGAAACAGTATCATAAACCTTTGATCAACAATAATGAATGCCATAGAACAATGATTACATCAAATTTACATTAAAAAATGTCTATGTTTATTGGATTATATAACTTTCATGCTCATAAAATTGTGTTCACGGCATAGAATTCCATGAGATAAGTCATAGATTGGATGTTATTTTGATTTTTGTGAAAGTCACGATATCAAAGACAAAAATTATTCCAGTCAGTAATTGACGCAAACAAATGATTCCCGTCATATGAAATAAATTATTTATCTTTATAATTAACTGAAATGTTGCCATAAATAAATATATGGACAAATTATCTTTCATATAAATCTTAAGTAAATTTGATTGGGCACCATACATTATCGTTTTTTACTATTGAATTTATTTATTTATAACTTTAAATCAAAAATAAAATCCACATTAGATATATTAACAGGGAGCGCACTTTGGTCTCCAATTTACTTGTTCTGGATTGGATTGTAATAACGAGTGTTGATGTTTGAAATCTACTTTTCGAAATCGTAGTCCAAAATCTATGAGCATTCACTTGTAAAATATAGTTGTAGAGTGACATATAAACTAAATTAGCTTATAATGTGCATTTAAATATGTTTGTATTTGAACCGTTATTTAAAATTGAAAGAGAGTTTAGCATTCATAAGAGGCATATCTTAAAAATGGCAAAGTTTGAGACATTAAATTCTAAAAATCATCTGCAGCTTTCCATGTATATATTGAGAGAAATGCAATTATTTGCTCACTTAATTTATCTTTTCACCTTTTAATTTAAAGAATATAAAAAATATCTAAAGTTATTTTCTTCATCTTGAAAAACATACTTCCAATTTCAACAAAGATAAAACCATTTTAATAAGAAAATACCCACCTACACAAAAACAGCAACTAAGTTTATATTTAATTGATGCACCCACACTGTGGTTGATTCCCTGATGCTAAACTGAAAGTTTCTAACACAAGTTCTTGACAGCTCCGAAGTGGAGACGTGAAAAAATGAGGATTAGCAATGCAAATGAACGTGTTCAAATGATTGGTGAGCAAGTTGTTGCTAAAGAGGAGAACCAATTTTGCTTATGGAATCCCGTCGAATGTTTCGGATATTCCTTCGAGGAAGTTTAATCGCATTCCTCAAGAATTTATTAGGCAACAGAACAGAAGGCGAGGAATGATGGATATGTAGGAGCATTTTGCGGAACCGCAAGTATAATTTTCTTAAGAAACAGATGCAATGCATTCGAATGTAGAATTTCATTATAAATTGCGTACTTCATCTCTGCTAAATCATCACTGCAACCTATTATTAAAATTGATACTAATCATAAAAGGCGTCGATGTTTCCGTCTGAAGGCATGACATATTTATGCAAAGTGGTTCAGCTGTAATGCGCTATTTAATATTTTCTAAACATTGTCACGATTTTTTAAATTTGTATTATTTCCTTAAGTGTCCTATAATAGCTCCATAATATATCATATGTGCTATCCAAATTAAAATTTATATTTTTATAATTTTCATTTTTGTTTTTGATAATTATTTATATATGTAATTTTTATTTTTGTTTCTGTTTGAGTTGATCCTGTCACGAAAAAGATCTGCAGATTCCCAAAATAAAAATTTGTAAGAGTCTATAAAAGTCGAGGGTGGTCTGGAAATCAATTCAGCTTAAGGCTTAACTTGGCCTGTCCTTCTATATGAGATAAAATATTCGAATTTACTTATTTATTTTTAAAAGTTATCGGTAATATTTATCGCTTATACATAGAAACAATTTAAATGAATGTTACATTCATTTATAGGTATTTTATTATTCTATGTTTTTATAGTTACCAATTGATTGAGATGTCATAATTAATGCTTTCAATACTCTTTTCAGCTTTTAATGAAGTCTTAGAAGTAAAATTAAGTAGTTAATATTGATAAAATTGAGGCACTTTATATGTATATATAACAAAATGTTTCAATCATAAATATGGTACACAAAATAAGATACTATATTATAAATTTTCATATTGTAACAGAAATTAGTAAAGCTTATTGATTTATTAAATCCAGAGTAAATTATTTAATAAAGCTAAACTAAAAATCTGTTTTTAAATATAGGGATATTTTGTTTTCGCTTCTATGATGAAGGAAATTACTATTAGACAAAACCGCTGAAATTGAAGCTGAAGAATTTAAAATTATCTTAAAAATATAATTACACTTAAAATATTTAAATTAATTATATAACATATTGTTTTAAGTTTATGATAATTATATTTCATTTAAAAAAAAACTAATTTGTTATAATGTTAACTTGATGAAATAGTTTACTTAAATAATTTTTGACGACATTTGTTTGACATTTATTAATCAACTTGATA
Source organism: Latrodectus hesperus (assembly GCA_037975125.1). Classification (NCBI taxonomy): domain Eukaryota; kingdom Metazoa; phylum Arthropoda; class Arachnida; order Araneae; family Theridiidae; genus Latrodectus; species Latrodectus hesperus. The sequence goes on along the minus strand of CM075860.1, from coordinate 29,471,771 downwards.
GATTTTATTATATTATTACTTCTGAGATTGAGAATCAAACAGATCCTACATTTTACACGGAATTTCGGACACTCCGAAATCTTTGTCTCAGAAGAAGCCTTGAATGGAGAAGCAGCTGAATTCAACACATGGGGACATTTATCGCGATCAATTCTCAACTTAAACATAGTTTCTTCACATAAAGTATGATATCATGCAAGAAAAATACTGGAGAAATGTTTATAAAATTATATTCAAAATATTGTCTTTTTCACTCACTCTTTCTTAATATCGTGTCTTTTTTCTATAAATAATGGGATCATACTTCCAAATACTATTACAACTATTAGTCTTTGAAATAGGATTCTTGTAACTAATCCTGTTCAGTTATTAGGAAAACATGAAATATCGATTTTAAATTCGTGTCATCTAGGCAAAATAAAAAGTGAGTATCTGAAAGGCTTATTTTTATTGGAAAAATTGCGTCATGACGTCATAAGGTGACGTGAAATTGCGTGTTTTGAATTAGCATATTGTGAACTGCGTTTTTACAGGCAATATAAAATTCATTGACTGTATCGCGTGGTTATCGTCAATTCTCATTGAATTTTTAGATTCACATAATTCGTCATGTTTTTATTAAAATTATAAATATATATATATACATATTGTAAAGTTTATTTAATTAATTAATTAACAAAGAAAATATCAAATTTTTCAAACCACCCTTCTTCTTCTTCTTAGAATTGGGTTTGTATGTCATTGGGCACCTCTGCTTTTATCAGCATTTTGTACCATTAACTCCAAACCCAATGTTTCCTAGTTCCAGTTGCTCGGGTCACCCACTTTATTAATAAAGTCCGATAACCCTTTAATGGAGTCTAGGTGTAACTCTCTAGTATGGATGATGCCTAAAGAGGTTAATCTAGGGAGGGCAAGAGCCTCGCATTCATAAATGATATGCTCTGCCGTTTCCTCTTGCGTATGACATTTCCAGCAGATAGGGTCTTGCTGAAATAGTCCCATCTGGTCAGAGAGTCAGTCATACTAGGGATAGCTTCCTGACTTTCACCAGAAGATGGTTTGGAGGTCATTTCTACCTCAAGTGAAGGATTCATTACTGCCCCTTTACAAGACAGCCTCTGAGTTCCCTTGTCTTTTTCAGCAAGGTCTACTTCAGAGGCATTACCTGTAGATGCAGAAAGGTTTGTTATTTCTTGTGTTTTTTCAGCCACAAGATAACAATTTATAAGCTCAGGTAATATAAGTCCACCCAGCATTACCTGAGATACTGGGCAAGGCAAATTACTCTAGAAGTTTGCCAGGCAACTAGAGGCTCCGTTAAGACACCGATACCGCGGTGCCAATTAGCCCTAGGCACGGATTGCATAACACCAGGATTTACGGGAGCTGGTTCGCGGCCTCTGATTCTATATTCAAGGCTATCCTGTCATTCCTACAGGACGTTCGGTGATCCACCACATACCGACGCGCCTGGTAGCTGCTCAGGCCCCAGGAACCACCCTTTAAAGAATTATTAACAATAGTATATTTAAAAAATCCTATTTTAAGACAAATAAAATTTGCACAAAAAATTAAATTGTTTTGTATAAACTGTATGTGTTGTTATAAATTATTAAATATTTTGAATTGTAACCTACAGCTCCCACTTATAACACGTAAAGCTTTCCTGCAATCACTGGGAAATGAACATGCATAAATACCGGTCGAAATGCATTGACCACCAAAACCTTGCGTTAGGAAGTGCGAAAATAAACGAGCTGATAATCTATGTGTTGCCAATTTAGCGTGAAACATAGAAGTCGGCGATGTGGGAGGGGGGTGACTGTACTTGGGCGATCTCTGTGGGGAGCAGCTGCTGGCCGGGATACTTCCCCATTCATAAGGCTATACTCTCTTCCGCAGAGGAAATGATCATGGGGAAAATGTATACTCTAGATAGGGGAAAAAAAGAAAGAAAAATCCCTTCCGCGAAATGCATTTAGTTATCTGTTAACGCTTATGGAAGAAGAGCTGAAGAGTTACATTATGGGAAAAGATTGGATTAATAGATATTAGTTTCTGACGTAAACTGCCGACTTCATCAATGAATAAATATATTAAGATCCATAGATTAAAATTATTTCGTTAAATATGGATGTACTTTTATATTTTAGTTTCATCACATTTGTCTCAATGTCATGCCTTTATAGTAAAATGCCTTTTGAATTACATGTGATTAATTCACTTTACGTATTTAAAAACATGAACAAGTCTGGTTGAAAAATAAACAAAATAAAATAAAAATTATAATATAATTAGAGACAAAATGTACAATCTTAATATATGAATATAATTAATTCTATTTTCCATAAAATACATATCGAAAAAAAAAGGATCTATATTGAATATTTTTGGAGAAGACGAACTAACTCTGAATTCTATAAATCTTTTAAAGAACTAGATATAGTGAAATATGTAAGGATCCAGAGAATGAAATGGGCAGGACACCTTTGCAGAATGGATGAAAATCGTGTAACAAGAAAGATCCTCTCGGCCTTTCAAAAAGAGGGAGGCTAAACTTAGATGGCTCCACTGTTTGCAAACAGACTGAAGAATTTTAAAAGTAACAACTAACTGGATGTCCAGGGCCTCGAGTAGAAGAGCTTGGGATTCGTTTCAGAGGAAAGGGAGGGCCAGGGTTGGAACTGAAGGAAAAGAAGATATTGAATATTTTTATCTCGTTATATAAAAACCGTAATAACTAACTTAACTAAAATCCAAAAATTTTATTAGTTAAAAATTATTATTTATTATTCCATTGGTTTTTTTTATTATAAATATAGTAGTTTAGTTAAAGCTACCTGAAAATTAATAATATGCAAATTATAATGATACGAATTAATTTATTCAAATATAAAAATCCATTATCTAAAGATTTACGTAAATAAATTCCCAAGCTGAAGATTAATTAATAACTGAGACCATAACGATTTTCTAACTATTATGTTTGCGATAATTGAAAATTATGGTTGCCACTAGATTTACCACCTTTTAACAAGTGGTGGAAGTGATGTCATTTTATATATTGGCACTCCCTAAGGGTGTGCCATTGTAGCCCAGAAAGTGAGTCATCGAAATTTAGAAGTAGGAACATAACAGAAGACCCCAAGACACGACATTCCATCCCTAAAATATCAGTTCACATGGAAGACATTGTGAATACGACCTATTTAACGTGCTCTAATCGTCATTAATAAAGACGCCGGATCTTCGACTGGGTCGGGATTCGAGCTGACTGTCTCCCGAAAACGAGAACAAACTTCGTAACCAACAGGCCAACACGGCCATAATTCAAATTATAACAATAATAACGATGAAAATCCCTGTGAGTTTATTAAAAAAAGTAAAATTTAATTTTTGTTCGATTACTTTCTAATTTTGAATAACAATCAGCAAGTGGTTCAGGAAGTGTTAAAATCTAGGGACTTTTAAATATTCTCTTCTAATTCTTCTACATTATACTTCATAGTAATCGTGATTCGATTTTCATTTTTCTGTTAACCGAATTTTGATGTATTACTAATATTCTTCGTGTCCAGATTTTTTAAAATCAATGAAAAATCTTCAAGAAAGATAAAAACAATTATATTTTAAAAAAAGCTTTTACAATTTCTAGTAATATAAGTATTGAAAATGAAGAAAAATATTTTTTTCTATTGAATTCTATAAAAATTTACGGATTATTCACATATTTACGAATACATGATAAGCCGACCTGGTAGCCGAATGGTGAGTGCTCTTGACTTCGGTTCAACAGTTCGTGAGTTCGAATCCCACCTTGGGCATGGATGCTTGCAGTGGTTAGGAATCCACTTTAAACCGTAGGTCCCGGTATAATTAGCCCTCGTGTGCAAAATAGGACCATTGAGTGACAAACAAACCATTACACGATAAAAATGTTATATTTACATGCAAAATTTTATCAGTGCACTAAAAACCCGATTATCTGAGCAAGTTTTATCCCCTGTATGACTTTCTTTCTTTAATAACGAAGCATTTCAGTACAAAAAATAGAAAATTTTCAATGATTATCAATAAAAAGAAAATTTTAAAAGGTGAATAATTTTATCCTTCCTTAAAATAAAAACATCTTCACGTTTATTCAAGTGCCTATTTTTTATATATATTTGCAACCATTCTCACAATATAGTTGATTATTCTATTTTCATACCTGCCAATCTTGGAGGAAAAAAAATCAGTAGATTCTACTGATTTTGAGGGAAAAAATCAGGAGACACTTACTAGTGAAATGTTTGCTTGAATGTTTAAAACGGTAACACCACAAAAATACAATTTTACTCTTTAGATTATACATTCTGAGTATGATTTATGCAAAACATTTTGTGTTCATCTTAATATTTGAATAAAATATTCATCAACTTTATAAAAGAACTATGAAAAATAGAATATACTACACGTAAAAAAATAAACATCAATGTTTATATCCCAATATTTATTTAATAGAGCAACTTTTACTACTCTACTGCAATTTATAAATATTAAACTTATAAAATTACACAAAAACATAAAATACATTGCTAAGTAAATTTAATTCAGTGAGACATTTTCCTAATTAAATTACAAATAGCTAGTAATATTCCTCCTAATTGAGCAGCTTATGTAAACAGGCGCCTGGTGCCTGCTCTGAATGTTAATTATAGGACTGACAATCCGTATGTGTTACCCAAGTGGTTAAAGCGTCATCCTGCCACCATGGACAGGTGGGATTCAAACTCAGAGGAACACATTTTCAAGATATTATAATATCACGACATTATAAATATATTATATTAGTGTGCCACACTTACTGATTATTTAAGCTGCTAACACAACTCAATAGACCTTTTTCTGGCAAAATTTTGACTTTTTTAAAGTTTTTCACTGAAATTGCCAAAAATCAGAAGATTTTCATACATTATCGGATAAAATGATGAAAAATCAGGAGTTTCGCGAAAAAATCAGCATAGTTGGCAGCTATGTATTTTCGTATTTTAAATAAAATCAAAAATAATTATAATCGTAAAGAAGATCAAATAATTAGAAAATTTTTGTCTTTAGCATTTTTGATTCATTCGCTTCTAATTAATTTAATGGTCTGTTACTTCGGGTGTCTACAAAATTCAACAATTTAAAAGTAGCAATTTTTTTAACAGTCATTTGTTTTATTGTCAATTATATTGATTACACAAAATATTCCGATTAAGTTCTTACCTCTAAAAAAACCGCGTGAGACATTAAAACGCGTAAAATTTTTCCTTACTGGATTCATTTACAGATGTGTTTTATTTTGAAACGTAGCTAAAATATTTAGTTTCTATGCCTTGGAATTTTGATTTATGTCATGTAATTTTATACTTATTTTATAAAATCGAAAACTTCTGATAATTATTATAGGATAATTAGTTTTTAAAATATTTTTCATTACACGCAAATATGGACCGAATTAATCTTTAATAACATAAAGAAACAATGTAGGTGTCGTCATTAAATATTTGGTATTTTAATGCGCAATTTATATAATTTATCTGTATAAATATACAATCCAATTTGTGGTAATTAACTAGAATGATTATTTATTATGTATGTGCGAAAATAGACAGCGATCTTACAAAAAGGGAAATTTTCAGCTATTGAAAATATGAATAACTTATCCACTTTTAATAAATTGAATATCAAGCGGTATTCAAAATTCATGGTTCATTTCCAGAGACATATTCGAGCGTGAGTAATTTAGCGTGTTATCCATATACCATAGAAATATTTTAAACATAATGATTTTAAACATGGAGGGATGTAGATAGTCACAGATCGGGAGGTTAGATACAAATACATAAAAATAGTTTTTACACGCCCTTCTAGTAGTTGATTTAGTGGTATTTGGAAACTTGGAGTAAAAATTTCACATTTTTACTAAAAGAGTTATTTTTTTCAGTGAAAGAATGTTTATGTTTTGTAACTAGAGAAACATTAAATAGTCAAAATAATTTTTGAAGAAATATCGGAATTAAAGAAACTAAATATAAAAAGGAAAAAACAAAAATGTTGAAATTCTTTTACAAGCACGCGTTTATTAAAGCCAGAAAATGTTATTTGAAAGCTTTTTGGAGTATAAATTATTGTTAAATATTCCTAAAATATATATTTTGGACGCTTATCTCCAAGATTTATTTGTTTGAAATACTTATTAAATTTATGGTAATAAATAATTTTAAAATTCGTTTTGATGATTTCGGAAACTTATTTTTTGATATTATCAACATAGTAAGAACAATGTAAAAATCTTCGATTATGAAAATTAAAGATTCTCCAATCATATATAAACTATAAAATAAATCAATGAAACGATTATCGTTTTTGGTAATGTGTGCGTGATCTTTTTCTTTTATTGGTGCACTTTAGGTGAAGTTTCCGAAAACTCGATGCACATCTAAAGTGAATCAACCTTTAGCAATGATATCTCTTGAGTAAATTAATTAAAACGAATTTTAAAATATATAATTCTCTTTAACAGATTCACGGTAGAGATATACATAGGATATTTTAAAAGCTGACAATTTTTTTTCAATTAAAATGACATCATAAGGTCTATGATTGTTTTCCAGTAACACACACTAATTTTAAAACAATCAACCTAAAAAACGATCTATATTATCGTTTCCTTCACAGTAAGCTCTGCATCCAGCTGATCCTGGATTTTAGGTTCTCTTCTCTTTTGTTACTCGTTCCCTTGGCTGCACAGGGTCTGTGCAATTCCTGTATATGGAAAAACATCTCTCGATTCAATCATTAGGCCATCGATCGAGTTGATTGGGAAAAAAATCTGACATTGGATCGGGCATTGGACGCAGAGGCAACGATCATCCCCGACGGACAGCACACGAGGTCCTTAAAGGTGACTAATGAGATCCAACCCCAGGTCTCACTTTCTTTTCGGACAAGTTGGCAAATCGCCAGAAAAGAGGTCCTTGGGACAGATAAATCACGCAGGCCTACGTCACGAAAGGGTGAACGCGGTTATAGTTGCAATTTATTTCGATCCCACATTCGAAATATTTCGTCAGTACGTGCATTTCCAAGGATTATTTCAAAAGCGATGGGCTGTGAATTTATTGTATTGCGAGAACGAATCCAGCATTAATGCTACCGACCGAACAATATTAGAACCGAATGGCATTGGAAACAAAGAAAAATTTTCTGAGAAATCTGCTCATTTTATTTCATCTAATATATATTGTAATTTGGGTCATTTTTTAAAAAATAATTGCGCAAATCAGAGAAATTTCCAAATTCGAAAAGTAATATAACATAATAAAAATAAGATAAATTCAATGCTAATTTTTAGAAAAATTGTCAGATTCATTCTATAATAAATAAATGAATTTCTTAAGTGCAATTTAAACATATTATCGATACCTTAAGTTACGATTCTTCTAATTTTATATTCCCATAGTTCACCAAAATCCAAACATAGATGATTACCAAATATATATAATATTTTATGGGTGAATAATTTTCACCATTAATAGTCGAGAAATAAATTTTGATTAAAACATTTCTGTTCTTAACAATAAATGATGAATAAATGGTAAATTAAACTTCCCTATTTTATTACTGAATGGTTATTTAATTGCACATCATTTTTAAAGTTTCTAAAATCACAGTTTACTAAGGAATTCGTTTTGTTGTTTATTCCTACTACATGATAAGTTTTCTAATCACATTACATTGAAATGAAATCAAAAATAAGAAAGTAATCTACATAATTCTGTGAAGAGAATATTCAGTGATAGATTTAGTATTTTTACAGTTTATCATCTTTATATAAATTTAATAAATAAGTTATTTAAGTTAAAAAACTATAAAGATAATATAATTCATTTCATAACATGAATAGTAAATTTTACACTTATTGTTTTTATGAAATCAAGAAAATGTCTCTATTAACATGATAAAGAATGTATATATATACATACATACATACATATATATATATATATATATATATATATATATATATATATATATATATATATATATATATATATATATATATATATATATATATATATATATATATATATATATATATATATATCCTATACTTTTTTATATTAAATAAATAAAATACACTTTTAATGTGTTTGGTTAATAATTATTTCTGTGAAATAAAGACCACTTTATGGAAACTATTCGATTGTTAAACCAAAAGTACTGAAAGCTACTTGCTGAAAGATTATACATTGTTTTAAATATTCTGAATTTAACTTAACTGACACCATTCTAAATTATCTTTCTTTTAAAGTTACTTTAAGTAAAGTAACTTTTACAGCATAGCCAAAATGAGAAATGAAAAGTTTGAAATAGATTTAGTTTATATATATATATATATATATATATATATATATATATATATATATATATATATATATATATATATATATATATATATATATATATATATATATATATATATATATATATATATATATATATATATGTTGGGAAAACATTTTTATAAGAATAATTGTTGAATTTAAAGACAATTTAAACATTAACTGTTCCCAAACATCTGCGATTTAATGAAACACACTCAATGAACAAAATAAAATCATTATGTATTCTAAGACTTTTGTTCAATTGTAATATAAATTTTACGAAACTTATCAGTCCAAGATGCTTATAGTCTAAAATAAAAGAAAAAGTATGAAAAACAAAAATATTGTCTGTCAAAAACTTTCCATAAAGATTTACAATTTTTATTTATACATTAATAGCCAATTTACACAAATTTATTTCTATTGTTAATTGAATAATCCATATTATATTTGAGGCATTTTAATTAGTCTACATAAAAACTAAACATTTTTTAAGTTAAAAGTATAGGCTAAACTAAATTAGGTATTATTGTATACGTTAAACATAACACATAACTTAGTTAAACCATCCAATGCAGAAAAAGCTTACATTGGCCATAGGCTTGCTTTTTACACTGAAGCACTAAAGTTAACGTGTTTCACATGCCATTTCTTTCGTGCTTCCAATAGTTCAGTATGTGAAGTAAAAAGGTCTCCATTCATGTGAAAAATAAGTAGTCAAACTATCAGTAAAAATTCTTTATGTTGATGATAAATATAAATAAATTATAATAATTGTATTTTATTCTTTGATTTAGAATGTATATAAAAATCAATTAAATTTCAACTTTCAACAGATTGATAAAATGCTGACTTGAAAAGTGATTCGGTAGTTGCCACCGATCCCTTTTAAATCAATGGAAACAATATTTCCTTCATCTGCAGTTATTGCTCTCAACGTCAATATTTTTTGTAAGGAGTTTCTAATTTTATAAAGTTCGAAAAACTGAGACCTCTACATTCTAGAAGGCTTCACATAACTTAATTCCTTATCGATTTTTATAACAACTTTAAATTTATAAGCAAACTTGAGCTACCATTGACGCAATAAATTGTCAAGTATTGGATCTAAAAAAGCCATTATATTATTATTTTGGCAGATACTTAGTTTTAATAAGTTCTGTTTTGAATGAATGACTTAATATTCGAACTTTTGCAGCATTTTATTCATGTTCCATGTCACCGAGAGAGATCTCTATTCAATCGATAGAACCACCATTTCTTTCATTGATATCAATTGCCCTTAGTGTCAGCAAACGCCGAAAAGACGCCTTCTACTGTGATACATTAATCTTTCCGCAGAAGGAAAAATACACACTTTCTGACAATTCCATCCCCAAAAGCTACAAAAGCAATTGATTCATAAGCTTTGTCTTTTTTGTAGCTATTTTATTTTTCTGTATGAGTTTTACCGCTTTAGTTCGTTGTTGATATTATCATTATAAGTGCTCTAATGAAAATAATCTTTGAAATTAAATGCAACAGAAATGACTTGATCATGACTAATTTTATATTCTTCATTAGCAATAAAATATTTTTGATCTTGATGCAATTTTAAAATATTGTCCATAATATGAAAATTACTTGATTGCACATTTAAATTTTAATATTATGCTTTCTCTTAACTATTAATTACTTAATAACTTCGCTGCATTATGTTTTTTAAAACAAATGATTTTAATAGTTTATTACATGAAGTGACTGCTTGAGATACATTAAAGCTTCTAATAAATAGGAATAAAATTTGAGACAAAATGCATGCTAGATAAAAAATTTTTAAAAAATATGAAAACTAAAAAAAAGGAACATTGAGTTGGAAGGATTATTCATTTCATAATAATTTTGCTAAAACATTGCAGTTAGAAACTGATAACTTAAGGAAAATATATGAATTTTAAGAACTGCTAATATGTTGATAATTCAAATTCAAATGATTTTACACAGATAAATAAAGGATAATTTTCAATGAAAAACTTATCATTGCTTAGTTATCGTGTATAGCTTTGCAATGAAAAAAATTCGGTGATCAGAGTGAAGTATACACTTATGAATATTTATCTAAGAGTTCAAAAGTTATTACTGCTTCCAGAAAATGAAAACAGCAGCATATAAAAACAGCGCAACAGGAGAAACAAAAATTTCTTATTAAATAAAGTTTAGCTTTTTTCACATAATTTTGTTTTAAGTAAACTGTTTCTATTTACGCTATGCTTGCTTATTTTTAGCACATTTATTAATATTATCTTCAATTTTTTGTAATTATTGTAAATATTTACTTCAATATTTTAATGAAATAAAAAAGTGAATAATGTTTTTGTAGAAGAAAGCAGGAATAACAATCGTTATAAAGTAAATTAAAATAGTAAGGTGTTTTATTATTAATAATTTATAAAGTCAACTTTCCCCAAGTATTTTGTTATATATAATATTTTTACTAAACAGGTTAAAAACATGTGTTTTATTTTTGCTTCTACAAAAAAAGTTTTACTCTTAATTATCAAGGAAGCGCACACAGATTTTTACATATTATTTTGTTCTATGTCATTCATATAGTCCATGAGTAAAATTTCATTAATTAACTTAAAATTGGAATTCTCATCGATTTTTTAAATTTCTTTAAAATATTCTTATGAAAAAAAATTTCTAATTTTTCTATGATTCACGTAATTAATAACTAAAAATATTCATATGTAAAAAGATTTTTACATTAAAATTTATTTGATAATTGTTAGAATTATATCACAATTGAATATACCATGATTCTTTTAACACGAATATTTTGCAAATTTACGTGTGTGTGAGATAATGTGATTGTGAACATTTTATTCTGTTTAAAAGTGTGCTACTAATACAAATGCAAACATATGTTAATCTATGAATATGAAAGATGATTTGTGCAGTAATGACGCATAATGTACGAATGTGTAAGCATTGAAGCGAAGTGGAATGTGCTGCTTAAGGTAATGTTTGTTGTCACTTATTACACTTAGACAAGCCAAGGTAGCTATACCCTTGGTTATGCAAATTTAAGGCAGTAGGGAGCGTCTTTGGATTAATTCACAGTCAGAGCACCACAAATGTGAAAGTACGACTTTTTTCTAAACTCCTCCGGCACACCAGAGAATCCACCAGATTTTGATCATTCGATCTTGAAGGACTTGATGTATATATATATATATATATATATATATATATATATATATATATATATATATATATATATATATATATATATATATATATATATATATATATATATATATATATATATATATATATATATATACATACATATATATATATATATATACTTATATACTTAGTAAACATTACCATGTAAATATGTACTACATTAAGTACAATAGTATTCAAAATCATAAACTTGTTCTGCTTTCCACCAGATTTAAATTAGTCAGAATCATGAAAACTAGAACCAAAAGGTTTTAATTTGAGGTTAAATGTTGCACATAAGATTAAAAAACTAAAGACAGATAATTGTTTAGACTTTAAAGTTAAGACTTTACAATAGTTATATTACCATATTATATTATTACAATTATATTACCAATCATCTATTCATCGTAAATTAGTTCAGATGCCTTCCTGAATAACATTTTAACAGATAATATAATTACATTACTCAATGCTCAGAGAGTTTATTTAAATAATTTATTAAAATTTACAATTATTTAATGATTTTTGAAGAGAACAAGAAAGCTTCATGAATGAATTTCCGTATAAGATATTTGATTCATAAAATTCATAGAATTTATCATTTTAATAATTTAAATAAATAACAAAAAATAGTTTCCTGTGCTGTCAAAACATTCATAGAAATGTGAAATAGCCCAATTTATGTTGATACCGATGTATAAAACTCAACATATGACTGAGCCAGGGGGCGCAGCTGCCCCGGCCTCCCACATCATAGAGGGCTCCAATTGTAATTGAAAGATCATTTTACGTTTCCTTCTTCAATAAATTTTTTTTAAACAAAACATCAGTACAGTGTAAAATCCGTTAGTTTTATGTCAGCTTTTTAATGAATCTATCACATAAACACAAAAAATCTATCTTTCGTAAATGCATGATTTTCTAAGACGGAAATAAAGCTTTTTTTAAGGCCCTGCCCTTTTAAAGCTAAATTTTGCAGTTGTGGTGGAAAAATTTGGCCAATCAAAGCCCTATATTTTTACATATTGCAAAATCCATTGCTTACAAGAAATGCGGGCCACACATTCGACTTAATTTCGGCTGCTGCGATGGCTTAATTGAGGCACCGGAATTGCGACATTTAAGCCCCCCCCCCTTATGGCAGCAAGGGCATGAATTCTCAAAATGAAATTTTTTTATTTATCGACGTTGTGAAGCAGAGGGGAAGCTTTTGTTCCGGGCCCCATTCATGCAGAGTCGGGCCCTGCTGAACTTCGCACAAATATTGCATTTATATATTCTTCTACTAATGTCACACATAATAGTTGTATATACTGCTATAATCAACACAAAGCAATCATAGTATAATATAAGAGTATTATGTAATGATATGTATGGAAAATAGGTGTCTTCCAATTAAGTTATAGAATTCAGGAAGCACTGCATATCGAAAACCATAATTGTTGTCATTATATTTCGTTGTAAGATATTAGTACGGAGGTCGATTCCTCACAATCATGAAAAATGGATTTACATATATCACCATTTTGCGATGACTGACTACAAGTGAGCATCAAAGGTAAAATGTAGTCTTACGGTCTTTAAATTCCAAAAATAGGTTAGTTCAAGAAAACAAACAATGCTTTGATTGAAGTACACTGAAAATCATAGATAGAATAAAAACAATTAAATCAACAAATTGCTTACGAAATTATATTTTTTATTATACACACACACACAAATATATATATATATATATATATATATATATATATATATATATACATATATAAATAATATATATATATATATATATATATATATATATATATATATATATATATATATATATATATATATATATATATATATATATATATATATATATATATATATATATATATATATATATATATATATATAATAAACATTGAGCATATTAAAATTTTAGTTTCCTTCCAGGAATATGAATTATAATATACGTGTTCCCAAAATAATTTCCTTCCTATTTTCATTTAAGAAACTGAAACGGCATAGGTTTGGCTTCAGAGATGGCAATGAAAGCAGGAGTTCCATTTAGATATGCTAAATTTTTAGAGTTTTCTACCATTTTTTAGAAAAGTCAGCACAACTATTTTTAGTCATTCTCATGCTAGTGTACTTTCATAAATTAAGTTTTTTTTAACTAATAAAATTAAATACTAATGAATTAAAAAACAGTGTCAAATGCGTGTTCTAATGGCAATAATATATATATATATATATAAGAGACTGTTAATTTGATTCAGCATTATTTTTTCCAGGTTCAACAATTAAATTTTTACGGTTTAGTAGAAGCATTCTATAATAAATTGAAGTAACGAAAAAGACTAGGAAATTGCTGTTCTGTTCCATGTTCAGTAAATCGAATATTTTTGATTTTTGAATAAAAGTTCTGTTAAAATTCAATTAAAATGAGTAAAGGAAAAATATTATTAAAACTAAAATCAGTTCTAAGAACAACTCAATTAAAATTTAATATTTTGATGTTAAAAAGAATAAACATGATACTAGAAAATGCCAAATCTTTTCCGTATGCAATAAATAGAAATATTTCCGGTTTGAAGAATTATTATTATTTTTTTAAATTTTATTACCTAGTATGTAAAACGAACCAAAATGATACTAGATATCCTTTGTTTCATGTTCATCCAATCAAAACGTTGCAGCTTCGAAGAACAATTCTAGGTTTTATAGAACTGGAAAACAATGTTTTTGTGCGTTACGTTAATAAGCGTACTAATCGAAGATTGTATTTTTTTATTGTGTAGATGGTAATAAAAATCAAAACTTATTATTAGGATGAAGTTAATTTAAATAAAGTTTATGAGAAAACAAAAAGGTGCGCAAATTCAAAATATAACTGTTAGAATAAAAGTCATTATTTTTAGCAGGAGCTGTTAAACAAGATCTCATCGGGCAAGACGAGTAATAAAATAATGAGAATAAATGCATCTATTATAATTAAGTTTAATTATTCCTAAAAAGAAAAAAATGTTATATGCAAATAAAAGCAACAATAAAAAAATTTAGTTACAGAATATTCTTTGTAATGATTACTATATTAAATGGAAAATTTAATTTCCTTTTTTAAGGTCATGAATATAGTCTTATAAATACTATTTAATGGAATAATAAATGCTAACAGGTAATTTTAACATTAATAATTGTCATACCACGTAAGATTATATTGAGCATACTTTTTTTTATTTTCAAACAAATATACACAGTAGTCTTGCGAATAATAAATCTTCAGTAGGAATCCTTGCTTCGATTTATTTCTGCTATCAGTTCGCTGCACGAGACGTTTATGGCACCCTAATCTGCTTGCCGTGGCATCGTTTGCAGGTATTTTATTCTAATCCCGGCAGCTGTATACCCCCCCCTCTCTCGTTTAACACCATCCTCAGTTGACAGCACGTAAAAATAAAAAATAAAAAAGTGAAAGAATGCGATAAAACTTTTTTATTATATTTTAAAAATAGATTTGATTTTGATTATCACACCATTTTTTAAAACTTTTCTTCGTTATTAAAACATATGTAAGATCCTATGTAACTCATTGTTTAAATACTTGTTTGAATAATCCTATGGTATAAAAGAAATACGGTTTTCTCCAGATAAAAAACTATCCAATTTTAATGAAATGCAATATTTATTTTTAAGAAGGATAATTAATGGGCGATATATTACAGCTAAATCTCAGAACCTTCTTAAAACGAATTATTTTTCACAGAAAACTACAACATACTTTTTCTTCTTATTAGAATAAAAAGTGAATGAATTAAAATGAGTGATGTGCAGTTTAATAAAACACAAAGCTAAGAAGAATTTTCATAATTAAAACTGGGGAATGAAACCAAATAAAATTTGTTACTTTAGAAACACAAAAACTTTAATACGTTTAAGAATGCGCACCTAAAAAAGTGCAGAAAGCCACTCGAAGGAAAAAAAATGTAACATTCATTAAAAGGCAGTGTTTCTTGAAATAGAAATTTATTACAATTTAATTCGTACTATATAAAATACTTCACTAAGTACATTTTAAAACTTTCATATATGTAAGAATTTTTTTTACACACTGAATTTTATATTTTTATACTGAATCAAGATTAAAATTATAAATTCATTCATTTAAAAATGAATAAATTATATGATTTTTTATATCTATATTTCAGGAATTTATCTTAAACATACAGAGCAATATTGCATATAAATATTTTGCAAACAATAGTTTTTGTTTTATTGATGAAAAATACATAATTTATCGGTTTTGTTTTTATGACACATATGCCTGTTGAGTTTTATTAGGCAATTCTAATAAAAATGCTTAGAACTTCATTTTAATGCATTGTAAAAGATTCAATATTTTATTCGGATTTTTATTTTCAGTACCATTCTATAAATAAAATCAATTTTAATATCATTTTCATTAGAAATTAAAAAATGTTTGGAAAATTTATCATTGATAGATTTTGCTGATTGATAATAATATGATAATACTTACTCTTAATAATGATTTAGATTGTGTGGATTATTTGATAAATGTGCATTTATTAAAAATATACTCTATCAATTCTTGTGCTTGAATGAATTTATTTTGCAATTTAAATTAATTTAAAAAGATATTTTTAAGAAAATTCATTTCATAGAAAATGGTTTTTATTAAAGCTTTCTATGCTTAGTAAAAATATATTAGCATATTTTTGTCACATCATGTGTGTATTGATTATATATAGCACAAGTATATATATAACATTAAGGATTACTTTCAATTATTCATTAAAATGGTATAAATTTAAACATAGTTTTGGTATCGTTAGGTATCTTTAACTGATAATGTCACTAATATTTTCATAATAACAATATTTTCCTATATGGGTGGTATGGATCTGATACTTTTACACTATATGGATATGGAACGAAGAATGTAAAAATTTACAAAAATATATAAGAAATTTCAAATATTTTTAAAAATGATATTTTTAATTGTCTGTCAAAATATCAAAATTATGCTAACATGCTTTTTAATTTAAATACTTCGAATTTCTATAATCAGTCAAAATCATTACTTAACTCAACTCAAAGAGATTCATTTGCGGACAGTTTATTATCTAAGATTTTGTGTAACAGCTGAAAATATATTATTGCTTTTCCACCGCTGATAGCAATTTAGACTGATTATACAAATCGGCATAAGACAAAGTGATGATAATGATAAAAATCGCATAATATATATATATAAAGGAACAGAATTTGAAAATCTCTACTTTAAAAATATTTTAAGCTGAAAGTATTTAATTTCGCAATAGTATTTATGATGCAAAACAAGAAAAGTTAAAATTTGAAAGCAGAAATACTTCTAATGAAGTCAGCTTTTATAAGGTAATTTTTACCGTAATGATATACAGAAGGCAATTCCTTCAGAATTGTTCAATTTAAATCAAATCAGACACATTCAGTTTACGAATGAAATTGGAACGCTAGAATTAAAAAAATGTTCCAAATGATGAAAAAGTTCACGGTTCCCACTTGAAAAGTAATTAGGCTTAACTAATTCTCCATGCTAGGAGGAAGATAAGATCTAAGAGTCTTTTAAACTGCTTCAAATGAAATGGCTAATTAACCACATCGAGGTATCAAAAATGAGAGAAAAAACGGTATTTAATCGAGTTTTAATATGAAACGGCTTTTACACCAGGGAATTCGTATAATTAATATGAAAATCTTGGGCCATTAATAACTTCGAAAGATCAATTAAAAATGTAGTGAAGTGAACCAAAAAAGGAAAAGAAATGATATTTTCTATCAATAAAAAGCAAATTCTGTAGTTTTTTTGGTCACACTTTAAAAGATTGTCCTATCATTTTTGTAAGTTGTTTCCCAGTTTAATATGTAACAGTTTTTTTTATACAAAACATTCTATAGAAGAATCTATATGTGTACAGTGTATTTAGTAATTTTTATATAAATATGTAGAATATTCCATAATTTTTTGAAAACTAAGATGAATTTTTAAATTGTATGGGATTTATTTGCATTTAGTATTTAAAATAAATCCAGAATGAAAATCCTTTCTATAGAAAGTATTAACTATTTACAAATCAAAAGCATGCAATTTTATATTATTGTTTTTAATAATGTTACAGAAATACAGCATTAAACTTACACAAAAAGTTTAATAAAATGAATTTAAATGACAATGATAAAGCTTAATAGATTCATTTATATTTAAATTTGTTTTCTTTTATACAAATTTAAATGGTAATTACTTATTCTGTTTCATGTTCATCGTGCTAATAGTTAAAATTATTTTGTACTATGTCCTTATATTACATTTATAAGTATACAGTATTAAATAATTATTCCCGTTGAAATTAATATATTGTATTCATTATATATACATTTCATAAAATATTAATATTCAAACAGATGTAAAAATTCTATTTTTCTGAAAACTAAATTTTTGATTACATATTTTATATACATTTCAAGACAGAAAATTATGGAATTATTGAACTTAGAACATTTTCATAATCTTTCAATTCAAAGGTTTTCTACTGAAAACGTAACTGTTACTATTCAAACATATAGACTGAAAAAATACCTTACAGATCTCTATTTATTTAAGATAACTAAAGTTACTTCATTTATTAATTATAATATATCATAATTACTTATAAAAATTAATTTGGTTCTAATTTTATTATTGATATTTTATCTGATTTAAATATTTTTTATTTAATTTCTGAAATTTGAAAGTATTATGGAAATCAAAATGCGTAAGCAAAGAGAATTTAACTTGATAGATAAACATTTTTCTTTTTCAACTGAATAAAATTATTGTTACTATCAAAATTATCCACTTTAATATCAATTTTCTATTTTCTACACCGTGTAATTTTCAAAGATAAATCAAAATTTGTTTCCGAAATAAAATCTACAGTGTGTTTTTGTGTTATTAAAATCCCAATATTATTTGACAAAAATAATCTACATTTACTTATTATACGATTTTTACAATATATATATATATATATATATATATATATATATATATATATATATATATATATATATATATATATATATATATATGTATATATATATATATATATATATATATATATATATATATATACATATATATATATATAATACAACTACTATTTCGTCATGATTATGTGATTTTCAAGAATATGTGACAAATGAATACAAAAATTCTATAATTTATAAATAACATTAGTCAAACATATTACTGATTTTGTTGAAATTTTGTATAAGACAAATAAAAGCATAAATGTAAATTATGAATCCTTAGAGTTACGAAACATTCGAAGCAAGAAAATGTTTCACATGGTTAAAACATGGGGCATTCTTCAGAAGATCTCTTATCAGGAGTAAAAAGTGAAAAATTGATTTCAACAAAATATAGAAATTTAATTTTAATTATGAAAATTTTACTAAATACACAAATAAATTTAGAATTATATTTTAAGAGGTTATAAGATTTGAAAACTTATATCTATAACTTACATCATAATTAATATAAACCCTTTTCCATATATTTATATTAAAATTATGGGACATCTTCAAGATTTTATTTTTAAATTCTGTAAAAAAATCTTTGATGTGAAAAGAATTTTATCATCAAATATTTAGTAAATGTGGAACCCGATGCAAATCCTGTTGTCTAAAAAATCCCCTTGATTAAATAAAAAATCCATAGAAAACTATACACTTTGCGTCAAATTTTTAAAGTCAGTTCTACTGTTGACATTTTTTCAAAGAATATCAAGGAGGCGGGATTTTGTTATCGGAACTGGTATTTAAGAATCCATAACCGCTATGCGACGATGCTCCTTTTTTGGTCGTCTGAGAAAATACTATTATCTTTAATTTTCTATTAAAAATGATAATAATTGGATAAGAACTTTTTAGTGTAAGATAAGACTTTTAGACTTTTTTACATGAAACAAATAGAACTTCATAAAATGTTAAATATTACCGGAAAATCATTGCTGATATTTTAGCGTTACCAACCATTATTTTAGAACAGGTCATTTTCTGTGTATTTTTTATGTTTTATTAACTCTATATTCTGCATTCCTTTCTGCAGTTGAATTGAATTTATCCATAAACGCAAACATATTTCATGTCCAAGAAATTGGATTTAAATATTTTTTGGTATATTATAATACTTTGACTAAATTTAATTACTTTGTTAAAATTAACAAAAATGTAATCCTTATACTTCTGCGATCACTTAACACTGTTTGGAATTTAAATTGTTTTCCTCTATTTTAAAAAAATTCACTTAAAATTGAGCGAAGTTAAAAAGATGCGAAAGAAGGTTATAAAATATGGCTCACAAAGCTATTTTCACTTCAATATTTGAACTGAAGCGTCTACAGATTCTCATAGCCTTGCATTCCAGAAATTCATATTCAACTGTATTGTGTCTAAAGATTTTTGAACTTTATTTGTTTTTCATAAATAAAATTTGTCAGAATTTAAATCCTGAATGAAGTATAGATTGAAACTATTTATTTCAGCATTTAAAATTTTAGGTGTAGTTCTATTTTTATCCTGTTTATAATACCAATGCATTTTATAATAAGATCTGCAAATGCGCTTTTCGTGTATCGCAATTTTGTGTAAAATGCCCAGGATTTATTTGCTTAAAATTTTGTTAGCAATCCGAAATTTCTAACTATGTCAGTTTTGTGCGCTTTAGAAAAATAATATTCGGCTGTAATCGTTGTCGTATGCCAGCTAGGCTGGCATATGGGGTGCGCTGCTCCACTTTTCCAACTGAACCATATTTAGGTGTGGAGTCTGAATTCCTCAGTACACACATGCCACAGATACCAGTTTTTATTGTAGGCAACCATTTACACAAAGACAGGATAGAAAGTACATCCATGCCCGAAACGGGACTCGAACCCAGGACCTCCCTATCCGCAGTCAAGCACGCTAACCACTAGACAAGTTGGGCGGCTACTGTGGTTTGTAAAATGGATTAATTTCTTAGAAATGTGCAAGAATATCATCAATAATTGAAATCACGATTCCATGATCACAAAATTAAAGTTTCCCAGGTAAAAAAACGCACTGCAAAATAAAATGTATAGCACGCACATTGGAATATTTAGACTCAAATTCAAAAATTTACATGAAATCTTTAAACTTTCTATATGATGAAAACATTTTTGTTGGTGAAAGTAAAATTAATTTTTTTATTTGCATGCAATTTAATATCTCCCTATAGTGATATTATTTACATAGGATTAACATTTCGTACACACAAATTTCTTATTGAATAATAAAAGTACATGTATATATATATCGTTAAACATGTATATATATATCGCATTGAGAATTTCTTCTTTGAGTCGTTTTTTCATTTCAGCTTTCTTACATGCGTTGTTTACATTACTATCTGGATTAGTGTTTCGTGATAATAAAATTCAGAGTTAATTCCAATTTTACTTAATTAGAATTTATGTGACAACATTTCTGCGTAATTAATTCAATTTAATTTGTTTCACAGTTGTGGCATTTGCGCGCCGATTTCTCGGGAAGCATTTGATAATATTTTCTATTTTGTTTTAGAAAATGATATTTTTTTTGTATTTCTTATAGAAAATATTTTAAGTAATGATTTAAAAAACAATTACAGCAGATAAGAAGTGAGTGCTACTTGTGTAAAATAAGGAAGAACAAGTTTAGTTATTTAATTTTTTGCTTCAAAATTCTAAGACTGAAAAATGAAAACATACAGATTCGATGTTGTGACAATTATGCGTAAACTTAAATGAATGAATACCTAAATGATGAAGGAATTCAAAGAAAAGATGAACGCGCTCATTATCTGAGATTGAGTAAACAGTTTGGTACTTCAAGTAATTTAATTAAAGCATGAACCTGCTATTTAAGAAACAGAAAGTAAAACTAACTATAGTTTTTAAATTGAGATATAATAAAATAATATTAATAGGGTTTTTAAAAATTACTGAAAATTCAGTTAAATGCATATATTATATTTTTGTTTGTAAATTGTTTCTTATAAAATATAAATACACATTTTAAACTTCAATGAATATCTTAAATCCTTTAAATTAAGTATTTTAAAATTTACTTTTTTTTCTTTATAAATTATATTTTCGTATGATAAAGTGAAAGAAAATTTTGAAATAACAACATCTGTGTGTTTATCAAAGAATTTTTGGAAATATAAAAATTCTACTTTAGAGCACATTGTTAGCCAATTTAGAATATCCAAATTTCCTAATTTGAACGCTTTTTTAGATTTTTTCCAATAACAGTACATTGCTGGTACGTTACATGTTTTGGCACTAAAAGAAGTAGAATAGATGGCGTCTTGTACAAAGGGCACCCGGACATTGTGGCTTCAGTCGTTGTCGTTTAGAAACAAACACCAACCAGAATATTCAGCTTATGATTTCTATATGAATCATTGAACATGGAAGACATTGCAACCATAACCTATTTTACGTTTCCCTGCCATTAGTAAATACGATGGATCTGTTAAGTAGTCGAGTACAGCCACTTCGGTAAGCAGAACAAAGGTTTTTCCAACTCCGGCAGCCACCCATTCTTCAAAGGAAAGATTTCTAATTAAAATTAAGATACACATTGAGATTAGTTTAGTAAAAATATTTTCAGCCACCCAAAATATTGATCTAAAAATACTAATTGCAATATTTTTCACAGGAATTATAAAGAATGCATATATTTTTTCGCCCGATTTACAAATTGAACTAAACGCTTTTTTCTTTGAAGTCAAAAAGGAAAATTCATTCATTTTAATTAGCTTTTACATATTTATTCTAAATTTATCTCTAAAGGTTTCATTATACTTACAGAAATCTTTTAATAAACTTTTTTAAAATAGATTTAAAAATATAAAAGAACCTTTTAGTTCGACGTTTGAGTCTTTAAAAATAGAGGTAACATTATTCGCTCGACCCTATAAAATTGTAAATGCTAGGTTATACCAAACATACAATAAATCTATATTATGGTTTCAAATTTTGAAAATAAAATGAATAGTTTTCGCAGACCTTGTCCCTCGCTTCTGCGACACAATGAATTGAAATATTTTTAATTTGATAAGCTCGGAAAGAGGTTTGCAGAGGAATCCCAGATGCTATAATTTCGGTGGTAAAGATACTCACCCTAGGGTGGTCATGGTGACGATGGTGTACCAGAAGGCGGAAGGGATGGAAGTGAAAGTGGTGTTCTCGACGTTCTTCTCGGCGTAGAACATGACGGTGGCGAAGATGATGATGGCCATGGCCAGGGAGAAGACCAGGAAGCCTAGCTCGGAGGCGCAGCTCTTGAGCGTGTAGCCCAGGATGCGCAGGCCCTGGGAATGTCGCGAGAACTTAAAGATCCGGAAGACCCGGAAGACGCGGAGGGTGACGAAGGCCCCAGAGACGTCGTCGTTGTCCTTTATGCCGAGTCCTATGTAGTAGGGCATGATGGCCACCACGTCGATCACACTCATGACGCTGCGGGTGTACTTGCAGCGGTCGGGGGCGGCGTACAGCCTGAGCAGGTACTCGGCAGTGAAGATCATGACGCAGGCCGTGTCCAGGCAGAAGAAGGCCGCCTTGTAGGTCTCGCCGCACGACATACTGTCGCCGGTCGCCTCGTTCATGCTGCAGGGGAGGGTTTCGCACACGTTCGCGAACACCGAGACAGCAATAAAGAAACCAGTCACGTAGTAGAAGACCAGTGCCGCAGTGCTTGTGTGAGGGTTCTCGAAGGCCCTCCACATGCGCTCTCGGATATTGGCGTGTGGCATATTGTCTGCCTCGTTCGCTTCCGACAGCCGGTCGTCCATGAGTCGCTCCGCGTTCTCTCTTTTCCTGTCGCGGTAGTCCTCGTAGCAGCAGTCGCCGATCACGTCCGGGATGATGCCGAAGAAGGCGAGCTCCTCGTCGTACGACATCAGGCACTCGTGCTTAGGGTAGTGCAGCTTGCCCGTCCGGTAGTAGTTGAGAATGTGCCGGAAGATGTCCGGGTCCCGGTCGAAGAAGTACTCCCGGCTGTCTTCGTCGTAGAAGAACTCGCGCTCGTTCGAGCCGAGTAAAGTGTCCGGGTACTTCTCGACGGTGTTGCGCCAGGTTTCGAACCGGCGCCCACTCACGTTGATGATGAACTTCTCGTCCTCTCGTTTCCTCTGCTCTTTGGTGACGGGCGGCGCGGGTAAGGGCTTGTTCGCGATGGGCACCCAGCCTATGGCCGCGGCCCTGGCGAACGGCAGCCAGGCGGCCACGGACGCCATGTCTTCACGGGAACATCGCTTTCCTGAGTCTGGAGGAGCCCCTGCACGGCCGCCGCCGCAGCACCGGGGCGTCGCCAACGCCTTCGCCAAACCGCCGCATCGCCGCCGACTCGTGCGGAGGGGGGAAGGGACTATCCTCTCTATAGACGCTCCAGAAATGGATGTTCAACACACAAATCTTTCGAATATCGCTGGATTTAGTTTATTTTCCGCGGAAGAGAAATTAAAAAACCGTTATTTCCTCAACAAAATTACATCAATACGATAGAATTAAAATTAGAACTGATTTGGAATTTCAATATAGATTTTTCTAAAATAATTTTTAAATGAACACAAAAAAAATTATAAATTCTTGAGGCCACGAAATATCGTTTGGTTATTAATAATAATTGTTGAGTAAAAATTAAATATAGTAAAACCTAAAATTATTTACGTAATTAAAAACTCACACATACGCATATATATACATATATATATATATATATATATATATATATATATATATATATATATATATATATATATATATATATATATATATATATATATATATATATATATATATATATATATATATATAACAAAATTACGATAATATTCAAAATAATATTTTATACAAAAATTTTCTTAAATATATTTCAATTTTATTCAGTATGATTTACTTTTTACAAATAATAAAGAATAGTGTTAAAGAGTGCAATAATTAGCTTAAATTTGATATCGCGAATTTAAAATAATGATTATATAATTTAAGGAAAAACATTATGAAATAATAACTCGAAAATACTTAAACTTATGTACAAATTCGTAAATCGAACTTCAAAAAATGTAAATGAAATGTTATAGGCATTGCTTGTGTACTTAATTTTTTTTAAAAAAATATATTAATTTTTTTATAAATTAGAAAACGATGAATAAAATTATAAATGAGATATTCTTATTTTTGTTTACAATAATATTTGTTGATAAGTATTCGAGTTGTACATTTTCATATTTTATTAATATTTTGCGATTTTTTAATTATTTTACGAATATTCGTGTTTAAGAATGAATTTTATCGAAAGATAAATATTTAAATGTAAAATCTATTGTATTATTTAAACAATATTATGTTTTTATCAATGAAAAATATGTATATGAAAATAAAAAACTTTGTATTATTTAATATAATTAATAAAATATGTCCATTAAATATAAACCATTAGCTTATTAATTTTATTTATAGCATTCTCTATTTAATGAAACATTTGTTATTATTACATCGAAAAGTATAAATAAGATTTAATCAAGATGTGAATATCTGGATTAAATCTATATATGAAAATTATTGCGATAAAAAAAGGTTTTAAAAAAATTAATTCAAATATATGAGACATTAAGCTATGGTAAGAAAATATTCATTATTTTTGAAAGATCTGGTATTAAATTAAGTAGTACAATATGAGTATCAACATTGGCATATAATAAAACTCTCTGAAAAATTTATTTTATTTAGCAAACAGCATTCAATAAAGTTTAATTTTCATTCAATATCGTAATAAATATATAAGTTGAATTACTGTTTCTTAAGAGTTTTCAAACTTTTAGAAAATAATAAAGTAAAAATTTAGTGGAGAATTTTGCTGAGAACTCTTTGAAAAGTTGTCTATCTATGTATATATATATATATGGTATGTTCTAGTACACATCTTTTCGTGACATTAATGTATTCAGTTTAAATTTTAATTGAACTGAATTTTGCGAAGGAGTTCAATGTTTTTGTTAATTAATTTAAATCTAATTTCTTTTACAAATATGAAATAAATAATTTGAAGAATATAATGCAGAATTTTAATAAACTATCTAATACATTTTGATGTTTAATGATTTATAAAAATTCTGAAGTAAAAGTATATGAATAAACCTTTATCATTTATTTACGTAAAAATATTTTAATTCAATGAGAAACTTTTATTGATGAATTTTTTCTGTTTGAATAATTTCTCTTTTTTAAACATCATCTTCCTATTTTATTAAGTACTGACAATTTCCTTTTCAAATTTGAAAAATTTTCTTTAACATCCATGATTGCAACTTCACGGAAAAATAAATTATTTCTTGAACTGTAGAAATTAACTTGGATTTCTTATCATGTGCTCTTAAGTAATGAACTAATCATGCATAACAAAAAAGTACTTGGCATGAATAGACATTTTCTTACTTGTGCTCGAAGATTAAATAATAAATGAATAAACAAAAGTAACAAAAAATGTCCTCAAAAATATTAACTATAAAATTTTAAAATATATATAAGCTTAAAATGACATATATGAAAATATACATGTGGGCAAAATGAAATTTATATCTTAATTTTTTAAATACATTTTCAGTGTTGTGTAATACATTATCAGAGAACCACTTTTTATTTATAAAAATAATATTATTAAATAATAAATTATTTTGCAAAGTGTATGCTAAAGTACTCTGTCTCTCTATTAGCACTTTTTCTCAGACTTTCAATATTTATATTTTCGCGATACTTGGAATTTTAATACTTATTTAGAGTACAATTATCTTCACTTTTTCACTTTTATATCATAAATTAATTATGTGAAATAAAGGTATCAAAATAATTACATACAGGGCAAATAATGATTTCATGAATAAAATAAAAGAGTAAATGTATTATAAACTCCAGTACATTTACTATTCTGTCATTAAATGTTGTCATTAAAGTTTTGTGCGTTATTTTTTAATGTAACAAGGGAAAATATTTGAGTAATATTTGTAGAAAAATAACATATACAATATTTCACAAATAACTTGTCTTATTTTCATAAGCAAGGAGTTTACAATTTTTTGAAAAATAATTTTCTTTATGTAATAGTTTAAAAATAATTTAAATGGTTAGGCAACTTTATATATATATATATATATATATATATATATATATATATATATATATATATATATATATATATATATATATATATATATATATATATATATATATATATATATATATATATATATATATATATATATATATATATACATTATTATTATTATTAAGGACATTTAACTTTATTTAATCACTTAATCCAAGTGAAAAGCACACTGTAAAGGAAAATTAATTTTCTTGAACACCCCTGAAATTAAATTATAGTGCGCTCTTGTTACAGTTCTGAAAAGTTAAAAGGAAACCATCAATTGTGGTAGGCTTTTAAAAATGGAAATTCTGTCATGTTTTTATAATGACATTTGCCTCTCACTAAGTCTGCACGTTTTCAGAATACTTATCAACTTTGCTGACAGATGCAAACTCAGTGCAGTACTGATGACAACTTTTGAACTCTCCCATTACATCACTTGGGAATTGCGCAGTGGTGAGAAATTGTTTGGAGAGGGTGTGTCACTTAATAAATGTTTAATTTTAAAGACATTATAGAAATAACTGAAAAAAGACATTCGCAAGCACACAAAAGTTGAGAAATGATGAATTATACTTTGCTGAAATGTCTTTGAATAGTAATGCTTTCCCTGTCAATATACAATGCATAGTATTATTTAGATTTTAAATAATATAATTTAATTAAAATTATATAATTTATTAAGTTATGTTATATAATTTAGATTTTAAATAATATGAAATTGTGAGAAATAAATTATTTTCTAAAATAAAAGTTGCTTTGATGTAGTAAAATTAGTTAATATTTGCTTTCCACTCTTAAGTGGGAAGCATATATTATTAACATGTTAAGGAATGTCTTAAAATTGCATTCCTTATTAGTATAATTGTCAACAATTATAGAATACTGCTTTCTAAAACGAGTTCGTTTTTTCAAAATGTGTTAGCTTCAGTTAAAATTTAAATTAGTTTTAAAAATATCTTAAGATATTTAGATAATTATTAACAACGTTTTTCTGAGAAAATATGAAAACTTAGTAATCAAAGGTAAAGTTATAATTTTTTTATGCAATCCAAAATTAACTTTATTCAAAGTTTAAGCTTGGAAAAATGATAATATTAACAAGATTTTCCATTTTATGAATGCATAATACATAATTGTATTTAAAAAAATATTTATTAATATTAACTAACATAAATCCATATCTTAAAGTTTAATAACATAATTTCATATTTTCTAATTTTTATAACTAAGTCATATTCAAAGTTCTTAGCGATTCTGCCCTTCATTCAATATCTTTTAACTATAAATGATTATTAAGCTAAAATAGATTGTAAAAAAACCCAAAGCAAGTTTGCGTTAATCTCATTAAAATGAAAATATTCACAATATAAAAGCCAGATTTAACTTTGGCGGTTTTATATACTTTACATTTATTTGTCTTTAATGTAAAAAATATTATATTGCTTAACCATCTTCAAAAACCAATATTATACAGGTATGCAATTTTAGGCAAATGCCCCAATTTGTATATTAAATTACAAATTCATTGTGTCAGGAAACTTGTGTTATTGTTTTGAAATAAATTTGAAGAGACGAATACTATCTACTTTAAAAGCTACTAACAATTTACAAACTTTCTATTTTAAAAAATACAAACAATTTAAACGAGATCTATTTTGGAAAATACAACGCCTTAAAAATGTTATGAAAATAAATAAATTAAAAAATTAGCAATTTGTATAAAAAACGAACACAGTAAAGACAAACATTTTGCCGACATTTAAAACTTCTTTTTAACAATATTAACAATTAATTACAATTTTAACAATACATTGTACATACAACTTAAGGACAACTTTTATGTAAAGAATTTTCAGTAATGATTTATATATATATATATATATATATATATATATATATATATATATATATATATATATATATATATATATATATATATATATATATATATATATATATATATATATATATATATAATAAATATACTGCCACAATATTCCATAAAATAATTGCAAAATTCGATAATCACATAACTGATCTTTTTTGGACTACTTTTACAAATTTTATTTATAGTTAAATCTATGCTTAATTTCTGCTTTCTATTTTCAGTAAAATAATTATTAAATTTGCCTTTTTTAACTTGCAATGAATTTCAGATAACTTTTAATCGCTTTTTTTCATTAAATAATTTCCTTGATCAAATAATTGCTTTTGAAATTATAAATAAAATAAACAAAAGAATGTAAATGTTAAAAAAGGAGTAAATAATTTAACTCGTTTTTTTAACATTTAACTTGAGGATAGTTTAGCTTCAAGTTCCAATTGCCAATGTTACATGTTTTCTTAATTTTTGCAAAAACTCCAATACATGTAAATATTCTGTAATCATCTATGTCACTTTTATTTTTCTCAATTATTTGCAGTTTTTGGCATAAGTTGTACCTGGTTTCTTCAGCAGATTTTATAAAGTCAGAAATATTTTTAGAAAGAACTCAACGTTTCTGAGTAGGAAGCTATGCAACAAAGCGTTCAATTTAAGAAGATATCTCAGTATACTTTTCCCCTTCCCCAGTGGCATGGGAACCCTGGGGGTGGGGCTTCTCAGGAATGTTTCTTCAGGCCTCTTCATGCCATGGTGTTCCAATTCATCAATTTTAAAATGGTGAGATTTTTTATTGGCAGACAGCCTACCTTGGATTTTATCAGGCCTTAGCTTTTGTTCCAGAGGAGCTAGTCAAGAATATATTTGTGTTGCGCATTCTTTGCTCATTCTAATAACATGACTAACTATTCAATATCTCGGATTTTTATGTAATGTATTGAGGACGATGAAATTGAGTTCGCTGAAAGGACGATAGAGTTCTGCAGCTGAGTGTCTGTTTCATGAGCCATCCACTTGTGCACCGCCAAAAATGGCTTTTAATCGCAACATCAAACATTCCAAAAACAAACTAGCTTTGAACTATGCTTTTTTGGTTCTTCCTGATTTTCAATTTTGAAAGAAAAATTGTCTTTCAGTGAAATCTTTTCTTGATCTTCCTTAAATCTTCTTGAAAATTAAGATCATTATCATCAGCTGAAGATGCTGCTAATTCCTTTCCATTCGTGAGCAAATTATTGTAAGCTTTATCATATTCGTATACACAAAGTACATTAAAAATTTCTGAAGCCTAAGAAACGTTAATATTTCATATTAAAAACTATCACGAACATCATTTATATTGTCCAGCATTTTGTATGCATAATAAATACGCACACATAATATTTTTCTTTTCTATTCGCAAAAGTATTTATATTTTCCCCTTAATTTCCTAAAAGGCATCAAATATCTTTTATAACTTAATAAAATCATAAAATAATGATAGCTGGATCATTCCTAATTTGAAAAACTGTGAACTACTTTATCTATGACAATTTCTACTCCAGGAAATATAATAGAACTCTATTTTTGTTCAGAGAAATAAATAAACCATAGTAACATATTATGAAAATGAATTTACTTTATTATTTATGTGTAATAAAAGCTGCAAACAGTCGCGACCAAAAAATAACGCTATGAATAATGTAATTATTTCATTCAAATTATTATGACACCAATCAACAATATGTACAAAACAGAAGAAAATATTACCCCATTCCCCAAAAAAAAGTTGGTCCCGACACTTTTTTTTCAATTGGTGCCGTCGGACTTTCACGTAAACATGTCGTAGAATTGGTGACACGGCATTCACATTTGTCTGCATATGCACAAATGCTTACAATAAACTAACGGATATCCCAGAATGGTTTGCGGCGTGATGTCTAAATTCCAAATAAATTTCAGTCCCTAATTCCCAAATTTTTTTGTGCAAAAGAATCGAAATTGCCTTGGAAAGTAAAGTGTGAATAAATTTATAAGCGGCAAATACTTTTTTTTTTATCATTCTTCAAGTAGTAATAAAAATATTTATCTTAGCTATTCAGTACTTAAATTATTCAAGTGTTTATCATAAATCAGTGATTATCAGAAAAATCGGCTTAACCACGAAACCCAGTCTAGTCAATTTCGCAAATAATCAAAATCTTGTATGAAATTGATATATTTTTCAAAGCACAACAGTGGATGCATAAATATTCACAGGAATTAATGTGCATCTACGGCAAAATCAGAAACTTTCGAGATGACTGTGATCTCCCATAATGTTAAATTTGCATTGAATTATTATCACATTTATGGCGCACCTTTCCTACCATAATAGTGTCTTTGTAACTTTTTGATGCAGCTTTGTATTTATAATCTTAAAAATTTTAGAATTATATGTAAAAAATTTTAAAAATAATTATTATAATTTTATAAATTATAAAATGTTAAAAGATTTATATTTTGTAATTAGAAATTTTAAAGTAAAGATTTCATTATAAATCTATATGTGTTACTTAATCCACTTTTAATATCTTAACTAAGCTTTTATTCTTTTTAAGTGAAAAATATTTTCGTTCTTTAATGCTACATTTTTGTTTTACTCTTTCACAGTTATAAATGATTAAAACTTTTTGTAACAATGTTTCAAAACTATTGTATAGTGCTTTATAAACTTTTATCTATAACGTTTAAAAAGCATAACATTATTATGTGTTTTAACATTATTATTATTAACTTATGTTAGTTAAGCATCTTTTTATTTTATCAATAACATACATTTTATAAAAATAAGGTAATAAAATAAATTCAAATTTCCACACTATTTATAGTACTATGAAAATTTATCAGGACTTTCAAAATAAAAAAAGTAGACAGTATTATTAGTATTTAATTTATTCATTATATTTATTTTACAAAATATTTCATTTCTTCGAAAATATTACATTGTCAATATTATTCTGTAAAGGCTTCGGTGTTTTAGTAAACTAGTTAAATACACAATATAATATTGTTTATGTTTACATATTTGATTATTTCATAATCTTGTAAATATTTAATTTAACATCTGACCTTTACATATTTGCTATTCGAAGAGTAAATGAAATAAAATTTTCCCAATTTTCCCTTTATTTGGACACATTTATATGAAAATAATGCGTTTGTTTTATGCGTGTAAAGTAAATCTAAATTACTTCATGAAAATCTGTAAATCCATGTTAGTCTTAGTAACGATATCTAGGTTCATTTTAAAATTAAAATTTTAATTATTTATTATAATATTTAAACTTAAAGTAAAATTATAATAATATTAGTATGAATGACATGTAAAATCAGGTGTAAAAAATGTAAAAGGAAACAGTGTATTTATTTCTAATTTTGAAATTCTTGTCTCATAAACAAAACTAAAAACAAATTTCGTGGATTTAATTTTTTTAACGAACCAGAAAAAAATGTATGCGTTTTGCTCGGTTTGCCAGTGCACGTTTCTTGAATGTTGCCCCGGAAACTGTGACGTCAGTCGCAACTTGCAAATCAGATGGTTAGATTTTAACAAGCCTTCCTTCGTACTCTCAAAAATTACAGAGGAATTCCATGAACGGAGTTTGCTCAACCCAATGGAAGCGCCGAGGATTTACAGACAGGACTGACCCAATTTCAGAATGGGAAACGCAATTTCAAGATTTAGATACTGAATAAATTTATTTGACTGATAATGGAAAAGTCTCATTTTAAATACGAATGGAATTCAAGATGCGTTAGAAAGATTCCCTTTTTTATTATTTTCCCATTTTGTGCGCAGAATATCTTTACATAAAGTTGATTAATGAATTTAATGGGAACTTTTATTTAAGACTTTCCTAGCGTTGGTTAGAAGAGATTTAATCTCTTAGATTCCTTTTGCAAAGAGCTAATTTGTGCTTATTTTTATTTAAGATTCTAAATTATTTTGAGAATGTTTCACTTTTTTTCAATAAGAATGTTAAAAAGATATAAAGCTGTAATAATCAAAAACAATCACCGGAAAGAGGAAAATGTAATTTAATTTCTGGAAATTTTTTTCCATTAGAGATCCTTAATAAATGATTATCTAGATTTTTGAGTGTTTCTTAAAATGAAAGGAATTTATAAGCGTTCAGTTGATTTCTCTATACATTTTTTTCCTAGAAACTTAGCATTTCAATTTTCAAATTATTATCCATTTATACGAAACTCATTTAGTTGAATGATGTTACCCGTAAATTAGATTTATGTTTCGAATATCTTTAAAAAAATGAGAATCATTTCTTAAAAACATAATTATTGTTTTTCTCTCGTCTCTCTAAATGTTTACTGAGATTTCCTTATAATTTTTATGAGAACTTTTGAGTAAACGGATGCAGTTAGCTTTTGCTCTCATATGAAGTGATTTAGCACTCTTGTTTTACCACGCCATGACTTCCCAGCGCATAGACAAAGAAAATGGAATATTTTACAAAATGACATGATTTATTTGATGTTTGCATTATTTGCCTTAATGATGTTACCCCATTTACAAGACTATTTGATTTTTTGCTTTATTTGTATCAGTACCCTTATTTATTAGACTATCGGTTGTTAGAATCATTAGATTAAGTTACACTCAAGCAATTTATAAATTTCAGACATTCATATGTACTAAAACTAGGTATATCGTAATTTTATTTGAACAAATAAATTTTTATAAAAATTTCTTTCAATATATATGATGATGTATATATAAGATAAGTTGTGATGTATATAATGTTTATAATGATACATATTTAGATAGGTAAACATACTTTGATTAGAAAATTCATTTCAATTTTTGATAGTCCCTTGCAGTTTTTTAAAATATTTTTCAATCTTTAATTCTAATATAACGAAACATTTTCTTTTATATTTTAAACTTTGTTATACAATTATTTTATAAAATTCAGTTAAATCAAATGACACAAATCAAAATTTGAATTAGAATATTAAAACTGTCAGCACTTAAAAGTTTTTTCCTATGTACTTAGCATTAAATCTTCTTACAAAAATTCACAATCTTCATTTTATGGGTGTTTAACAATATTTCTAAAAACGTATTTTATGCACTAGTGTGCTTGCTCTGATGTATTCTGCTGATGAGTACAGCACTTTTCTCATCATAACGCAACATCATCGTGTGGCAGATTCTGCTGATTCCACAAGAAGTTGTAAACGAAGTTGTGTCACGCACTAAGTCATGCGTTTATTTTGCAATCATACCGAAGGAAAATACTGAAAATTCGATAACTGCTCTTCCATGATTTTTTTTAAAAAACTTAATTGATAGATTCATATGCATTCTTCAGGATATAATATTAGTATACGTGCCTTCATGTAATATCATCTCATCATTCATAGCATAACAGCCTTATGTCAGTCAAGGCCTAGCCTAAGCGTTTCCATCCCTTTGGATCAACAGCAAAGTTCCCCTAGTTTTTCATGTTTCCTTTTCATTCACGACATCTGTCCATCGAATTCTTCTTTCTTTGAAATAACAGAAAATTTTTGTTTAGTATTTGTGTTTTTACCCAAATGCACTGGTGTGCAAAAGCAAATAGGCCAGCTTTCCAAAGGTGTCTACACACATGCATACAAAGCGGTGCAGTCGGGCCCCGGACTGAACCTTAATGTGTACGGGTTTGAAATACTCGCCCATCACCAAGCGCCTCGTCATTTTGATCCACGTTCAGGTAACGAGGTTATACCTCAGCTGGCACCCTCCTCTCCACACCCACGCCATATCAGCTGAAGGACTTTGGACGTTACAGATGAACGTGGTCACGTTTCCAACTCAGTGAGGGCGAATGTGGTCACCCTCCCATTCACTGCCCGTGGCAAACGATGCTTCACTTTGCTGATCCTAAGAGGAAGCGGCGTGAAGCTACCGAACCACTGGAGCTTGGTGTCCAGACACAGTAGACAGAGACATTTGCTTTTCTTGCAGACCACAGTGACACTTGCTGACTGGTTTTGGGTTCTTTTCACTTCATCACCTTCCTTCTGCAGCTGATTTCCTGAGACACCCCCTTTCAAACAGCTGCATTCATAGATTTTGTTGATTCCGAACTCGTGAGATACATAGATCGTATCACTTCTTTCCTCTAATATTCCAATCATTTTTCCAAGAGCGATGCCGTTCGCGGGCGATTCCTTCTAATGATATTTCACGAAAGAAGTCTCTTGAACTTCCAGCTAATGTATCAAATTCTCAGGCATTTCTTTGATTGTAGTCTTTAGTAGCGCACTCCTATCCTTTCTATTGAATTGAGTGTTCATTCACTCAAGAACTTCTTTTCTGCAGTGTCATAGATACATGCTTAAAATTTACCCTGTTTAACTGTTTAATTGTCCTATTTCACTTAAAATTTACATCGTGAACTGGTAAGTTTCGCATACCAGTCTACAACATAACCAATTCACTTAAGACAGCTCAATTGAAGTCAGTGGAAAATATCTCTCCAGTGGCTCCTATACATTTAACACAAAATTGAAGTAATTTAAAGTTTTTTCCTCTATTACAATACTGGTTATTCTCAAATTACTATAACGCAAGCTCGGCAGTGTTGGCATTTGTGGCTGTGTACTCAAAGAATTAAAAAAACTTTTAAATACTCGTCAAAACGAAAAATAACTTATCACATATTTATTTGGAAAGCTTCTTTGATTTATAAATCTTCCAACTCTTTCTCAGTTACATTCGCACTTGTCAACTTTTTTTTATTTTTTTGTAAATTTTTCTTCAGCAATGTCACTTCCTCTAATGGCGGATGATCACAATTTGTAAAGCAAATTTTGGACGTACTATGGATGAACTTAATGTAAGCTTTGCTCATCTCATGTCATTATTCTAAGAGTGATTTCTCTTTTGTGACCACGGTACACGGTGGTTTTACATTGAGAATTTATTAGTTACTAAAATGTTTTTACTATATACAGCGAAGGTAATTATAAATTTTTATTTGATAATTCGTCCTTTTTGCATTATTATTTGAAAAAATTTTAGCAAACTGTATCGAAATTTTAATTTTTTTGATTTTTTATGCTTTTTTTAAATTAAAACCTTTAGCATAAATTTATTCCAGACCATTGAAGATATTTACACCCGATAAGCGACATCATACCTATGACCTACAGAATTTAAAGCCAGAGTATTCTATGATTTGCATCTCATCATCAAAAGCTTCAGACTATCACATTTTTTTAGAAAGTATATTGAAATTCAAGATTACTTTGCATGCAAAAATAACATTGAGGTGGTTGAATTATTTCAGAATGTGATATTGTATTGCGCGCGAGTTCAACAATAAACCATATTTAAAAAACAAAATTTAAATATAAAAGTGATTTCATTTAGATTTTCATTGTTAAATGCACACATATTTAAATAGATTCATAAGATAGATAGTGGGCTATACTAATTGTATACGCCTTTTGATTATCTTTTCTTATTTTTTATTTATGATGGTATTAAGAGAAGTTAGAGGTATAGCGCCTTAGATTGTTCAGCATTTTGGAGTACAAAAGATAGAAAATGTAAAAAAAAATGGAGATTAGATCAAAATTTAGTTGCTGTGAGGACAAGAGCTTTAAAAAAAGACTCATTATGTTGTAGATTATTTGTTATGCCTTGTTAAATAAATTTATTAATTTGATTATTAAAGAGAAGGCTTGTTTGTCTCATCCTTATGGAAATGGAAACGGAGGAACACAAACTGAAGATTCTAAATAGATTGAAGTTATAAGATGCGCCTATACACCAATAAACCGCATGAAATATTATTATAAGAAAAACTAAATATGTAATGATAATAATTAATAATCTGAGTTTCAAATGGACTTATGAAGTCTTTTGGAAAAAGAATAAGTTAGAAAATGTAAATAAAAAATCAATTATATTTTCAAAATGATTATAAAATAATCATTTTGAAAATAGAATTCACTTTTTAGTAACCTGAAGCGGATTTTGATATCCAATGGCTCTCAAGTACACGAAATTATGAAAGCAAATAACATGAAACGCTTTCATTAAAACGAAAGTTATATATTTTCAAACTTTCCAATCATTTCAATTAAGTGAATAGATTGTACCTTAGATTTTGTTAGTAATCATTCATATTAAAAACTGAAAAATGTTTGCTGCCCATTCATCAGTCATTTCTTGCTTTTTATGCATTCATAAACTCTGATAATTAAGAATTTCATGCAGAGTTACACTTCTTAATTAATTGTACTTGCCTATAGGAATCAAAAATTTTATTTTCTTGAATTCCAAGAGACACTATGTTAAAGGCAGACTCTAAAAGAACATATATTAGATATTTTTGCACCACTGTTAATTAATTAAATAATTAAGTGGTCCTACAATGAAAAAGACAGGACAATGCTTCTGCTTGATCCCTCCTCAAAATGTCGAAAGTTCCACGCAGCAGTTTCCATCTAACTGGTTGACATCGACTGTGGGTGAGGTACAGAGAAGTGCATACGCTCTATTTCTTTATTGGGATATTTAAAGAAATATATTAACTATACAGCAGTTTGATTGGTCAGTTATCTCAGTTGGCTTAAGCGTCTTGATAATAATGCGAAGGTCGTGAGTTCGATACCACTACGGGCCACTGTGTTTCTGCCGTCCGATGACTGAGTTAGCGTTCCTGACTCCTAAGCTGTTGGTCCCGGGTTTGAGTCCAAGTTCTGGCATATGGTCATTCCTTTCTCTCTCTGTTTCTCAGTCGTTTCTCCTGAGCTCCGGCGGCTTCCCGTTAAGATCTGCAAAGTGAAACATCATTTGCCGCGGGCAGTGGTTGGGACCTCTCTGGGTTGCTGGAGCTCCATGGGTTGAGGAGTATGTGATGTTCAAAGTCCTTCTACGGGTTTGGCAGGAGTGTGGGGAGGGGATGCCAGCTCAATTGTGACCTGGTTCAAAATGACAAGACACTTGGTGATGGGCGAGTATTCCAAACCCGTTAGTCTAAAAGTACTGTCCGGAGCTTGTCTGCACCACTATGTTATATGTGTCCTTTCTGCTGGTAATTTGAATGAATGTGGCCCACCCTATAATTGGGGTGTGACGTCGGTAATGTTACTTGCCTCCGTGACTTGGTTCACTGATGCCCACAGGGTGACGATAAATGAGTAGTAATTTTTGACCTTGTTATGGTTAAGTGTTAATCACTAATACCTGCCATTTGGAATAAAAAAGTATTTTGATGAAAATTTATGATTTTAATGCTGAAAATGAATGTGTAGAAAATAGGATTTGAAAAAGTAAAATGATGATTAAAAAATGATATGTAATATATTGTTTAGACTATTGAAAACGAAATAATTGGATAATTGGAACAAACTTTGGAAAATTTATGTATTTTTCTTATTTACAAGCCATGATTTAATAATTAAACCAAGCCATATTTAAATTTTAATCACACTGACATAATTTAAAGATCTTAATTCCCTTCATGTAATAACCGGATCTTAGATTAGTAGTGCCTTTTTTGTTTGCTATATATTTTCCACCTTTCTTATTTTCTTTTGTCAATTAAAATTGCTTTAGCGTGATAGTGTTTTTCTAAATGCCAGAAAGTATAGGCTTGTTTCCTAGCACAGAAGAAGACCGTTATGACGAGAGGCCGTGTTAAAAGTTCAATGTCTCATTGTGGGTATGGAGAGGAAAGGAGTGTACCGACTTAACTGTCGACCACTTGTTACCACTTGTCTGTGGCTAAAAATTTAAAGGAAATTGTCTGTTTTCAGTGCCTATGTCGGCCCAAATTGGCAAGTCTGCCAGAAACGTACATCATTAAACTTAATTTATCAATTTTTTTCTACAAGATTTGAATTACATTTTTTATATGTTCATACTTAGGGTTCCCAGATTTGTTATCGTTTATATTTGAAAGGAATTTTGAATGCATATGATTTCATATATTCTCCAAAATGTTCTACCCTCGTTAAATAATAAGCCAAGAGCGTAGCTGAGACATAAATGACGAATATCAAATAATAAGCAAAGCGAAGTTCTGTTTCAAAATTCGAAAAATCAGCAAGCGAAGTTTTAAAAATGGCTACCTAATAAAAAATGAATTCCTAATGTAAACTTAATGGTATCAGAAATCCCAAAACCAAAGAATGACCTAAAAGATGAAGATAAAAACACCAAATATCTTAAAAGTAGATTGTCATTAAAATCCCATCGATTTTATACGACCTTATTACTCGAAGATATGACCATTACAAACGTACGGGATATAAAGTTTAAGAATGCCAGAAATGGAAGATTTAAATGCAAAATAGATTCGGGAAAAGTTCGGTCCCTCTGCGAGTTTCCGTGCGCTGTTTAAGAAAGTTAAGATGATACAATTCAAATAAAGTTGAGCGAATATTTAACAGAAAATAAACCTCCAGAAAATTTCTCAGAATTTAAAGCACAACAGAAAGTAAAGAAAACTTCAAATTCATATTATCATTCTTTACATCTAAAGTGGGCAAAGGGAACAAAGTGAAAGAATCACAATCTCGAAGAAAGAATTTTTTTCTAATTAGCTCAGTTAAGAAATTCATTAGGCCAGTTTTCATTTTAAGAAACAATTATTTGAAAAATTTACAACAACGTGATTTATCGGAATCCATGTCATCGTATTATTTTAGGGATGAGTTGGGAAAAGTATAAATAAATTGGTGAGGAAGCTGTTCGAGAAAGACATTTCAACAGTATGGAATCGATTGCCGCAAACAAGGGAGCAGACACGATTGCCCGCAGTAGATGATGACTGACTTGTCCTGTTGGTGGGTCATCGATACAAGAAACCGTACACTCACCTGCAGAAGCAATACTACGAAGAAGGATAGTAAGTCTTACAATCCTAAATAAACTTCAGCCATTTGATGTTGAAGCACGTAGTCTACTTCATCTGTTGCGTAGGTCAATAATATGGTGATGCAAAAACAATAACACGATGAAGGGTATTAAGTCTAACATTCTTAAATAAGCTTCATTAATCTTGTGTTCAGGCACCTTTGTCAATGGTTGTATTCCAATGACTTGAAAACATTATACGGATAGAAAGAGCAGAATCGCTGAACATTGAGAATTGAGTGGAACGTAATTAAAATAAATAGCTATTGATTGACGAATCTTTATTCTCCATGGACGTGAGACAATACATAGGCTCGTTGTGTAGTTTCCAGTTCGAGGCACTGAATGGAAGCATAAAACAGTATTTTTAACCATTGTTTTCAGTACAGAATTTTTCAAGACATTCTACTATGAAGTCCACCTTCATCTAAAGATGCTCAACTGTCGAATAGTTCTCTCTCCAGCTACTGATTTGAGATCTGTTTGATTACATCTAAGAAATGATGTTGCTGTTTTCAATCCTTCAGAGATCTGGTGGCAGACCCTAGCGAAGTGGAGCACCAGCAGTGGACTTGCGGAAGCATTCGCCGGCGTCAAGAAACCGAGGCGGTGATCGAGGGAAGCCGTCTTCAGGTTGCATAGTCTGCATACTGAAAAGATCCGAATGTTTTCAGACGCCCACTCACAAATCTTGAGAAGGCTGTTACAGCTGAGAATTGAATGTTTAAAATGGTGCGGAATTCACTTTTAACTGTAGGCCCTGGTCTGCTTTGGCTTCATGTGTAAGGAATGACAATTGACTAAGAAGCCTTATCTAAAATTTATTTTCCTGTAATTATTACCTATTCACTAAACTGAAATAGTTTATAAATAAGATCCATTTTTTTTTTTTGCATTCAAAGTAAAAAATTGAAGCATATTCCAAAGAATTTCGAGAAGTGTTTGGATGTCCATTACACTCGTTATAAAAAGTATTTAGTAAAGTGGAAATAATTCTGAATAAATTCAGGTAAAGGTTTTGAGCTTTTAATAATTTTTCACAATAGAATATCGGGAGAAAATATTTTGTTACAAACTGTGCAAGTTCTAAAAATAACTATAAAATTAACTTGACCTAAACAGTTTAATTTTTAAGATTAAGCTCTTTCTTTTCAAAATGCTTAATAAAATGCCAATGTATAAATTACGAGCAAAAGTCATTTAAAATCATATTCTCACAGATAAAGGCTTATAAGGTGTCCATTGAAAGAACAAAATTTAATTTTAAAAAATCAAATTATCAGTAACATGAATTTAGTTTTTGCATTGTATAATTTAATTTTTTTATGTGGCGTTAACATATTATAAAGTGATTTGCAATATTATTTTCCCAATTTTTTTAATTTTCACAAATAGTTGAATTTTAGCTCATTTTTTACATTATTATAAACTCTTACTTTTTCAAGTATTAATTCATTTACTTATTGAGGAATAGTTTTACGGCTCTGATTTTCTGAGTGAAAGGCTGTGGACTCAAACCTGATCGATATCGAAAATAAGAGTTTGTTACTGTGTTTGTTTAGTATCTGCATGCTGATTTATAGGGGCAGATTGTTGAAGGGTCTCTAGATTTTTGTCCTTGAAACTCGTGAATTTGGCTCATTATCTGCAAAATTCCTAATTGGAGGCGAAATGTTTTTAATATTATAAAAATATTTCCTACAACGGATTCCAGCTTTTTAGATTTCTACTCTGTTAGCTTAAATGAATAGGACTATTCCTTTGTTAAGGACTAATCTTCATTTAGAAGTTCCTAACTTCACATCTGTGCACCTCTGCATATAAACGAATGTTAAACTGTGAAAACGTAAGAAAATATTTGATTTTGGTTAAAATTTAGCTTGAAATAAAAAAAATATTTTTGAAGATCTTCAGTCACATTCTGAAAAAAGACATGGATATAAGTATTGAAACATCGATCACAGAAACATTTTCAGTTACATTCTTATAAATATGTAAAAAATGAATTAAGAATATTTAACACCATAAGACCTTATTTACAAAAAATTCAATAACATTTAAGTAAATACATGGCATTAAGTAAAAACATGGCACTTTGGCCAATATTCAACGCCCAAAAACTGCAACCATGACATAAGCACACGTTATAAATCTTTGCTGAAACTATTTTAATATCTCCTTCAAGAAAGACTTTCAACCGTAGGTTAAAAAGAATTTTTAAGAAAAAACGCATCTCACAGATATTCTGTTTTCTATTCGATTAAGCAGGAAATATTCCCGAGAATAAAACGTTCCTTCTCATACCAGCGTTTTGAATAAAAGGAGGAACTTTCCTGTTTTGACAATTTAATTTTTGTTTCTCTTCTTTGATAAAAATATATACATTCCATTTTCATGAGGCTAAAAGGAAGAGCTGCTAAAAACGGATTTTCTCCCCTGGGACAAAAATAGATGCTTTCAATATGTTTATTTTTTAAAACATTTTTTTTCTTTTAAAATAAATAAAACTGAATAAATTTTAGAGCATTGCTATGAATGTGGGACTTTCAACACATTCATAATGCATGTGAGAATGCCGTGACACAGTTTGAAATTTTAACAATACAAACAGAACATCCTCTGAGATAATTAAAAAAAATGAAATTGTTTCCTGTACTTTTTGTCCAACTTTAAAGTTAAATGAAAAGTTAGAAGAGGACGTGTGTAATAGTATATGATATGTCATAGTACTGTTCAGAAATATTGGTCCATTAACATACTGAGCAGTGTATTGTGTGAAGTATAATGGATGGAATATTCGGTGTAAAGTATACTGTTACACATAGTAGAAGCGTTACAAGAAAATGAAATATGACTTGATGAAAATGGAATTTATGATCTGTGACATTATCACAACTTTCCCTTTAATGAAAAAGTTCCCTCTATAATAAATATAAGGGACGTCAGTAATATCAATTTCCTTCTCCTTCTTATATCTAATGATTTGTAGATTGACAATATATTTCTTTAATCATAGTTCTTTCTATTCTTCTATGAATGGTCCTTTTTATAGGAATTATATAATTCTCTTCAGCTGTTTTGAATATCGTATTTTTCAAGACGCTTTTGCATACCAGATTCAGATGAATAACTAATTAATAAAATTTGGTTTCTTGGTGTAAAATGATTTTTAATCTTTTCTCCCAAGAAAGCAATTTTTTTTTCAAAGCTGAAAATGTAATATGTTGAACAATAACAATGACACCACTGGCGAAGAGTGGGCTTGAAGAACAGTCATCAGATCTTGTCTCGTATTTGGTCCTCAAGGGCCTTCCTTTCATCGAAAAATTCCTCGCAACAGCCACTGCTGAAAGTACATTTGCCCAGCTGTGTCATGTGACAACCCATTGCTCGGTATTGTCCACCCGGCCTCACGCATTCTGGCCATGCGACCACGTTCGAATCCATTCAGCTGTTTGCCTGCAAGGTCTTCCAAAACGTCAGGAAGGCATCGTTCTTTTTTCTGTAGAAAATCAAGACGCGCGCGGCGAAGACAAAAAATGATAAATTTTCTGTCTCTATTACCAGTTTTATAGTTTACAAGCTGCTCAAACATACGCTACAACCACAATTCATATTCATTGAGAAATTCGGTTTATTATTATATGCATATTCGATCAAGATGTCTTCGCTTACGAAATTTCATCACAATCGGGAAAATCCTTTTTGGTGATTTATGCGAAAGAGTATACGTAAAATTTATTGCTTTCCATTTAACACCTAATTTTATGAATTCGTAATTGTGCATATTTTACAGTATGCTTTCTCAGTTTAGATGTTCCTTAGGCAAAACGTGTACTAAAGTTTCAGG
Source organism: Latrodectus hesperus (assembly GCA_037975125.1). NCBI lineage: Eukaryota > Metazoa > Arthropoda > Arachnida > Araneae > Theridiidae > Latrodectus > Latrodectus hesperus. The sequence continues at coordinate 29,428,263 of CM075860.1, read as the reverse complement.
TTTTTCTCTTTTATGAGGAGATTTTTTTCTTTGAAGAAAGCAATTTATACTGAATATATTATTTTCTACGTTATATAAAACTAAGCAAAGAAACCATAAGATTAAAAAATTTCTTTTGATTTATGATTAAAATTACAAATTCTACAGTATATTATACAAGGAGATCATATGATGAAACATATTTTGAATTCTAGTCTAATTATGAACTGAAAAGATAAATATTAAATAAATGCAATGAAAACAGATGCAGTGCTTTCATTGTGTTTTCTATATAGTATATCGAAATAACTCAAATCTTTATTAAAATTTACTACTTTTCAACTAGTTTACGAAAAAGTAACACTGTGTTTAATTTAAAAATTTATTAAACAAACACAAAAGAACAATTACATAAAAAATTAAGAGTTATTAACTAATTATGTTCAACAATGTCATATGAATTTCATTAAAAGGAGAGTAAAATGAGGTGCGACAAGATAGCATCAAAACTGAAAAAGATGTTCTGAAAATGTGCGTCCGCCACGCTCGGGAAAGAAATTCTACTCTACTATTGCAATATGAGTTTTTGAACAAAATTGCTCTTGTTCGAAAATAAAAATACACTGTTATATCGTGGTGCCATCTTTTGGTATTAATAGTTACTATTCTTATCAGGACATTTATTACAAATTACAATTTATTGAAGTTTCAGTTTGAGTGTCAAAGAACACAATTCTACTGTTTACCGCTTTACATTTTTAACATTATAAAGTTGCTTAATAAACACAACACCAATGCACCATGAAATAAAGTCTCCCATATCGCCTCCAAAATTGATCGAATGCTTCAAAACTCCCTTTCATTTCAAAGTTTTTAGGTCTTGAAGTCCGGAGTGTTTTCATGAGCACTGAAATGCGTTTAAGACTGGCACACATTGAAAGTCACATGGATTGCAGAGAGCGAAAATAATGAGTTTTCAAAAGCATTGTTTTTGCCTTATTTTTCAAGTGCATCATATAGCAAAAATTGAAGAAATATATCATTATTTTCTCAGGTCAGTGGGATGCCTCTTTCGTTCAACTAGAGCACCACGAAGGCGAAAGTACAACTTTGTTCTAAGACTCCTCCGACAGATGGCACCACCAGAGGAACTACTCCCTCAATTTTTGATACTGTTCTGATGGGAGAAAGAATTTTCTCCAGACCATTACACCGATGGTAACTACTCAACGTACGACTACAGGACTTTCAATTCCACAGATTTAACGAGCACGTTTATCGCATGTACTAGGTGGGTCTTCGGTGGCATTGGCTATCGAACTCCACCCTTCCGAGTGGAAGGCTGATACCTGTATCACTAGGCTACAACGGCCCTGGGTTTTTTCTCTTGATATATGTATATGGATCACTCAAATATCTTTCCAGAAGGCACCACAATCTGTGGTAAAAGACTCGCAGCAGATATTATGTTATTCACTATGACAAATGCAATCTTTGACTGAAAAATAGTTAAATATTTACTGACTTAATTTAACAAAAAATATTCTTTATTTAAAACATGATTTTCATTAAAAAAATTCTAGTCGTAATAAAATTACCAAGGCAACGCATGAAAAAATATTAAATAAATCAATACTACTTGCCAGTGAATTATTCAAATAGCATGTAATTTAGTATGCAAATTAACATCAAAATATTTTTCATTTTATCCCTTTATCACGTGACATTCATTAATATGTCTAAATTTAATCTAATGGAAGAAAATTGAAGTTAATAACTCATATTCAGATAATAAAGAATGGAGAAAGTAATTTTAATATATCTATCGATGCCCACCTATTAAAGCCAAATAAAATCATTCATTAAAAAATCAAGCATTAAAACAATCAAGTCATATCAAATAATCATCAAAAAAATCAAGTTATATTTTTACCATTCTTTTGTTATTTTTTAATCTTATTTACAATTTATTTTTTGGAATAAATGACCCGAATTACAGTTCCATGTTAAAAAAATCTTAAAGGATATTCTCCAAAAATTAAACAAGCAAAATAAATTTCAATATTGAAACAAGGCGTTATTCGAGTGAATGATTTTATAACATCTTTGTCTAGTATAACTAGAGTTTTTCTCTCATTGTTAATCATTAATAGTACAAATCTTAATTGATTTGTTAGTCGTCAGTTTGATTCCATCCACTGTTTAACAATTAGAAAGGGATATTATGACTTTGCTCTTCCCTAGACATAGACTTGGAAGATTGCGTGGGAGTTTTCCTTCTTGGTGACATGGAATGTTTCCTCCCACCAGTGAAATGTTTTCTTGGAAGGCATTCATTGACGAAGGTCTGAAACAATCCATTGCAGCAGCTCTTAGCTTTTAGGACAACATGTGATGTCACAATAACAAATATTCAATTTATTCTTTCCCTTCATGCATTTGATTGAAGACGATGATCGGAAGAAAAGAGCTCCTTTATAATGTTTTTATGAGACATGCTTTAATAAGCAATACATTTTTATCTCCATAACTTAATACATTGTCAAATGAATTGATAAAAATCGCTTGTATTTTTTAAATTAGTGTTATTCGAAACTTTTTGAAAAACAATAATTTTTATATCAAATTTAAATTAGATCCTGGTTTCACAATGCTATGAATATTTGAGTATCGAGTTCTATTAAATCGTTAATATATTTGATTACTTCATTTCTTTGGAATTCTTGTCAAAATACATGGTTTTTTAGTTTCAACATAACTTTTAGAAAACGGATAATTTTCTTGATATGCGAAGGTGTCAATTTTATGAACACAACTACTGCATACTGAAAATCAATAAATTATGCTGGTTGTGGATGATACTGAAAATTTTAGATTCTCTTTACTGGTTGGAAATGAAAGATTCTCATTGTGAAGTTAAAACTTTTCTTCTCCAGCGTTTTAAATATATTTAAGTTTAGTTCAGAATTTTTTTGTGCTCGGTTCTCACATGAGCTTTTTTGATTCTCTGAAGTAGTATAAAATGACCACTTTAAACCTTAATAAAATTTGCTCTAGTGTTTAAATATTTTTAATCATGACGCAACAAACAAACTAAATCTAAAAATTGTTAGATGAAACTATTCCCGGAGAAAACTTTCTATTTCATCCTTCAGTGTGTGACAGATCCATAATTAATCTGATCTCGAGATTATTCATATGATATAATCTAACTGTTTGCATAAAGAAGTTTCTTTCTAACCTAGGAAAATTTAAATTCTAGTAAATAAGCTTTTCCACTGGTTCCAAATTAATTTCTGATGTTAATTTTCTGCTGAAAATATTCAGCTTCATTTTTAAAGTCGGAACACATGATAATAAAAACTTCTACAGAAATAATACGTTAATTTTTCTCTGGCACTGATTAATGAATTTCTGAACTTGAATACATTTGTTTCATGTAAAAATTTTTAATGAAAAAATTTCAAACCTTATCTTTAGATGATTAACTGGAAAATAAGTTTCTTTTACCAGTGCCTTACCTGTTTACAACTAAAAAGGAAGAAAATATTTACATGAACAAAAATTCATTAAAAAAATTTATTTCTTTAAGCCGTTAAAAAGTTCTTTGTTTGCCGACCTTAAAATAGGTATACTAGATATATATCAATGATAATATTCTGTGATAGACCGGTTACAGAGTATTCTTTGAAGTATATCTTCACAAAGAATACAGTAACCAGTCTTTTTTTTAACTCTATCTGTGTATTGAGAAATGTATTTAGTGTATTTAAATTCTCCTAATTACAAACTTTAAACATTTGAAGAAAGAAAATAATCATCTGAAGAAAAGTAACAATCTTACATCGAAGGATAAAATTGAAGCAAATTATTCAAAAAAGAATTTTCTTTTGTTTACCGCAATGTAAGTGGGGAATAAATCTCATTTTGAAATTCAGTTAGAACAAGAGCAGTAAATAACCGTTTTAATTATTTCGGTTAAAATTTTTAATCAACTTAAAATAATATAAAATTGTTTGTCATCAAGAGTGAATCAAGTAATAACAATGAGAATTTATGTTTTTGTAAATTATCTTTGAAGAGAACACCTGCTACACTTTTTTATGACACATCATCAGTGCTCAAAATTAAAAAAGAGAAGTCCTTCTGAGTATTCGGTTTCTTTCATTATCCATTCTAAAATTGCTATAGAATGTTGTAAAATAGCGAAAAAGCTAACGGACTTAGAGACAACTGATTTACATCATGTTTTTAATTCTACTTTTAGAAAATGTGGATTAAACAAGACATTAATATAATTACCAAATAGCAAATGTTCCTATTAAATGGGATTTCTTCTTTTTTATTTCTTCGAATATCTTAAAAGCTGTTATAAAATTCTAAACGATGAAATGTTAATTTGTTTCGAGTAACAAAATTTGACTATAAATAGTCTATATAGCATTGAATGAATATTAAAAGTCCTGTAATATTCATATTTGTCCTTTTTCATTAAATGCTTTTATAATCAATTTTCCAAATTATTATGAGCTAGTAAATGAGATTGTTTATTCGGTTTGTCGCTCAATGGCCACTTTTTTGCACTAGAAAGCTAATGAGACCATAACCTAAGGTTTAGAGTGGATTCCGAAGCACTACAAACATCGAAGTACGAGGGGGATTCGAATTGCTGAACAGAAGCGCTAGAAAACGAGAGTTAATATGATCGCACTTTCTAAATATTACGAAACTTAACAAAATTTTAAAACATAATACATAATCATTATAACTGAAATAACATAAAATTTTATTTCTAATAAAAGTAGAACAGTTTTATAATCGTTTTAACTCATAAAACACAATTCCCACACAAATTATAAATAACAGAGAATAAATTATAGTTTATAATAATTGATAAACATTAGTTTTTTCAATTATGATAACTTTATAAATATTTTAAAATATTTACTCTAAATTTAACGGAACTTTTTTTATTGAAATTCATTTTAGTTTATGTACACTTTTGGTTAGTACTCTGAAGAAAGATAATATTTTATATTATTTTTTTCCTTTGTAATTCATAAAATATTTCATTTAACAGAAAGAAAAATTATAATTTTAGATAAATCTGTATTCAAAGTGTGATAAAACATCATAAATTTATGCGATATATTAAAATTAAAATAAATAGTATAGCAATAAATTTATTAAAATAATAATTTGCATCTATAACTGAATATAGACTTTATAGAAAAATATTGATGAATACGATATAGATACAAAATATATTGATAATACACTAATTCATAAATTCGCTATATTAAAATTGCAGATATTTCAATAAATTATTTCCTCTCTTTTTTTATTAATAGGATTTTATAAATAAATGTGTGCAAGTTACTGTTATTTAAAACATTTTTAACATTTTTATTTAAAACATTTAAACAATACTTATTTACTTCATTAGATGATAGCCAAATAAATAAAATTTTTATTCCTAAAAAGAGACGAATTTGAACTATTTTCCAGTTATGTGAAAAGATTTTTTGTGCCCGGCTGATCTTAAGGTCTAATCCATTCAGCCCTACAAGGTGCGAAGGTGAATGCAGCAGTGGGTGTGCCGCCCGAAAGTGAAAGGATAGAAAAACACAAAGAAAGGGAGAAAGGAAGTTACTGCTTTTGCCCAATGCAGGAAAAGTGCGTGTTTAAGCATTTTTCTTATACTCTGCTGACCGGAAATAAATTGGAGAAAGAAAATATTTCCAACTGTGCAATTTTTACGTCGAAATTGAAGGGAATTCTTAAGCATTCCATGCTTTGTTTCACATAATTTTTAGCTGATCATTACATCAGACCTTTTGTTGTGGTCCGAAACAACATTTTAAGTGAAGCTGAATGAGCGTGTAGCGACGAATCTTGTTTCACTTCTTTAAATCTTGATTTCATCATATCCCGATGACCTCACATCTTGACTCACTTTCTCCCGAACTTAAACTCGGGAAATGTAACTCCAGTTTGAAAGCAGAAATCCATTGCCGGATATTGTGGCAACACTTGTTCATGAATTGAAGACAAGATGGCTATAATGGAACTGGAAATAATAGTGAATATGAAATAAATTTTAGGATGAAAAAGAATTGGTAAATCTTGCAAGTCTCAACATTTGGTAAACTGGGAACCAATCAAGTGATCGTAAATAAATATACAATTTGTGCCTAGATTATGGAAGTTCTGAAAAAAATAGAAATCCAAATAACCATCCATGACACTGCATGTCGGATATCGGTCCCTTTCCTGGATATTTTCTGGACGATAAGCAGTACCACTCTCGCGCCAGATCAGTTGGCGTCTACAATCCGATGACAGACTGAATCTACTCTCATCTGAGAATAGTACGCATGCCCAGTCCTGTTCAGTCCAATTGCGATGCTCACGACACCATTGCAAATGGGCAGTACGGTGCTGTCTGGTCAATGGGACACACACACCACACGCCAGGTCTGCGGACATACAGTCCTCTTCCCCTCAAACGTTTGGCCACAGTTTTTCGGGAGATCTGATTTTTGAGGCAGCAATAAACTGATTTGTTGCCACCTGCTGAGGTGTGGTGCACCTGTTCCTTTTTGCTAATAGGATGATATATCTGTCTTCTGCAGGCGTCATACTTCTAACACGACCTCCCCCGTGCCGCCTACTACACATTCCAGTAGTTTTAAATGACTTCCACAGCCGTGAAACAACGCTGTGAGCGATGTCGAACTTCCTGGCAACATCTGTTATTTTTCGCCCTTCTTCGATCTTTCCAATAATTCGGCCACGCATAAAATCATCTAAGTGATGTCGGGAAGACATGTCAAAAATTTCAAGTTCGTCTATTAAATCTTTCCATTAAAACTTTGACTTGAAACAACAACTGTCCACACGCGTCAAAACCTTTAAAGCTCTTATGAACGCTATCACGTGATGAACAGACGTGGAAAAAAAATTTTCATACGCATACTTCTTCTTACTATATCCCGCACTTATTCTAATTTTCCACATTTTGCTTCCTTTCATTTTGTGGTTGTCATGGATGATAGTGTTATCCGTCTTTAGCAATTGTCCAGCAGTTTATATTGTTAACATCTTTAAGAAACGGGGTAGAAGGAGAGCAAAGTATTTCTCTTGCAAAATCGGGATTTAAATTATTTGACTTTTGAATATGGAAAGAGAAAAAGGTTTTGGGGAAATATATTAGTTCCTGCAAATGATTTCTTTTGCGGTGAGAAAAAGATTTATAAAAGAAAAGAAAGTAACTATATATTTTGCAATAAATATCAAGAAAGTAAAAGTTATTTTTCAACCCCTAAAACGGCTCTTTACCGAGATTATGATACTATAAAAGACAAGATAGCATGTTTTATTTGTTTAAAAATAGGTCAGTGAGATACACAGTTTCAGATAAGTGTAAGGTATCCTGCCTAGTATACTTGAAAAAAACACAAATGATTGTAAATTCAAAGAATGTGAAAGGTTTCATTTCATTATTCAGACTTACAATCAATTTGTATGACTGGAATGATTGTAAAACCGTAGAATGAAATAAAGCAAAATATTGAAAAAAAGAACGTAATTATAACTCATTCTTCAATACAGAAAATGTATTTATCCACACACACAAGTAAATATTAATCTAAACAGCAAAGAACTATTAAAATCCAACTGAACACTGATTCTGAACGCTCATATTTATTAAAAGAGACTGCCAAAACATCAGGATGTAAACCAGTAAGATCAGAATCTTTAATTCATTCACTTTTTTGGAGGAAAGAACCTCGAAGAAAGATGTCCAGAAATGTTATAATTTGAATATTAGTAGCTCAGATAATGTTTATTCTTTTACAATTAAGTTTTAGATAAAATAAAAATTTGTGAGCTAGTACCAAGTTTATCCCAGGACCTTGAATGAAATAAATAAGGTAGAAAAATATTCATATTACGGATTCAGGAAGAAAAACTCTGCCGGAAAAAATTATTTTAGGTGCTGATGCAGTTGGGAATACTTTTACAGGAGATGTCCAGAAATTAAATAGTGACCTTGCAGATGTGCATACATTTCTAGAATGGGTAGTTACAGGAAAATTGTATGAAAATGTCTACACTAGTAATGCATCAACCATCATAACACCGATCCATTGCAACAATTTGGAAAACTTGTGGAAATCGAAAGCTTTGGGTATAACAGAAAAGTTCTTGTCAAAAATTAGAATTGGACTTTGAAGAAAGACTATGGCAAATATGAAGCAAGATTACCGTAGATCAATGACCGTTGCTCTTTACTAAGCAACAAAATTGTAGCTGTGAAAAAATTGATTTCATCAACCTATAAACTTAGGCATCAGAAATTAGAAGAATATAACGCATTACTTCAAGACCCGTTAAAATATGGAATTATTGAAAAGCATCAGAAAATAAAGTAATATATCATGTGCATTATCACCCTCGTCGAGCAATTTTTAAAGAGTATTCCACAGAAGCATTTATACCAGTATATATCGCATCATGCAAACTGAAGAATTTTCCATCTTTAAATGACTGATTGTCTAAAGAACCAAATTTGCTGAGAGCTGATACCAACGATACTACTCAATTATAGGGGGAAAAGTAGGAATTATTTCGCATATAAGAAAAAAGCTTTCCTTCAAATTTCTGTAAACGAAATTGACAGCGATATTTTTCGTTTCTTAATTTATAATAGTTTAAAGCTACAAAATGTTAAGAATTTTTTCATTGTATGGTAGTATTTGATCTGAACTGTCCCTTTCTGTTAGAAGGAGTGATAAATTACGATCTAAGATATTATAGACCTCCTCAAAAATAATTCAGAGAAACTACGCTTTTCATTCTATTTAGATAATTACATATCTTTAGCTAAATCAAAGAGAGATGAAATATTTATTACAAAGCATCTGAGATAATGGCTCAAGTATATTTCGATTTGAGAGGACGGCATAAATCAGAAATTGGTGTCATCAAGGAAGCATTCAACCTTTAAAGGGTCTCTTGTGGGACAAACACAAAGATACATTCATTTGTGACGCGCAAAACATAATTTTAAAATATTTTCAGTAACAGGATGAAGCGTGTTATTGATTTCTCAAAAGATGTTCAATCCCATACAATTTAGCTGGTTTATCACTCAATTCTCATAACTATATTAACGTCCGGTGAGCTGAGAAGAGAGATTGAATTTGGGTTCTGAAATAACTGCTGGTATTAAGAAATTTGCTGGTATTTTTAAAGAGGTTAAATGGAATACACCTTTGTTATCTTTTGCAAAGACACGCAAAATTGTATTGCTGTTCATCTTACAGCCTGCATACATGTTGTAATGCTACATTGGCCTCATATGCAACCGTAGCTTCATCGAGATGTGAGAATGAGAAACAAGTAAAAGCACAGCTCCTTCAAGTTAAATCTAGGGTTTTCCTCTCAAACAAATCCCACTTCCCTGGTATTTTTTGATAGCTTGTTTCATTGGTGTCATTTTTCAAATAAAAACTTCATATTGAAATTTTGAAAGAACATTTTTGCACAGATTCTTCAATTGCTCTTTTCTGGATTAGGAAGATTGAAGCACACGGAACATTTATGAATGAGAGGGTGAAAGAATTCCGACTTAGTCCCAGACCTGAAGATTAACGTCAAGACACTGGAAGAGAAAACACAACTAACCTAGGATATTCTGTAAGAAAACCGATGGAGTGTAGATGGTGGTAGGGATCACTCTGTTGACCAAATCTAAAATTGATTTACCGCATTCTAAACCTATTGCGAATGAATCAGAAACAGTTGCGAAAAGAGGACTGTTAGAGTCTCCTCGAGTTGTAGTATTAGTCCACGCGCATGTATTACCTTCTTTCTACAGGGTACAGTAAGATATTAAGAATAATAGCATGGATGCTTAGACTTATTAGAAATATACAGAAATTTAATGAAGAAGGAAAAATTATAGAATTGAAAGTGTCTGAATTATCTGTTGCAAAGAAAACCATCATAAAACTAGTACACCAGGAAGTATTTAATGCGGAAGATATTAAGAAACCAAATTCACTTTCTTTGTTTAAAGATGAAGAAAACTCATTTCGAGAAAAGAATAAGTTCATGAAAGGAAAATATTTTTTTGGCCTATGCTACTGCCGAACGAGCAAAAGCATGTCAACTCTTTAATCCTTGATGTTCATTTAAAAAAGATTCATGCGAATATAGATATTTTAATATATAAATTACGAGAAACCCTTAGGGTACTGAGAACAGGGAAAATAAATCGGGGAATACAGTTTCAAGCCGTATGAAGTGCAAGAAATTAGAAGCCAAGTGATCAAAAGACGTTCCCGTTGCTCTAATTGCAAATAGAAATCGACATGTCTCAGAATTTGGAGCAACAGGAGTCGATTTAACAGGACAATTGACCTTAAAAGGCTGAGTAAAAGCATGTTTTTTTTCTATTTTCCTGCGCTATATACAAAACTATGCACCTAGAGTTGATTAATTTCTGAAAAAGGAGAACGACCAAAGGTTATTTTCAGAGATAATAGAAGCAATATTTGTAGGGACTAACAATATCTTAAATTCTATTGACAAGAAAGCTATTAAAATTGAATCAATCGTTAGCAAAATTCAGTGGTATGTTAATCTACTTGCCAGCCTTTGGTGGCATAGGAAAAGGCGACACAGATGAGGAAAACATCGAGTTTTAGGGCAATCATCATTGAATCATGAAGAATTATGAACGACTGTGAAGCAATCGTGAATTGGAGACTTTAAACTTATGTCACAGATAACTCTAAGGATCCCATTCTTTTGACAACAGCAAGTTTTTTCGGTGAAAAATATTAAAATGGGAGTGCCCGATTTTGATAATTTCGACGAAACAATAAAAGCTTGCGGAGCCTACAAGAATCCGATGAAAACGATTCCGAACAGAATATCTTAGCCAACTTTATCAATGACTTTTTAAAGTTGAAAGGTATCATTACGTAAAAGTTCGAGAGCTTTTCCTTGTAGAAATAGAAGAATGTTGGTCCATAGTACTGGTGATTGAATGGAAATGATAGTAACATCACAATAGCTTCACCTTACAGCAAATTATAAGGAGGGTTTTTCAATACCCATTCATAGAACTTTTCGTTTTGCGATATTCTCTCCAAAAGGTTGTAAAAATAATGAAAAGGAAAATTCCGATGCGAAATATTTTGCTCTTGTTTTCCAATTTATATGTGTTGTAACAAGATATAGAATAGTCAAGATCCTTTCTAGACTTTCATAAATATCATTCTAAACTGCGTAATAATAACTATGAGTTTTGAGCTAACTATTGTTGTAAAACATTTTTTGCTGTAGCTAATAGTATTATATTAATCAAAAGAGACGAGGATTGTGATGTCATACCTCGCGTTTTATTTGCTTGACTTACTTTCTGCGGACATTTAACAGTAGTTAGAACGAAAAAGTTTTTTACTGGATATTGGCAACAACTGTTTATGAATGACAGATAAAAGTACTATATCTAATCTATATAGATAACAGAGAAAATTCAGTCTTACTCAATGTAAGGTGTTCTAAATTTTTGACGAGTTTTGTGAAAAAACTCAATCTTACTCAATGCGAGCTATAAGCCTACGAGCATAAAGCTCCAAAACTGTTTCTGTCATATTACTACTCTACTACTACTAATCTATCTATATCTATCTATCTCTCTCTCTCTATATATATATATATATACATATATAATCATTTATGATTTATAGTTACGTATTTGAAATATTTGATATCAAAATTTGCTTTAAATCTTTCTGCATGTACCCTGAATTATTACTTTTGAATGATATATATTTTCAAATAATACTTTAATTTATTTAATTAATGAAAAATTTAGCAAATATAAATCATACGAATAAACTAAATGAATTGCATGAAAATGTTTTCTTCAAAAGTTCTTAAATTAAAAATGTTTTAATTGTTCGATAAATGATACAGGGCAGAGTGTGTTATTTAATTAAACAGCTTGCATAATTTGCAGAGTTTATTCCATAAATATCTATTTTGAGCAGGAAAAATAAAACTATTTTTTGAATTTAATACATTGACAGTATTAAATTCAACGATATCATAGAATAAGAATAAGAAAATATGATTACTTTTCATTGTAAACTTAAATATTATATATAATCAGTTAATTTAATTTAAACCTGAGGTTATTTAATTTGGATGTACTTTAATACACTGTATATTTTTCAAAAGATTTCCTCTACATATTTTAGATTAAATTTATTTCATCCTCAAATCTTATATGATATTTCATTTTGTTCATTATCTAACTGTGACTTTATGCAAAATGTAATAAATTTGATCACATCCGACAATTTAAAATAAATTTTGAATCATTAATTTCCACACTAGAGAGAGCTGGAGATAGGACATAATAACTTTTCAATTGATATTAAGGATTATTCCGCCTACAGTCCAATAGCTTTAATCCTATTTTGACTAATGAAAATTAAGTGGATTCTGATCTAATACTAATAATGTTAAACAAAAAATTACATTTAATCATTTTTAGTGGAAAATGTTATAATAGTTGTTCATACTATATAGAGTGGGGGAGGGTGGTTTCAGTCGCCTTCACGTGGTGTCTCCTGTTTTCACTAAACGACTGACTCCTGTCGCTTCGTGCAGCCTGCTCGGAGGAGGACTCTTCATTCCCCTCAAGATTGTATTCGACAGAGACTGATGGTTGAAAAACCAAGGTCGGGTGTAGGATAAAAAAAAAAAACTATATAGAGTTAAAATTACTTTTTGCTAAACATTCTTTCTCATTTTGCATATTAATTCTAATTATATACACTTTTAAATGTAAAAATAGGCTCTAAAATATTATATAATTATTTTAGAAAATTTAATGTAACTAATATGAACGTCAAATTAAAAGAGAAAAGTTTAAATTTTTCTTGCTTATAGTAGCTTTTACTGCATAAAGTTTCCTTTCATTAAATTCCTTTTGCTTTAAATTATAAACTGAAATTTCGCTCTAAATTTAGCCGCCTACATTGAATTCTTTTTGCTTTACATTATATAAAAAAAGAAAGTTACATTGTCTTTTCAATACATTTCAATATATTTAAAGGGGGGAAAAAGAGAGAATATATTTTCAGCTTTTATTCTAAGTTATTACGTTGCAGTAACATAAATAGAACACAATGAATTCCATGACAAAATCGAAAAAAATTCAAAAATTTCTGTAAACAATCAGATGAAAGCTGAAAGTTTTCTATCTGTATAAGTACATACTTTTTATCAATTATTTGTTAGAATGTTTCTAATGAATTAGTTTTTCATCAGGCAAAGCCACTAATTTTGCTGAAAATGAGTGTGATGATTATTATAAAATTGACTATTATATATATATATATATATATATATATATATATATATATATATATATATATATATATATATATATATATATCCGCACAGTTTTCTTTAACATTTCGTTATTCGGAGTCGAAGCTTCTCGGTACTATCCGAGGGGGATTGCACTTTTGCTATTTTCATGGATGTTTTGTCTTATGTCTCGGCATTTTCAGGGTTTTCTTTCGTAAGATAATCAATAATGACCTACCTCTATATAAAAAAAGACTTACTAGAAGATAACAATATGAGGACAACAGTATTAAATTTTACATCTTTTGACCATTTCACTCTGCGCTTAGCAATGCCAAAACTCAATCAAAAACGTTTGAAATGTGTAAGTATATAAAGGTAAGATTCTCGTAGGATCGTTCCCTAGGTGGAAAAGATCATACCCAGGTAATCTGTAGTGCAAATGATCTTTGTAATTCTCTAAGTTTTAAGTGTAATAATCTGGTGAGACATCGTATTATAGCCTAGCCAATGACGTTGTTGCTTTTGTGTGTGGCAATAGAAACCAAATGTAGTTAACGTGTTCCGTATTGGATTCAGCTAAGTTCCTTAGTTTTTTTAAACGGCAGGCACTGGGTGAACAACCCGTCGTCACAACAAGACGGAAACTGCAATTCATTTATCTAATCCATGTGTGCCAAGTCACGGAGTCGAGTAACATTACCCATGCCGTACCACCCGTTTATAAGTGGCCCAAACATTTAAGCATCATCACATTAGAAAAGGTAAATAACCACTGAGAGAGATACAGGAACATCCATGCCCAAACCTGCACTCGTATCCGGAATCAAAAGCCTAGGATTCAGCCTAGAGCCTAAGAGTCAAAGCATCATTAACTCTATCCACTTAATCATCGAACGGCAGTTCCGTAATATTAAGAAAGATAAATATGAATGCAAGTTAAATTTTAAGTATAGTTTCTCAAATTCCTTCTACTGTTGTGATGTGAGCGCCAATTCAGAAGTCGACGTAGTCACTTGACAGAATGTTAGAATTTCGTAAAAGTTATAATTAATGAACTTAAACATCAAAAATAAGCTATCGAAATATAAGGCAGTGTTAGACCATGGGACCTTAATGAAAAGAAGAGTTTAGAAGAATTTGATTTGATTTTTGACAATATATAATTACTGGAGGTTTTGTTGTGTGGAGAAGAAGTTGCAGACTCTTACCGGTACGTACATACTTCTTCGAACTTTATTAGCTTTAAGAAGAACTCACGCAATTTATTTTAATTTATTTAAGTTTGTAGGAATTCAGGAATTCCAATAAAATTAATTTATTAATTAGTTAATTAAAGTTTCAAGCTCAAGTAGTTCTATAGTTTATTTCCTCAAGTACGTACAAAATGTTATATTCAAAATGACAGACTAACAAGACGAAATACCACTTATTGAATGTGAATATCGCATACCAAAACATGCATCGAACTCTATATTAGACTATGATGATAATTCACCTCTAGCTATAAAATTAGCTTCAGAAGCTGGAATTTCAAATTTCACAGTGTTTTTGTGTCCTAGAGCAGGGTATGCCTCAGTTATTAAGAGGCCTCACAAATGGGATTGAAGAAGTCAGACATACCAGAAACGGAAAACTAATTATCGTTACAAATGATTATAAAACTGCAACAGAAATTTGTAAAATCGAAACAGTATTAAATGTCCCTGTAACTCCTCAAATACAAATTGAACAATACACTACGAAATTTATTATATATCAGTGGACGAAATATCATATAAGTTCATATCAGTGGACAAAAGTCTAGAAAACCTTGCTAGAAATTGAAAATAACGGCCTTATTGTATCTCAAATACGACGTTTCAATAAAAAGGGATCTTCAGAACTTTCAGAAACTATCTTGGTAAGAGTCTACGGACATAAAATCCCGTCTCACACACAAATTAAAGTGTTTTTATCTATTGTTAACGTAAAGATTTTTGCGAATAAAGTTCGTCAATGTGGAATTTGTTTTAAATTTACACATGCAACAAAAAATGTAAAGTACAAACAGCTTTATGCAGACTCTGTGGCTCACATCATAATAATGATCCTTGTTCAACTAATGTCCCATATTGTGTAAACTGCAAAGGACCTCACGCTTCAGATGATCCTTCATGTTCATCTCGTAAAGAACAAACTCGGTTTTTAAAATTTAAGGCAATAAACCATTTATTTTTTATTGAAGCAAGAAGACAATTTAAAAGCTCTAAAATCCGTTTTGCTACAACTATAAAGTCTAATCAACCATCAGAAATTACTCATGCTAAAATAAATGATATAGTCACCTCAATACTTACGAAATTTGAAGAGTCAGTAGACAAAAAAATTTTTAGCTATTCAAACCCAACAAGAAACCATTCTTAATACTATTTTCCAAAAATTTGAAGAAACTGTCAGCAAAATTTTTGAAACTAGAAGTCTCTCGTCATCCCCTGCTAGAAGGAAAACTCAGAAAAGTAGTCGAATCCAAAGACAATCATCAAACCCTAGTAATAGTGACATTCATTTCAATCCAATTTTACCTGTGAACAGTGTATTTAATTTAATTAACTCTTCTGAAGAGCTGTCAGAAATAATTAAAAATGCAAAATTCAGAAAAAGAAGTAATAAAATTTCCTAACAGATGGGACGCAACTTCTATTCTGGGTGCATCAGTCCTTAGAAGTCAAATTATAATCATAATAATTGTAACTTTTTTCATGTTCTCATTAATTTCGTGGAATGCTCATAGTGTTCTCAATAAGCACCCATACATGAAACTTCATTATTTTAACTCTACAGACCTTATTGAATACAAGAAACTTGGTTAAAAAAAAGTTGACAAGATATCTTTATTTAACAAAATATTCGTCAAGATAAAGAAGATAGCTGAGGTGGCGGCGTTCTCCTGGCAGTAAATAAAAACATTCCAACAAGGCAATTTTCTCCTATCCGTCTCTCAGATGATGGCAGACAACTCTTAACAGTCAAGATCACAGTGGCAACGACTACAATAACTATCATTAATGTTTACATTCCTCCTGGCAAATTTTCTTCAAAGTGGCTTCATAGCATAATTCAAGGAATTCAGCCTCCTTATATCATCATAGGAGATTTCAAAATTAGACATACATCATTAGGAAGGTGTTCTACTTCATAAAGGGCAAATAACCTTCTTGAATGGATTCAGGAAGAGAATTGCTGCCTCTTGAACTCTGAAAATCCAACGCATTACGGTCCACATCATTAACCTTCCCTCATTGATTTCACCTTTGTATCACCAGACATTTATCACCTAAGTCATATTGAAGTTCACCCAGATTGTTTTGGAAGTGATCATTTACCATGTAAAACTAGCATAGCTATTGGAGATATTGATCACCATATACCGAACAGATCACGTATCCAGTGGTCAGAATTCTTTGCTTCCATCAATACTGATCATGAAATTTCTAAGCTTCGCTCTTTTGAACAATTCAATCATCGCTGCATAAATACACTTCACAAGTTTCGAAGATAGCAGGAAATGCCATGTAAACCTTATCCTCCATGGTGATCTTCTAGATGTGGTTATCTCCTGGGCCAAAAAAGACGTCTTTAACGTAAAGCTGAACGCACATGTGATAAGTCCGTTTGGATGGCATATAAAAGAACTGCAGCAGAATTACATCGACTACTCATATATCTCTCTCGAAAATATTGGGACGAAATAATAGTATTAGGACGAAATAATAGCTGGAATATCAAAAAATATTTTCAATTTATTAAAAAATCTCCAAAATAGAGTTACAACATCTCCAACTTCCCATATGATCCTATTACATAATAATTCTCCAGTGACAGATCCTATCCATTAAGTTAATATGTTTACAGACTTCTACTCTCGTTCACCAATTTTAGAGGTTATTCCACTGAATTTAAGTACAAGTGAGGATTTCTCTTACAATAAACCCTTTACTGCATCTGAACTGCAAGAAGCTTTGGCCAGATGCAAAAACTCGTCTGTTAGTCCAGATAAGATATCTACAAAAATATTAAAAGGCATTACTACAACCAACCTAGACTACCTCCTCTCCCTGATAAATAAATCGTGGCTTACAGGTATTGTACCAGAAATATGGAAATCCTCTATTGTTATTCCAATTTTAAAACCGGGAAAGAGGGCCAATCTTGTGAAATCCTACTGTCCTATATCTCTGACTAGTGTCATGTGTAAATTAATGGAAAGAGTGATTTTGAAGGGATTTATTGACCATATATCAACCATATCTTTCTTTCATCCCAATCACCACGGATTTCTGCCACATTGAGGTTGTGACAGTATTTTATCCATCATTCATCATCACATAATTTCTGCCAAATCCTCTAGAAAATTCGTTGTTTTGGTTGCAGTGGATATTTCTCAGGCCTATGATTCAGTTTGACCAGATGGCCTAGTTTATAAATTACTTCAAGCAAACATCAAAGGAAACGCTGCTTTGTGGATTCAACAGTTCATTACAACTCGCTATTTTCAAGTAAAGTGGAGAAATAAGCTATCTTCATCAACTACCTTATATAGGGGAGTTCCATAGGGGAGCGTGTTATCATCTTTCCAGTTCTCAGTGTTTATGGCAGACCTCTACGATATCCTTCCCCCCGACATCAAATGCTTCATGTACGCTGATGATATATTTCTACTATATGAATCTGTTAACTTGGGAAAACTTCAGCAGAAACTAACATCTGCACTTGGAATATTACAAAATTGATAACAAGAATGGAAGTTATCGATAGATCCACAAAATTGTTCTATGATTAACTTTTCTTTAAAACGACAACAACCTAATTTCAACTTGTTTTTCAAAAAACATCAAATTTCCTGGAGTAAAAATATTTGAATTTTGGGATTACATTTTTCACACAATTTATCTTTCCGTCATCATTTTCAGGAAAAGAGAAAAGCTATAACAAAAAAGTTGAATGCTTTAAAATGTATCACAGGTAGTAGATGGGGTGCTCGTACTGCTCATCTTCTTTAAATCGTGAAATCCTTTATTGTCTAAAGTCAGGATTATGGCTGTCATATATTTAGTTTAGCATGCACAACAGATCGCAAAATCCTTGAAACTATATATCACACTGCCCTAAGAATTGTCACAGGTCTTCCTAAGTGGACCCCCATACAGATAGTTCTACAAGAAGCAGGAGAAACTTCTCTTCCCATTAGACATGAAATGCTCTCCTTAAACTTTTACATTCGGAGTTTAAGCAAATCATCATTATCCTCCTGTGCTTCAGCTTGGGAAAAGCTAACTTACAATCGAGTTAATCGTAATCATCCTCTGGCCGTTAAAGCCAAATTGTAGCTCGATCAACAAGGAATAAATACCTCGTGCATATTAAACTCCCAATAGACTGGCCAGAAATGTCAAAAAAAATCTCCATTTGTTCCTCGAGTCTCACTTTTCAGACTAAATCATTGCCAAAAGATATAAGTTTTAAGCTATTTCACCAGGATCGTGACTCAGCATGGCAGACAGATACGCTGATTTTTACAGATGCTTCCAAGCAGGGATCAAATGTGGGTATTGCAATATTCAATTTTACAACTAGTTTATCAATAACAGGGAAAATTAGTTCCATAAACTCCATCTTCTCGGCGGGGGCTATGGCACTGCTTATTGCAGTCTCTAAAATTTGCACTGAAACCAAAAAATATGTCATTTTCACAGATTCACTTTCTTGCATCTCTGCACTTTCAGATTGTTCGACGACATCACCAACTATCATTCAACTGCTTCGATTCCAAATGATTCAATCTACTCAAAAGTGCTTGTCAATACAGTTAGCTTGGGTTCCAGGACATTCAGGGATTGCAGGTAATGAAATTGCAGACTCATTGGCGAAAGCAGCAACAGTGAGTCAATATGCTATTCGATCTATTTCTCCTCAAGATCAGAAACAACACATCAAGAAATATTACTTTAAAGAAAGTCTCAACCAATGGAAAAATAGCAAATATGCTGAAGCATTCACTCATCTCACATCTATTAGCAAAAATCATAGACTGTTAACGAAATCGCTACTAGAAGACGTATGGCTGACCAGAACATGAACAAGATCCTTTCCTACAAATTCTATTCTATTTAGGTTTAATTTTGGCATACTGACCGCTGTCAGTGCGGTGAACCTGAAACCATAGATCATATTCTACTAGATTGTCTTTTATACGAACATCTGAGGAATCAACTACGAAAAAAATTAGGAATAGGAGCATTATCATTCTCTAGGATATTTGAACTATCTACAGATCCGGAAATTAAAATTCTTACATGCTGTGAATTTCTACGCCAGTCTAACAGATTCTAATCTTAATGAAAAAAGGAAGTTACAACTCAAAACCCTTGAACTATTTTCTAACATGAATTTATAAATCCGAATTTTTTCTTCTCATATCAAGACTTTTTCTGTTAGTGATCACCGACTTCAATTAACTTTACTTAAGTAAGTTTAGTCGACTGACTACATAAATCCTCTCTAAATACCTTCTTCAACGAGAGCTACAAGCATTTTAGCATAAAGCTCCAAAAGTGTCCATCATAACCTACCTATCTACCTAAAGAAAAGAAGCGCCATCTTTGAGACCGGAAAATAACAAATTTGACTCTTGAACTAGCCGAAGACTTTTGTGATGAGAAGAAAATGCGTGTTAAAAATTCCGTGACTTTCCATTAATATGATATCGAGAGATAATGCTCAGGTGTCGACTACATAATTTAATTAGGTTTCTAAATTACTAAATGAGGTCCAAAACTACCAAAATTACTGAAGATTGATTGTAATCTGCGAATTCTATCTGCATTGAAGCACCTAGGAATACATTTTAGTAACTTCAGTAAAGCAAATCTAGTCACCATAAGATCTTCAGCAGGAAAGTAGAAGAAATCCTTCTGTTAGGGGGGATGCTTCAAGTTCAGTTTGTGATTCGGTTGAGAACTGTCATGCTGAGAAGGATTACACTAAAAGTTAAAAGTTCTGTAGAATTATTGGCGTGATATCGATGGTAAAGTCATAGTTCATATGTTGACCTCGTCACTCGATCGGGATATAGAGACACAAGATTGTTAGATAAGTTAAGGAAATTCTGAGACTGAAACGTATCACAATAGCCTAGAAATAGCCTATATAAAATAATCGAATATTATAAAGGAGTAAAATTAGAAAAAATAATGCTTAAAATTGAAAGATAAATGGGTTTTTTTCACTCTTATCTGAACTAAAACAAATTTAAAATACAATGAGCAAGAAAAATCTGCCATAAGCGTAAGACTGAGTGATTCATTCAGAGAAAATCATTTAAAATCAATTGACTACAACTAACTCTATTAAAATTATATCTCTACTTATAATATTTCTCCGAGAACAATGGAATCAAATTTCTAAAATTAAAAGAACAAAGAAAAACACACCGTACCTTTCCACTCCATTTGTTTTCTGCAGGCGTTGGTTTCTCTGGTAACAGTGTTCATCTTCTTTTTTTACTTCCCCCTTTTTACCCGAAGTCTACTGAAGCGTCATGCGATCTCTTAGCGATTCATCAGTATTCACCTCAGTAAGCCGAAGAGCACGTTTTTGAGCGCATTAAAAATTCAGGATTTTCTCTGTCCAAAAATAGAGTTCCTGAAAGAGTAGTTTGAAGGCAAAAGAGCCCCTGCTAAGCTAAGGGGGGAAGGGAAGTAAATAATAAGATAGAACGGTAGTCCTTACGGGATTTAATGTTAGATGAGGAACGGGGGTGGAGGGAACGATGCTTTTGCGGTGTGAACGTGATCCCGTATCCTTTTTCCTTTTTTATTTCCCGAAGAAAAACGGGATATGGCCTGTTTAATGAATGCTTCAGTGAGTGCCGCGGATACTTTGGGGAGGGGGGGGAGGAATGGAAAATTTTGTGCCATTTGCTTTTGTGTTGCATTTTTCTCTTCTTCCTCTTTACTACAGCTTTGAGTAGTTTTGTTAAACTTGGTGTTTCTTAAACGGAGAGAGATGAGTTGCTGTGTGGGGGTGTCAGTTATGGACGTGTTGAAGTGCGTCATCAAGACTCGACGAGCACGAATTGGGACGAAATGATACTTTCGAGAAATTCTCATTAGTTTGAAAAGTTGTTATTATTATTGAAAAAATGGCAATATAATTTAAATTATACTCATATAACTTATTTATGTATCTAAAATTACGAAATACAAATTTAAACTACAGAAATAACATTTTATTACAGGGGAAATCATTGCTTGTGTGTATAACTGAAATTATGTAAACAAAAAGCAATGACATAAATACTTACTTTCACTTTAACATATCTTATTGTTTTCTGTTATATAATTTAGTTTGTACACATCTTTTTGCTTTTTATATGCATGATTCTAATGGTGCATGCCTTATTGCTTTTTACTATACCATTAAACATTTGAACATCTAAACTTACTGGCCAATGACTTTGAAGCAAAAGAATAATATTTTACTGCCCTGTTTTCTTTGTAGGGATGGCATCTTTTATTTCTTTGGGTAGTGATCTCTATATTTTTAAGAACAATGATATTCAGAAAATACCAGAGATTGATTATGTAACTTTTTATATGTCATAAATTAATTGGAGAAGGAGTTTGTTGTCGGATGTGAGTTTTCGTCGTATCTCATACGTTTGGAGCTCTTCCATGGGTTGTAAGTCAGGCTGATGTTCAACGAATCAATTTCTGGTGTGACATACAGTTGCAATATCATCCATGTCGTCATCAGAGTAAAAACGCAGCACTGCAGAATGCATTTGATGTGCCAGCACATTTCATCGATGTCTGTTTTTCTTCGATGAATATCAAGATTCAATGCCACCAGAATATACCTTATATCACACCCAGATCCTTGCAAAATGCAAGTAAAACCAAGTGGGTGGATAACTTCATGGAGTTCCGGCCAAATTCAACGTCTTTCATCAGTAAAAAATAAGCTGTAGTGCAATTCATCTGACCACATTACCCGTTTCCAATCCTTTAGCATATTCAATATCTCCTTTCCGGAGCAATTTCAAACAAATGTTAGTAATTCAGGAAATCATAAAGTGGTTTTCTCACAAGCACCCAACTATGCAGTCCTCAGCAATTTTCTGCACATGTTTGAATTTGAAATCCGTTTGGGAAAAGCCTGAATTGCCAAGTTTTGCTGTTCAATTCGTGGGAGGTGAAGCTGGTGACTGCAAAAACTGTGCTAGACCCGCAGTTTCTTCTCCTGGACAAGTGCTGTGGATCTCAACTTTACAGAGATTTCTCTGACAGGTAGAAGGCTTTCAGAAATTGGGATAGCAGGAAGAGTTGCTGCCTTCAAAATCAAGACTGCTGTGGAACCAACAAGAATAAAATTTTCTTTTTCAAATGATGAAAAATCTTTATTTACTTCTTATTTTGCATCATTTACCGATAAATGTGCTCGTGCATCTTACTTATATTGGCATTGTAACAACATGTAACCTACTTCATAGACATTTGCATTCTACCTTCTTAGCATACATTTAAAAGAAAAGGTTTCTAATTCATTAGCCAATTTGTGTATCTGGTTTAAATTTTGTATCTTATTTTTTGGTGATATTGTTTTAGCTGTTTTCGAGCTAGGTGAATTGATCAACTATTTTATTGATATCTTAATTTTCTTTTGATGTTCAGTATATATACCTACTATACTATTAAGATCTTTTTGATATTAAGCAGTAGATGGCTTAATTGTTGAAATCCGTTTAATTATATTCGTATATCTGTTAAGTATTCCATTTAGAGAGGGTTCTTCATTTAATTTCAGATATCACATTTAGAGGAAATTAACAAGGAAATAAGCATAAAATATTTTGAGAGAAGTCATCCTATGATATATCTTTGTTTTTATATATTTATTTTATTTTTACGAACAGAAAAAGAGTGAATTATATTAAAAATAACACAAACTCAGAAATCAACATGTTTGTTGCCGTTTCTTTTATCCTGAAATACTCAATTGATGCTAAAAATAATAAAATTTCTGTTTGCTTTGCACACACAAGCACACACACAGCTCTTGCTCCCTCTCTCTCTGTATATATGTATATATATATATATATATATATATATATATATATATATATATATATATATATATATATATATATATATATATATATATATATATATATATATATATATGTATGTATGTATGTATGTGTGTGAGAGAGAGAGAGAGAGAGAGAGTAGAGGGAGATGAGAGAGAGACGAGAGAGAGATGAGAGAGAGAGAGATTATCATCAAAAATATATTATGATCTTTTTGCAGTGAACATATCTTTTAAAAATATTTTACATCAACGTACTTGAATTTTCACCTAATTTTTTTGATTAAATTATTTAAAAAGCAAGGTTCGCGTATATTAATAAATACATTTTACAAATAACTTTGATTTTTAAATTGCCTGAAAATATACTGACTTTTAAATAAATTTATTTGTCGTAAAGTGATTATACATTATAGTTTTCATCAAGGAATGTAATTATATTTTTTGTATTTTATTGAAAATTATACAGTTTCAAAGTTTTATTAGACACTGCATTGCTGTGTTAGTGTACGCTAATTTATAAGTCTATTCTGTAAAACATCAATATCTATGAAGTGAAAACTGAACTGGAATCACATCAACGGGGACGAGGCAGAGAATGTTTGGTTGGTTAGGGCGTCGTTTTCATTATCGTAAGATAGCGAGTTTGAATCCTAACTTAGAAAATGATCCATCTTGCTCAGTAAAGGTGGATGGGGCACGTTAAATAAGTCGTGGTTGCATTGTTCTCCGAGGGAAATGATGCAGTTATGGGTTACAGGTGAATTATTGAGAGTTCTTGCGCTTCGTTCTTTTTCCAAAATTACGAAGACCTAAGATGGCAACCTCTGTCATATTAGCAGAGCCAAATTTTAAGCTAGGGTAGAATGTCTGCGCCCTCGTCAAAGTGAGATGGAGAATAAACAAACACTCCCAAAGTAAAAAGAGAAAAAACAAATTTGGTTGAGCTCTAATTGATATTTCAACAATGGATTCCACATAATAAATAAGCATGCCTTACCATTTTGTGGTTGAAATGAAGACCAGTTTAGGGATTACTTCCTAAAGTTATGACAGTCAGCATCAGCTTTAGTGAAAGTTACTTTATCTGTTATTATTTTGGCCCATTCTACACTCTCTTGCTAATATCAGACATTCCCTAATTTCTTTCTTAATCAAGAACTATTAAGTAGCAGAAAAGTACCACATTGTTTGGAGAACAACGATAAGGCTTAACTTTTTGATGGAGTTAGTTTGAGAGTTTTCTGTCAACATTTACTCTCCCTCTCTCTCTCTCTTTTTAAACTTTATTTATTTAACTCAATCTCCTTAATATGTAAAAAAAAAAACATCTAAATTATCATAGATTATTATGCCTAAATTATTATTTGAATTCACAGACAAATTTTTTTCTTGAAATAATTTTAACATAATCATTGAAAAATTTTTTAATGTTCAGTTTAATTCACCATAAATTTTATTTAACTTAATGTAATTTTTCTTGCAATTTTAATTTTTATGTGATTATAAATTCAAATTTTCTTGCTATTTATATCTATATTCGCGTACCTTTCAAACATAAGCTTTTCCCTGTGTCTAAAAATACAAAAATAAACCTAGAAGTATAGCTTAAATATTTAAGCTAATAGTTTAGCACGTTATAATCTTTTACAAAGCAAAATGCATATTTTACAATTTCTTTTAATTTCATGAATTTTGATAAACTCTTTACATTTATTTATTGAATTAGATTACTTTTAATTTTACATTTTCATTTAAAAACTGGCTTGAAAGTGGCTTAAGCATATTCTTTAACGTAGAGACAAAATTGATTAACAGGAAAATCTGTCAAATTTAGAAACATTTCATAAAATAAAATGAAGTGAATCTTATATTTTTGTTATGTACTAGAATATTTTTCTTTCAAATTTTTCTTTTTAAAATCTGTTATTCCGGAGTAAGAATACATTTACCTCCTTTCTTAAATCAATAAATTTATTAAGCAAAATATTATCATCATTTTACATCAGTATTATTTCCATGGATAATGGACCCTGAGTCGATGCTGACTCACAAGTTGGCACAACTACATACCGTACGCAGAAGCATAACTTGACCCTTCCTTTATACTACAGTTGCTGGAATTGTACTTATGACATTTCTCTTTAGAGAACAAGGTCCAAGCACTAGATTAAAATTAATCCATTTGAATATTTGATACCAAATTTTTGGTTCGATTGAAATGGAATTTTGAAAAAACTCATATAAAAGTTGTTTTGAAGCTAAAAATTATGCAATGACTATTCAGACGTTTTAATTAGGTATGAAATATACCATTTTGAAATTCTGTCCATAACGTGAATATTTTTATTTAGATATTTAACAGAATATCTATCTGTTTTAATAGTTTGTTGTAATTTCATTTTATTTGAAGTAATTTCTCAACTGATGAGAAGAAACCAAACCAAATTTTAGTAATTTATCGCAGACTTCGGCGTTTTCTTTATTACTGACTTGATATAAGATACATCCAATTCTTGTGTGTTTTAGGTTTATTATGAAGGATACATATCAGTATATGACAATTTACATATAATTAAAGCAATACATGAAATAATAATTTGAATATTGTTTAATAGGTATGAAACACTTTTCGCGGAAAATACTGCTCAAATTATAACAGATGGGTGTTTCAAATATATTCTTTTTTTTCATTCCCTCTTTTTCTTCATTTTGTAAATAATGTGGTTTGATGTAGAAGCGGGTACCCCTTGGTTTGGCAAAAACTTTTGTAATAAATATTAGCTATAAAATTTTATTTCTGGAAATCTTGTTACTTTTAGGGCTTTTACTAAAGTAGTTTTAAGGCTACCATTTTATTATTCACATTTCGGTACCTATTTTGGTGTGTGGAAATCAAATAGTACCCGTAAGTAAACTTTCACCAAATAGTGCCCATATCTTTTCACCTGATTGAATCGCGGAAGATTTTTTTTTTTCTAATTCTGCTTAGGGCTTAGGTTATGAGACAGATTAATACATTTAAATGTTCTGCCTGACGTTGAAAATGCAACACCAGGAAGCAGTTGATAGAAACTCGGCAAACCGAGAGAGACAGCCACGAATTGTATTTCGAAATAATATGCATATTCCAGAGCTTGGTGTCTTGTACAGGATGCAGAATTTCGGTAAACTGGTCTGCCAACGACGCATCGACCCACGCGTGCCCATGCCACTCTGGCTGCACGGGCACCCCGCAAACGCTCCCCAGTTCCTTGTTTCAACAACAGCCGGTGCACTGCGGAAGCGTCCAGATGTCTGTCAACTGCGATTCGCCATGAACACCAACATGCCCTTCTCTGCCCGATCACCTCGCCTCTGATGAGTTTGTTTGTCTGCCGGAACTGACTCCGTCAACGATGTCCGGGCATTCTCTGCAATATAGGCATCCCTTGTGGCAAGAACAAATTTGCAACGATTACTTTCCAAGCAACAATCATTACGCGAATATTGCCCACTCTGCTGGTTAATCCTCATATACCATATCTTACGAGCGCTGGAGAGCTGCGTATTTCCCATCATTTGCATTACTCGGTAGGGTGCGTCTAAACTGAAATTTGCATAATTTTCCGGTCCTTCCTTCTTGGTTTTGCATTTTTAATATCTTACAGTGTATTATTCCAAAATCTTCTGAATGTTGCCTTTTATTTTTACGCAGCAATGTATTTTGTTAAAAATTTACCAGGTTATTTTAAATTTAAAAGGTTCTGTGCGACGTTGTATCTTTCAGTTGAAGCCATCATATGTTGGGGTGTATGGTACCGAGATAGTGAAAATATTCGTCAAGAATGGTTGTGGTCAACCTATGAATAATTCAAGTGAGATTACTTCCTCGGAAATCCAATCCTTAAAGAGACAGCCATTGTTTACTTCATGGCGTGTTGCGCCGGTGCACACTTGATATTCTGCTAACAGTCCTGGTCTTTCTCTGTGGTGCAGGTCTTGAAAAGGGAGAATATCTTATCTTCATGCTGTTCCCTCCCAGTCAAACCTGCTCACTTCCTTCAATGTCTCGGCATTTTCTGAAAGCAGCAGTGGGATAAACAAGATCTGGCTTATGAGCATCTGGTGGATAGAAGTTTTTGTCCTTGGAGTAGGCATTCCTACACCAGGGGGATAAGTAACATAAACATTTTATTTTTTGCATTTCTTTTCTTAAACTTCATATTTTTAATATCAGTACTTTTTTAAATATTATTTGTTGAATTTGGAATATATGTAAATAAAAACTTTATTCTATTTGACTGTACAATTTTCTGAGTCGAAAACAGGTGCACAGAATGTTTTAAATTTATATCAAGATATTGTTATCTGACACACTTAAAATGAAAGCTATATTTTATTTGAAAATTTTGATTTATATATATATATATATATATATATATATATATATATATATATATATATATATATATATATATATATATATATATATATATATATATATATATATATATATATAAGTTATTTAAATTCTAACTAACCTGACTTAAATTCACTGAAAAGTTACTTATGTCATGCCGCGCACTGTTCCAGAACTCTGATTGCTCCAAGAAAGGAGAAGATATTCGAAAGAAAAGTGAACGTGTCATTTTCCTTCTTTTAAAATAGTCAAAGGTAAGTGAGGATCAGTAGATAATTATATGACATTGGATTTCCTTCCTTTCAACATCATCACAAATTTATTTTAAAAAATAACATTTCACAATTTTGATTTTTTGAAGTATTCTTTAAGCTTACACACAATGATCGGAAACGTATTCCAACAAAAATGAATGCAATCTTAATGTTAATAGTTATCAATTTCGTAATGACGAACGTTTCATAAGCATTTGTTTCGATCTCTGATTCGAAACAGAAATTTTATTTAATTTTTTGTGTTAAACAGGATCTAGAACGATGCTAATTAAATATTAATAATCCTTTAAAAATAGCAAATATTGCTATTTTTTTATACCACAAATTTTTTCTTAAGCTTTTCTTGCGTACGTTTTCAACTTCTTCGCGGATTTGGCTCCCTGGTATTACGTATGTATACAATATATATATATATATATATATATATATATATATATATATATATATATATATATATATATATATATATATATATATAGTTCCAAAAAATGTAAGATATGCCCTAACTTTAACCATCTACTAATTTCTGAAGATTATATATATATATAATTTATCTCTTTTGCCTGTAAAATGTATACTGTTATATAATTTACTGAGATCAGTTCTTACAAATTTAGATGTGTGTATCAAACTTCCAGCTCATTAAATATTCGTATTAATTTACATAGATCCTTTATTAAAATTTATATAATAATAATAATTTCAATCTTGAATTTAATCACTTTCAAAAACATAATTTTAACAATTACATGACTTCAGGACCCCAGAACTAGCAGACCTTGTCACGAGGAATTTAGGAGGAATATAAAATGTATTCGCACTTTGCACCTTTATGAACACGACAACAACAACAGCCTTTAAAATCGGCTGTTGAAGATCTAAAAGATACTTTTATAATCACACCTATAGATAAACCTTTAATAATTATGCATTTTTTATAAAGTTTTATCTGCAGTTGCTGGATAAAGAGACATTAAACTCTAATACTTACAAACTTTTAAAAACTACAGTCAATGTTATTTAGAAAAAATTTTATATTTATATAAAAATTTAAACATTAAAAATTGTAGTTTAGATTTTCCTTATATTTCACTATTATCCCTCTCAGTTTCATAAAAAAAAACCTTGAAAATTTCGGTGCATCACCTGTGGTACAAAATCCTATATGAAGAAACCAGGTATTATTTTTACTAAGCTATCAAACTTAATTATTGATAACATTTTTCAAAACTCTGCATTTTTAATAACTTTATTTACAATGAAGAAAACATTTTTGTTCAAAATTTTGGTATACCTCAAGTTTTAAAATTTTCCAGTACTTGCCAATTTTTTTGGCATCATTATGAAAAAAAATGTTATTTTTTAATTTCCTTCTGTATATTATTATATTGATGACTTTATTATTTTTAAAAGTTTTGAATTTTTGAAGAATATATTGGAATTATTATCCTAAGGAATTAATTCTTATAAAAACTAACATTAACAATTTATTCTAAATTTTTGGATTTGGACATTGATATTATGGATGATTTGACTTACTTTGACATTTATGACAAAACAAACAAATATAAATTTAAAGTATATAAATTAATATTTTGGAATTCTATAATATCTCTCTTAAAATCTATAGAAATGTTGAAATTAGTGAAATAAACCGCATTTATGGTACATGCAATAATATTGAAAATAGAAGAAAACAGACAAAACATTTAATTTTAATACTTAAGAACAATAGTATTCCCCTTAAATTTATTTTAAACCATGTAGGAAGTAGGCAATCGCTTATATCAGATTGAAGAAATGAGTAGTTTTTAAAACTACAGAAAGGTCACCCAAACATTAAAGTTCTTATATATACACACTACTGGCCATTAAAATTGCTACATCAAGAAGGAATGCAAATAACAAAACGATATTTATTGGACACATACATTATAGTGGAAAGAACAAGTGATTAGATTTACAGGAAATTAGGATGTATAGATCTTGAGAAATCAGTACGCAGAGCAACCACCTCTAGCTGCAATAACAGCATTTATCCGCCTAGGCATGGAGTCAAACAGAGATTGTATGGCATGTACAGGGATCTCAGTCCATACAGCTTCAACACTGTGCCACAGTTCATCGACAGTAGTGGATGGTGAGTGATGGCGTGCCAATCGCTCGGCAACCATTGACCACACGTTCTCAATTGGTGACAGATCAGGAGAACGTGCTGGCCAGGGTAACAGTCGAACCTGTTCTGTATCAAGGAAGTTCAGAACAGTACGGACAACATGCGGTCGTGCATTATTCTTTTGAAACAAAGCACTAGGGAGGCCTCGAAGATAGGGCAGAGCCACGGGCCTTAACACATCGGAAATGTAATGGTTGCTGTTAAGAGTGCTGGTAATGCGAAAAAGAGGTGATCGAGACGTGTATCCAATGGCACCCCATACCATCACTCCAGCAGATGGGCCAGTATGGCGATGTCCAACGCAAGCTGGCAATGCGCGTTCTCCACGATGCCTCCAAACACGTATGCGGCCATCATGGTCCTGTATACAGAACCGAGATTCATCTGTAAAGATGACGTGATGCCATTCCCGCGTCCAGGTTCGTCGCTGATCATACCATTGAAGGCGCTCCTGTCTGTGACGCAGCGTCAGTGGTAGCCGAAGCCATGGTCGCCGTGCAGACAATCCATGCTGCTGCAAATGTCGTCGAACTGTTAGAGCAGAAACTTGTTGCCTTCCAAATGACTCCATTTCTCGACTCAGAGTTCCTGACGTGGCTGTACAATCCCTTGTGACCATGCGGATAAGATGTCTGTCTTTTCTGCTGTTAGTGATGGGGGATCGCTGAGATCCTGCATGACGTTCCGTATTATTGTCCTGAACCCATCGATTTCATATTCTGCTAACAGTCATGGGGTCTCGACGGACGCGAGCAGCAATATATCGGTACGATAAACCGCAATCCCGGTAGGCTATAATCCTTCCTCGATCAAAGTCAGACACATGCTGATAAGCATTTCTTCTTACACGTGGCATTACAACAACTTTCTTTGCCGAAAACAATGTTGAAAAGGAAATTGAGTATGAGAAAACTGCTGTCAAATCTCTGGTTTTATACACATTGTAGATTTCGCTACTGTTGCCTGCTTTGTTTGAATGCGCTGAAAATCTAATCATTTGCATATCACAGCAAGTTCTACCTGTCATGCAAATTTCACGTGTGTGGTGTGCCGCTTTTCTGGTGTAGCAATTTTAATGGCCAGTAGTGTATAAAATTTTAAGCTGTAAAAAATTTATAATATCTATATAATCAAGTTTAGATTTTTATAAATGTTCAGTAAATTAGTTTAATGTTTAGAATAGTGCCAATAGAATCCAATACTGTCCAAATAAATTTTTTATAAATTTTGTTGAAAATGATATATACTTCTATTTGTTTTAAGTATTTTATATATAACATTATCAGCAATAAAACGAAGCTGATTTCCAGCAAAAAGTTTCATTTTTCTAAGATGTTACCGACTTTTGGAATCCAGAGAGCTTCAGTTATTAATGATTTCACTGTACTGTATAATTTACTTACTTTTTTCTACGGCTTTCATAACTAATAAGCAAAAACCGAGTCATAAATTATAATACTTTTGAAATAAATTATTCATATAAGCTTACAACATGGATGATAATATAGATGAGAATTTTTTGAAAGAAAAATTAAAAATTTTTTACTTCACTCAAACTATTCTAGTCTAAATTTATCATCTTTATTTGTTCATTAATTAAAGGATTCTTCACAAAAATATATATCTATAGTTTACGATTTGGATGCTTATATTTCACGAAGTTTAGGGTTCATTTATTTTTTTCTATTTTTTCATCATTTTTAGTGCATCGATTTTGTGTCTTCTTCAGCAATTTGGGATCAAATTTAAGATTTACTGAGCTGCTGGAATACTTTTCCTCATTCACAACTAATGATACTGCTGTATTCAAGAAAGAAATTAATATTGAAAAATGCATTTTCTTGTCTTTCATTTTTTAATAAATTTAAATGACAAAGCAAGTTTAATATTTCATGTATATCATAAACTGCAAACATTTACTGTAAACTATGTAATTCTAAAATAAAAATACTGAATACAAATGTATAAAATTAGAAATTGTAAAAAACATTTAATCTTTTTTTAATATTTTATAAATATATTGTAAAATATGTATTGTAAGCATTGAATTTTTATTCAAATCAATTAAAACCAAGTAAAAACATTTAGCAAACACATATTATTTTTAAAATCATAACTAATACGGTTTTATTATTTTCTTTTTAAAAAATTGTGTAATAGATTTGGCTTTATCAGTTTGATATTATTTTAATTTTATCAATATCAAATATACTACAGTACATACTAAAGGCAACACATATACAACACTCTGCATATATCCAACTATATACTTTTATGGACTGAAATTCAGATTCGTATATTTTAATTACACCTACAGGCAAACGAGCCGTGTCAGTCCTCTACCTCTGGTGCTCAGGTCTTTGGACTAACTTAGGCTGCCTTTTCCCTCCCTCTATGAATAGTGTCACATATTCTTAGGTGTCTATATTTATCCTATGACAATCTACTAGATTTATCTATGCTAGTCTATGATTTTTTTAGGGTGAATAAACTCATAAAATCAGTTAGCAGAGGCTGGACATGGAGATAAGCAACAACAACAGATTTGGTATTTAGTTGTTGCTTAACAGTTATTGTTTGCCCACAAAAGCAAATTAGATTGAAATTTTAAATTAGTTTAGAAGCTACTACAAATTCTATGCTTAAGTTGGAACTTGAACCAACAAATTGTTGAATCAAAGGCTTGAATCCTAATCTTCGCCTGCCAGCTCAGCATTGTCAAAAACAGGATACTTAAATAATCAAGTCGATAGTTGAAAAGTAACTTAACTTCAGTGGTTTCTGAGTTCGATTCCTAACTCAGGCATAAGCACAATTTTAACATTTTGGTTTCTTCTTTAAACTGTAACTCTTTGTGAGGAATTACCTTTCTCATACTGTCACATTGGGAACCATAAAGCACGAAAAGCATATCCAAATCCATTAAAAACCTGGTACTACATCATAAGAATATTATATATCACTGTAAAAAGTACGTCATCCAATACTACAGATTTAACTCTTTATTTTCAAAATATAATAGAAAAAACACAAAGCTTGAATCTAATGAAAAGAAATGAGTAAAAGGCTTATGTTTAAATCACATTCCAATTTCTTAATTACAAATTTACAGCTTGTCTTTATTCATCCCTTTGGTGCAAGAAAGTAAGGCTACATTTTGTCTAGCAGACACCGTCGCATGAGAGCATTTATTATTGTCTAAAGGTGATAAAAGCAACTTGACTTGAACGAGGAACCATGAAGTCTGATGACTGACTAAAACTCCAGTAGAGTTCTCTTAATTCGGGTCCAAGCAGAAGATTCCTAGGCTTGACTTGCCTCCCCCAGATGCATACCTTCACTTGGAGAATATTGCAAACATATTTAACATGTCCCGGTCACCAAGAGCGAACACGATGGATCTTTGGTTTTATCCAGAGTCAAACTCCCTACCTTCTGGTAACGAGTACAAAGTCCCCAAACAATCAGGTCACCGTGGACCAATTTACAAATTATGTATGCCTAATATAAAAAAATAGAACAAGTGATATTAAATATAATTATAGAAAAACAATTTCAGTGATTTATTAATTAAATTGTTTAAATTTCAACATTTGGTGGTAATCTGTTTTCGCGGAATAATATAGTAATACCAAACATTTTAACTCATAGAATATATATATACATACAGTCAACGGTAATAGCATACTGTAGCTACTTTGTTGGAGTCTTCCCTTGTGTGTTTTATGGAGATCGAGTGTTTGATGCTAACCATCTTGTCTCATGTCCTGCATTTGTATTTTTAATGTTTTCCGTTCAGAGAGAAGGCCAGGGAACTAATGAAGTCATTGTCAATTTTCTGGGCATTTGTAAAAAAGATATATATATATATATATATATATATATATATATATATATATATATATATATATATATATATATATATATATATATATATATATATATATATATATATATATATATATATATATATATATATATCCAAAATATTACAAAACACATTTTTAAAATTGAGTTTCGATATTAAATATTGCATTATAAAGAATTTTTTCTATGTTTCTTATCAAAATTGCCATGTTAAATACTTAACATAAGGAAAAGTCCCTTTGTTAACACCGAATGTGAGCCTCTCGATCAAACCTGTAAATACTTTGCTTATGTACATATTTTGTAATGTAAACATTTTATTGATATGGGAAAATAAACAGAATAATTCCCTAGACTAGTCAAAAACTGCCTTGTAATCAGCTTAAGCTCATAAAATTAATTAAATTTTATAAAAGTAAACACAGAATTTAATTACCAAATGATTGTAAATACGTCCCTTTATGTAAATGATGGACTTTATACTTTTTCTTTTTACTCATTCACTACTTCTAAAATAACAAGAGAGTGCTTATCAAAACGTTTTTCGAAAATGAGAGAAATATAAAAGTTAAACTGTGCGATTTAAAAATATCTTGAGGGTGTAAAAGTAGTGCCACACTTTGATCTCATATGAAAAATATTAAATTTATCAATTATTTTATTTAGCATTTTTAAGAGAAATGAAATATATCTAGCATCTTTGAGACAGTATAAAATTAAAAATAAATATTTTAAGAAATTTAATAACCAAATTTAAGAGAATTAAACTCATTAAAAACACAAAATTATTACGATGTTTAATTTCTGTGTAAACATCATTTTCAGTTGAAATCGGAGACTCGAGAGACTTAAAGATTGATGTTGTTATTTTTTGCATAATGTTTCCTCCTTCGTCACGTCAAAAGAAACATTCTGCGCATAAGGAGTTGGAGCAATAAGAAATTACAAGTACACTTTGAGAAGAACACATATATACATAGCTATAGGAAACGAATTACGATTTGCCGAAGTAACGATATTTGCTATTTTTAAGTAAATTTACTATTTGCTTAGCTTTGTTCAAAAACTATTGTGCATCACAAAATGAGGCGTCACGTATAGATTCGCAAAAATAATTTAAATCAGGATTAGAAGAACTTAAAATTCTCTTTAGCTATGAAGATATTGAATACTGACGTTGAACTGCTTTCATCTATTCTACAAAGTAATTCAAATCATCAGCGTATTGGTAAAGTCGATAATGCGTTCTCTATAGTCGGTAAAATTTATATTTGTTTCCAATGTCAATCAAAATAAGGAAATGTCTTAAATTTTATTTAAAAATATAATATGGGAATTTAGAAAGAAGTGGGATCCGAAGCCTTTTATGAATTTGTTCTACCCTTAATTACTAATACATAAATGGCAGTTTTAAAAGAGTGCGAGGAGCCATACACACCCTTGAAGCATGTCAAATTCCTGGTTTTTGTGTCCAGCAAACTAAGCAACTTTACAGCAAGTCCAAATCAACTTTAATGTTTTAAATTATAATTATGTATACTGTAATCAAAATATTGAAATGAGCCAGCTTGTTTTAACTTAGCAAGAGATACTATACTGAAATCATTTTCTCTTCATTCAGTGCAACAGTTAGGAGTTAAACTGTAACTTTAAATTTACCACAGAGAGCAAAGAGAGCAAGCATTTTATTTAAATAAATCAAATAATATCAGAAATTATCATCTTAACGTAACGGAATACGAAACCATGAACATTTTATTAGATAAAAAGTGATTTTTCCTTCATCATATAGATTAACAGTAAGCACATTCCAATAACACTTCACTTTCATTTTTAAAGCCTTATCCCTTTTAATTCTTTAAGAAGTAACTTTTCAACTGTAATTGGACTTGAATTTTGAATTCGCTGAACCAATAGTAAAATTGTGTAAGACTTTTGTTCTATTATTAAAAAAATATTAATCTAAAAAAAAGAATGTTAAACGTCAATAAATCATTTCTGATTTTGCCATTTAAAAGTTTTGTATAATAGCTATTTTTTCATATGTATCATAACACTGATATATTTTTCTTAAAAATAATACCACCTAGTCTAAAGATACATAATTGTATCTAGTCAGTGTTATATTTACCTTAATAGATCAAAATAACTAGATGAATTTATTAGACATTTTAATATTAAAAATATGTTTAATGTATATAAGTTGTACCCCAAAAATAATTAACACTATTTAATTTCTCGTGAACCGATTAGCTTTCAAACTCTTTCTCAAATAGTTCTCTAATGTAATCTTCCTCCTTCTCAATTAGTGAATTCCAATGTTATTTGGTACCTCCTGACAGATTTCGTTGGTTGGTTTGTATGATAACTCATGTTGTGGCTGAAATAGTCTATTCTTAGGATAGAAAAGTAGCCATAACTCTTTTAAACTTGGGAATGGAATTTAAAATATTTGGAACTAGATCTGTGCAAATTTTACGCAAAGCATTTTAAATACCTGTTGGATATTGGTTTAAATTTTTGGATATTTTATCTTTTAATATCACATTCACTTAGATCGTCGCAAACTCCATTTTTAAAATTTGCTCCTTTGAATTTCGACTAGACCAACATTATGACAGTTCACCTAATCGAAAGCTGATTAGTTTTTGATTCAATCAGCGTGCAATCCTTGCTATACATATTTGAATCAAAAATATTCTGAAACTACTTATAAAGAATTATTTTATTATTTTTGCTAAATTTTTTTTCTTTGTTAACACACACCTACACAATGCCATATATAAACTCTCACACTAGCACTATGAAAACAACTCGCTGTTGTTTTGTTTTAATGCTTTTCATATTGCAGCTAAAATTGTTGTCATAATTTTTAACTTATAACAAAAATAACCAAATCTTTTTAAAATACAACTCAATATTTTTTGAACTGAAATCTTTTCAATGCTTAAAATTCTAATGATAAAAAGTTCGTAAGTAAACGAATTATAATCACACATGTTCAATTACGATGCATTTTTTAAAGAAAGGTCAACGACATTAATTAAGGTAGAATAAACTTAAATATTGATCAGGTTAATATGTATAGCTGAAAAGTATCGACAAAATATAATCAAATATAATATTACAGTTTATGGAAAATTAATAAATATATAATTTTCACATGCCTTTGCACTTTCTTTAATAATAAACAAATCAAATAAATAAATTCTGTTATGATATCTAAATTAATATTAATAAAATGCAATATACAGTATATATTGGTAAGCTGAATTCAATTTGAACTTAGCATCAAAATGAAAAGACATTTGGTATAAGTAATAGGATAAAAATCATCTGAATTATGAAAAACAACTTTTACTTTATTTCACCTTCATTAAATTGATTTTACGTTTAAATAAAAAATTATATACATTCATATTTTTCTAGTATATTTTCAAATTATACTTTTCTCAGCACTATGTATAAAAGCAATATATTTTATAAAAAAATAATGTATACCATTGATTTATAGAATGTATAAGAATTTTATAAACAGAGTAATAAATCATAAAAATTATTTCAAATAATTTCTTTCTAGATATAAAGTATTATTTACTATCTAGATATCAAAAAGATCTAGATTTTCTACATATCAAGTATTACACAAAACACATGCAGATTGTTCTAAATTTTAAAACTGATGTTATTTGTGTAAATTTCTTAATAATGCTGCAAAATTTACATTTAATTTAACAGAAGTATTAAAAAAACAAACTATTAGTAAGCTTTTCTGACAGTATGGTACTAGTATATACAAAATCAATGAAAAAAGGAAGAACTATATAAAATGTAGGATCTGTGCTAAAATATATTATCATATAATGAACAAAACGAAACAATGTGTTGAAAATATATAATAAAATGTATTAAGGAATTTAAAAGTCTTCTTTAATCTATAAAAATACCAGTAATTGAGTTTTAAGAGTAACTGATATTTTATTAGTTATTCGCTATTCATGGCGCTCTTGTGGAATGGCAATAAACGAAACTTGAAATGGTAATGTTGCTTCGGAGATGGTATTTTTTGGACACAGCTCAAGGGATTAATCAATAGCTGAAGGTCATTGAAAAGCATTTTAGTATCCATATGTGAATTGCCTTTCGGGAGGACTTTTTCATAAATAATCGGCGTTCTAGGCCAGGGAAATCCCCAAGAACCTAATAGTTGTGAGAGCAAAAAGCAGAAACACAACATCCATTTCCCATTGTTTAATAAAGGTTGGGATCGAATCTACGATTTTCTGATCCGAAAACAGCTATCCTACCTCTAGCCACTGCGAGTCCTGTATCATTGTAGACAGATAAGCGTTTCAAACAACAAAATAAAATGTTTGGTATCCGGAGACTAAAATATATTCAGGGTAAAATAACTAATTATTAAAAACTAATTTGGACCTGTGATATGAGGGCCCATAACTGTTATCCGGACCCAAGACCCTGGAGTGCGAAGCATATGCCCCGGTCAGGTACCCATTAGGCTGACCACCTGACCAGTGTTTAGTTCCTAAACATGCTTGGAACGCAGTTTATCGATCCACTGAAAGGATAATAGCCTAAGTCCACTGGCCCAGCTCAAGGAACGAACCTCGAATCTTGTGCCC
Source organism: Latrodectus hesperus (assembly GCA_037975125.1). NCBI lineage: Eukaryota > Metazoa > Arthropoda > Arachnida > Araneae > Theridiidae > Latrodectus > Latrodectus hesperus. The sequence continues at coordinate 29,389,392 of CM075860.1, read as the reverse complement.
TGGGAACCCAAGCGCTATTACTAAGCTACAGAGCTTCCCAACTAATAATAAATTATAACAAGTGAAATAGCACAAAATATCTTTGTTATTAAATCATACAGTGTGATTCTAAATTGTTTTTACTTTAATTAAAAGAGGTGATAATACAAATCCACACAAGTGGTAATTACATAAAAACACAGTGTCGCATTTCACTCTGCGAGGCAGAAAAGAGGAAATGAATCTATCACGAATTTACCGTATGCAAATTTCCACAGAAAAAAACAGCATTTTACTCTTATTAGTTACCGGAGAAAGCCAGTCAGAGTAGACGTTGTCCTTTAAAAACGTCGCAATATTATCACTTCAAGTATTACCTGGATAACAACGTCCGAAAATTTTCGTAAATGCTATGGTAGCGTACACGTATGAAGAACTGGTTGATTTGCTCGTCTTATACGGTGAAGCAAAAGGGAATAGATGCGAAGCACGAAGATTGTACGAACAGTGGTTTCCAACTGTCGTATTCCAAGTCATCCTACCTTCTCCAGTGTTGGTCGATGACTGCGAGAAAGCGGTTCGTTTGTCATCTCAAACAGCAATGACGGACATTCACCAAATGTTCGAACGCCAGAAATGGAAGACAGAGATTTACTAGATTTGAGATTGCTCTTTCGACAAGTACACGAGCAGTGACTTACGAAATGTATAGTTCTTAACCAGTAGTGCGGCGTATTTTATACGAGGTACACATGCACCCCTTTCACATTCACAAATCACAATCTTTTCAGGCAGATGATTATCCCTGCCGGGTAGACTTTGTGCAGTGGATGCTGGTTATGAAGAATAAAAATCCATGATTTCTTGCATTAGTATTATTTAATAATAAGGCAACATTCAACAGAGAAGGTATTTTCAACACGCACAATCAACACGTTTGGTCTGACAACTATGCCCATTGTACCTCGTTTTCCGTGAACATCTGGGCAGATATCTTTCGTGATTAACTGGTGGGCCTTTACATCATGCCAAACAGTTAGACTTGCGCAACCTTGGATTATTATATTCTCGGAACAAATGCTTCCCAGTTTATTGCAGGTTGTTCCACTCCCCATCCGAAGAGACATGTGGTTTATGCACGATGGAGTCTCAGCACATTCTTTCATCACAGTCTGTAACTTTTTAAATGCCACATATCCCGCACGATGGGTTGGACGTAGCGGACTTGTTTCTTGGCTTCCTCGTTCACCGAACCTCAACCCACTGGACTTTTTCTTCTGGGAGCAAGTGAAATCTTTAGAGTGGGAGACGCCTGTGGAATCATCTGAAGATCTCGTGACTGGAATCGTTGTTGCCGAGGGCAAAGTTAATACAGCACCAGGAATCTTCGAAAGGGTGCGCCAGTCGCTCCTTCGCCGGTGTCAACTGTGCAGCGACACACATGGGCGGCATTTTGAGCATTAGCTGTGAGGTTTTCACTAAACAATAAATATGATTGTGAAATTTTTGGTATTAATCATTCACTTACCTAAAATTGCTGTAAGTATTGAGCAAACACTATCATGTGTGAATTCCTCTTTTCCACCTCTCAGAGTGGAATGTGACCCTATGTAGTTATTGCTTGTCTGGATGGGTACTATCACCACTCTTAATTTGTAAAAAATTTAGAATCACCATGTATATTGGTACTCTATTATACTATACGTGTATATATATATAATGTGCTAAATATTTTTATTACCAATTCAACATAGAAAATTATTTGCAAAGAAATTTGTGGAAAAGCATGTATTTTGCATATTGTAAGATAGAACATAATGAACATATTTTAAGCTAAAAAGGTTTGCTTGCGAAGAAATACTTTAGGCATCAGATGATTCACTTTACTATCTAAAACAATTTGGCAAAACAATTTTGAATTTCAATTTTTCAATTAATTTGAAAAAGAAAACACGTTTAGATAATTAATGATTTTTCCTTTAATTTTGATGAGTAAACAAAAGTTTACGTATTGATTTATAAAGTTTGAAATTGCCATATATATCGTAGAAAACATTAACATTTTAAAATAGAAGTTAATTTCAAAAGATAGAGAAACTATAATCTGTGCTAACATTTTTCCTTCACAAATTTTTAGCTGAAAGAACAGAATTCTAACTTTAGTAAAATAACGAGTAGATTTAAAATCTCTCTCAGGCAAGAAGATTTGAAATAATTTGGAATCCACAAAATATTATGGATACACACCTATTATTTTTAGAGTGCAAACCCCAAATCAAGTTAATTCAACTAAATTCTCATTTTGCGTTGACAAGACATCCCATATCTTAATAAATGAAAAAATTTGATCGTGTTTATGTATACTGACCGAAACCGGTAATGTTTCAATTTATTGAAGTTGAAATTTTGTATTAAGGTCAAACATCATGTGAAGGTCAACCTGCTGTTTCATCAAATATTGTTTGTAATAAATATAGTATAAAAGAAACCTTTTCCTGAAATTTATTTCTTACATTATTAAACGTGTTTGTGTAAACTATTGTTACTATATTATAAAAGTCAATCGTAAAAGATAAGGACAAATCAACATTTCATGGGTAATAAGGAAACGACTGATAGACTTTGATTTTTAATCCTCCTACTCTTGGCCTTTCTTTTCACATCAAATACACCCCATTCATAAATCTCAATGGAGAAAACATGAAAAATTCCTTTCCTCCCTCACTGATAAAAATAATTTTAGAAAGACTTTTTTCTAAAATTATTTTTATTTTTATAAAAAAAATTCTTTCTAAAATTAATTTTAGAAAAACGTTTTTTATTATACGAAAATGATAGCCTTAAAAATATAACACTGAAAATTATCTAATTTCAGAAACACAAATCAGAAGAACATATATCACTAATTTTATGTGTACGATGAACTATCCATGTGTTTTGTTCGCAGGATCTACTAGAAAATATAAACATTTTAAAAATGTTTTGAAAACTGCAGTCAAATTAAAAATTGATGTTAATCATGCATCTCTTTTTTACATCGTCCACATCTTTTTTACATCAGTTCCAATATCATTAATATTTAAATGACTACATCTTAAAAACATTTGATTGCGACATGGTTATCAGATAGATAGAAAAATAAATTACAGTTAGAAAAATCTCATTGTTTGAAAACAATTTCGGAGATGATTCGCCTAAGTACTTTATAATTTAGGAATAAAATTACTCTAACAAATGTCATTCAGAGGCTAGTAAGCCATTAATCTTAACGATTCTAGTTGAGTTATGTGAGTTACAACTGAGGCGACGAAGAATTTAAAATGCTACTTATTATTCCTGGCGGATACAGTTAGATGAGACAGTTCATATCTCCAACATTCTGAATGCATTTAGAGCGTGCTTATCGTCGAAAGCCGTTGACTTTGTCTTCCATGTTTGGCGTGCAAGAAGCTGCACGCCAAATTTAACCGCCATTCAAGATAATCAGCAAAGGAAGAAGCACTCAAATCTTTTTAATCCTAACTTGGCGTACGATACCGGCGCAAAACACCATTTTGGTAATCTTGTGTTTAGATGGTGGAAATTGCAGTAATATTTAACCTTGTTGAATAATTATGTAGTATCAAATGCATATACTTTTCCTTAATACTTTATGCTTCAAATAATATTCGGAAAGATTCTTTAGAACAAAAGAAAATATGTAAAGTATTTCAAGAAAACTTATTTAATATTTTTAGACCATTTTGAAAGAATCTATTTTAAAATAAGAGTAATTCTAACTACTACGACTCATTAAATATCGCATTAGTTTCGTATATTAATTATTACATTATTTCATTCAACTGATTCTTCAGTAAAAAGAAAATTTTATAATAATTTATAGACGTCTTTGAATTTAGCTAAACAAGATTATTGTTTACCTAATTTTGTTTGAAAGGTAACGAATTATATCAGGTATAATGTTATATCCTATATTTCAAACAAATAAATATTCTTTGCATATTTGTAATTCCTTATTTTTAGGTGATACGGCCTACATGCAAAATATCTTTTGAAGAGTGTATATTGTAAGCATGTCAACTATTGAAAAAAAGTAAAAAAGATCCTAGGAAAGAAGTACAACAAATTATTGTGGATTTAGAAATTTAATATAAATTTGATGAGAAGCAATAAATATGAAATAGCAGATATACTTACGGAAAACTCATATGAGGGAATAAGTACAGAAATTAATGTTTTTCACCATACAAGTCAATTTATGGGGAATTCAAAGAAAAAGTTTCACATGTACACGGTACAATTATTGCTAATGTTAATAAAGATAACTACACAACTATTGCTAATGTTGTAAATGATCGCAATGACAAAGTAGTTGATGGTAATTTGAGGGAAAAAAACTTACATAAATTAAAAAAGAAATATAAATGCAATTTTTTGATATCTCCGTAACAATTATTTATGTAATAACAAAGGTAAGGGAGACAGTAAATTTGATTGTTTCAGATCGATGTAGTTAATTGTTACTTTTTTATTTTTCTGATATAAATTAAATGATTTTATATTTAACTCTTTTAAGGAAAACACTGTATATAGTTGAAAAATAATAATTATTGGCAGGTTAATTATTATTGATTATTAATAATTATTATTTACATCTTTAACAATGTTATTTTTTAGAATGGAAAAAATTAATGCATTACATTAAAAGTTTACATTTGCATTAAAAAAAGAACTATATGCTCGGAAGACAACTGTTATGATAGTTATTGGGATTTCACTGGACCAAAAATTTAGTATATATATATATATATATATATATATATATATATATATATATATATATATATATATATATATATATATATACAGTATGTTTACTAAAGTCCCTTACCATCCTCTTAACTCCGAAACGGCTGCTACTATATTTATAAAAGTGGTGTCTAGGTATAGTAAAGTAGCCATGCGCTACTGAATTAAACAGACTACGGCGCCACCTGGTGGAAAACTGCGAAATTAGCACTCCTATCTCGAAAACGGAACGAGATAGAGAGAAAAAGTGATTTACAAAGTTGTAGAGCATCCTCGATTTAGTACGAAAAGATACCTTGCAAGCATTAATGTGAAGAATACAATGGTTAAAACGCACATTTTTTGTTTCGTACTGTGAAATGACTAAACCATTTAAGAAAGAAAAAAACAAATAGTTATAACAATATACTTTATTTAATATGTTCAAACTGTCAGCTGCATTGCACACTGTCAGCTGCATTGCACATTTGCATCTTCGCGTAAAGATCACGTTGCACACGTTGGAACACGCGACCGTAATGCGTCGTTTAAGGTCCTGCAATTTTTGTGGAGGGGTCGCATACACCTGCTGTTTCAAGTATCCCCACAGGAAAAAGTACAGTGGAGTCAGATCAGGAGAACGTGGAGGCCACTCTTCGAAGCCGCCATACCCTAGTATTTGGTTGCCAAATTCCTTGACGAGGTACTGCTTCACTGGAGATGACTTGTGAGCAGGCGCGCCGTCATATTGAAACCATAGATTCTTAAGTTTAAGCAACGGCAGGTTCTCCACAAAATCGGGTATTATCTTCTGTAGCAATCGTAAATATCGTGCACCTGTTAACGTGCTATTGTGAAATATTGGTCCAATCAGCTTGTTATTGTAAATTGCGTACCAAACGTTAATATCATACCGCATTTGATGTCGAACGACGACGAAACATTTAGGATTTTCCAGCGCCTAGTAATGGGTGCTTTATCTATTGTACATGCCATTCCGTGAAAAGCATGCCTCTTCCGTCCACATTATATCTGCCAAGAATGTTGGCTGAACCTGTATCTGATTCATGATGAAGTTGCACCATGCATACCGTCGCTCGGCATCCCCGTCCACTAAAACCTGTTCAGGCGTTGGTCGGTATGGATGAGCACCTGATTCGCTTAGGATTTTTCAAAACTGACTTTTGGAAAGACCACAGTGTTGACTGACCTCTTTTACGCTGCATTTCGGATATGCGAGGGCATATGCTAATACCTCATCCGGTTGAACTTGGCGTCCTACCTTAGCTGGTCTGCTAGATCGAGGTCGACTAGTAACGCAACTGGTCTCCATTAAGCGTTTTACAACAGTTAGAATGGTTTGATGAGAAGGATACGAGCCTGCAGGGAAACGTTGGCGGTAAAGCCTTGCTGCTGATCATGCCTTGTGTCGACATTCACCGTACAGTAATACCATTTCACAATACTCAGCCATGAGCATGAGCATCAACATACTACTTCCGCAAGAAGATGTCCCTTTTAAAGCTGTCTCATGTGAACTGGTGTGACGTTTCTTACGTATTTGTATACTGCATACAAATTGTTGGAATTATTTTTAATGCTTCCGTTCTTCCCATTTCGAAATAAAAGTGAAAAATGTAATCTCGAAAACGATTTTTTGTTTTTTCAAATATGCACACGTACGATGTGCCATGTCACAGCACGAAACAACAAATGGGCGTTTTAACCGTTGTATTATTCACATTAATGCCTACAAGGTATCTTCTCGTACTAAATCGAGGATAATCTACAACTTGGTAAATCACTTTTTTTACCAGTCTCGTTCCGTTTTCGAGATACGAATGCTAACTCCACAGTTTTTCACCAGTTGGCGCGGTAGGTGGTTTCATTCAGTAGCATTATAGCTACTTTACTATACCTAGACACCACTATTATGAATATATCAGCAGCCGTTCCGAAGTTAAGAGGGTGGCAAGGGATTTTAGTACATACTCATATATGTACGTACACTACCCAACATTGGAGGCGTAACACCAGGAAGAAGTGGCCAAAAGATGATGCAAATTTCAGGGTAGGTGCATCTTCCAGAGTTACATAAATGATATCCTGCTCTGACGTTGGAGTCCATTCCCATTGCAGATGTTTATAGTGATTCGAAATTCTCTTTTAGCAGTCGTTTGATGGATTCCTCGCATATGAAAAGTTCTAAAATCGACAAACAAATCGAATCTTCAACTATTCCTATAAGACATGGAAAATAAGATGTTATCTCAGCCACTGATTCTTCAGAGTTGCCAAGTTATAGAAACTTTCAACCTTCGAAAACAACAAGTACATTCCGAGATTCCAGGTACATGGAGGGTGTTGGAAATCTTGGCCATCATCAAAAAAGTAATGTAACCCTCTTTGCCTGTTGAGCATTTGATGACGTCATGTTACGATCCCATACTCCCATGCGAAAAAATGAAAATAGAATACTTTTATGCTTTGAGCCGTAGGGAATGCTTATGTGTGAGCAGCGAAATAATTTCTTATATAGATATATATGTCCGCCTATAATGATTTTTAATAATAAATAGATAATAGATATTAGAGAATGTTTCTTTGATTACGTGTCTAAATGGAATATCTCCAGAAAAAGAATCCGGGCACGAATTAAGGTAAGAGTAAATTTTCGCTTACCACTTTGAATTCTTTTGGTAATTGTATTGTTACCGAAAGAGGTACAGATCCTCTTGATTTATGCTTATAGCTATAAATGGTTGCCTAATATATTTTTAAAACATTCCCCAACAATTTAAAATTTTTGCAACCGAGTAAAAATAAACAAAATGCTTAGTTAATATTGTTTGTGAACAATCTGTCAAGATATTAATAAAATAAGTTACTTTAAATGCATGTTTTGGATAAATTTTTCTCCATCTTAAAAATCAATATCAGAATATTTTTTTTTCAAATAAATAATTTTATTGAGATATTTAACTATCATATTAAAATAAGTATTTATTAAATAGGTCTGTATTAATTAACTAAAAAGCTTCACAATATATATAAATATATATATATTATAAAAAAATATTTAGATGACACTCACACACACATGTGGGTGGGTGTCATTGCGTTCTATAATTTAAATATTTTTTTCCTTTCAACAATTTTGGAGTAAGGCTTATTCATCTAAAAAGATAAAACTAATGTAAAAATAAACATAAAGTATGCATTTGCACTTTACAATTTAGTTAATAAACATATAATTTATACTTGAAAATATTTGTTTTCTTATATTCTATGATTAAAAAGAATACTAAAATTAAATATTTCCAGGTATGAATTCAACACTTTTTTTAGGTAAAATTCACTGGCCTCAATATTGCGTCCTTTACTACGCTCTGTGTTTTTGCTATTTAACATAAAAATCCTATAAAAAATTGATGTTTTAGAATAATTGTGAAATTGAAGTAAAAATTTAATAAGTTGAAATTGTTAGTTTAGTTTTTCAGAGAACTTAATTATTTTTGGTGGGGTTTTTCGTTACATATATTGATTAAAAAGTTTATTATTCTGATGAGCTGTTTCCAAATAAGACTTGTGTTTTGAATTCCTTTTCCTTGCATGTTCATGTTTGCGATTTTTTCTGGTTTCCTCCCTTGAAATACTTGAGTACGACCTTCTTTCTTGAAGTGTCCTTGCCACATGATACTATGCAACGGATAATCACATACCTCACAAACATTCTCCAGCTGTTAAGTACCCTTCACTAGTGAATCAATATACTTTCTTGCCTTATAATAAGGCCTTTTTGCTGACCATCATCATACTGATTAGAGATGAATTTATACAAACTTTTATGTTACAAGCATTTTTTCCCAAGCGTTCGAACAATTTTAAACTTCTGAACATATTTGCGTAATAGCTAGTTTCTAGGTGGAAAAATTTATTTTTTTTAAATTTATGTTTGACATAACTATATTCGATTTTTTTAAACTATACCCCGCTTTTGTTCCTAAAGAAATAACGCATTTTTGACCGAGAAGCGAAAATAATATAAGCGTAGATATGATTTTATTTATTAAAATTTTATTTTAAATTTAATAAATACTAAATCGAATATTTTGTGCAAAAATTTCTTAAAAAGTGATAAAGATGTAAAACAAGCTAAATACTAAACAAAGCTGAAGCTAGTGGGTGCAAAAGATTGCTTGGTGATAATTTCGTCTGTTAAAAGAAGCATTACAGTCACAAATCATCAAGATTAAAAAACAATTGAATTCAGTAAAATTTAATTTTGTCTCACTGAAAAAAGTACTACTACATTAAACTCACGCAATCCTTCACCGATGCGAGTGCTATGCAGTTTCCGCCAGTAATTAACATTGGAATTTAAATAAGTTTTATCAGCAAGTGAGAAATTTGTTTATTTTATAAAATGTAAATAAAATGTTTGTTATTTTTTAGACGTTTTTGAAAACGTAAGCATTTTTAAACAATACATGAGGGAAAATGGATGTTTATGACAGTATTTATCTCAATATATATCTTTAGTCCATCACATCTATTTTTATTTCAAATATTTGTTAGACATGCCATTTCTTTTGTAGCTTCCAAACAGAGTAATGAAATTCCCCCAATCGAATGAAATGTTCGATAAATTTAAGAAGCAGACGATATTTTTCAACGCTTAAGGATGGAAATTCAGGGAACGTAATCGATATGTGTACGAGGCAGGAGAAGCAAGGGCCTTGCTGATATTGATCAATTGATTTTAAGGAGACCGGCGCTGAAATCTTTTACGACAACGAATTGGCATTTCTTGAACAAAAACTGGAGACTACAGGTCAAGACGCCGAGATCATAAGAAGATTTTGAAGTCGAGAAGCTTGTTTTCTATGTAATCCAGTACTTCGTCTCTATTTTAAAAGCATTCCTTTTTTTCTAATTTTCCAATTCTTTTTCGCAAGCAACCAGCATCGAATACTATGTTCTGAAACAGAAGTTTCAACTGTTATTCTCTTTTTTTAAACACAAAAAAGAATCCGAGTTTGAAAATTTTTAAACACTGCAAAAAAAGGATTCAGTATGAGAAAATGAAATAAGGAACTTTTTTCTTTGGCATGAACATCAAAATTCAAGAAAAGAAATTCCTAGGTACAGATGCATAATCCTTTTGGAGTATTTTGAATTTTTTGGTGATTAAACTTTTCGCCAAACTGATTTAATTGTTACAGTATAGTTAGTTTCTTTTTAAAAAAGGAAACAACTTAATCCAATTCATGATATAAAATAAAAATGAAATTATTAAATTTAAGGATTTTTTAATAGAAAATATTTACTTTAACTAACTTCTCAAGAATTCTAATGAAATTCCATAATTGAAATAAAGTCTTCTAAATTCCCGATGTGATGTATAAACTATAGAAGACAAAAAAAAAAGAATGTTGTTGAATACCTCTATAGTATTTTTTAAACTTTCTGAAATAATAAAAAAATACCTGGTTGCCAGAAAAACGATAAAATTCACCAAAAATGTCATTAAGTTAAAAAATGTTCCATAAAGATATATCGAAACTGTGCCAAATTTTTCAGTATTTGTGGAAATTAAATGTATATATGTAACATCAGATATTCTATATAAATACAGAAAAATTAGGAATTATTTTATTTTGACGACGCAAATTTCGTCTTGAGGACATTTTTGCTGACAACTCATGGTAAACTGGAAAACAAATAGTAGGTGTTAGTTTAAAGAAATATTTATTTTGAAGGCGTAACTGATTATTCAATAATTTAAAATATCTGTAAAACGTAAAAATTTAAAAATAGTAGTAAAATCAGCACACACAACTTGTGATATTTTATTTCTCTGATAATAACATTCGGTGACTTTATGGCTTGTGCTCGTAAAACAGAAAAGAACCAAAAATTATTTACAATTTTTTTAATTTAAAGAAATATGAATTTATTTTTTTAGTTAAAAAATACTTGCAAATTATACACTGAATTATAAATCAGTTAATAATTAAAAAAAATTTAGGAATGTAAAGTCAATTTGGTAAATATTATATATATATATATATATATATATATTTAATTAAATTACAAGTTGCGAGGAGTTTTTTATTAGAAAAGGTAACATAATTAGATTTACTAGTACCCCTGTTTATTAATCAATGTATTCTGTTAAAAAATAATGTTGAGGAAAACCATTTTTTAGAAACTTTTCAGAAAAGAAAAAATTATTATAAAGAAAGAGAAAATAAAATTAACTGAATGAAAAAATTAATGTTTGCGTAAACAAGGCTTTAGATTTCAAGGAGATAGTTTACAAATACTGCAATTATTAATTGAGAATTCTATAAAGGAAAATTGTAAGCATTTCAATCGCCCTTGTCGTTTCAAACTAACCATGAATTGGAAGTTTTGTCATGTCTTTTTCATTTTGCTTTTTCTTCTGCTCTACTGTCCATGTTTTAATGGCTTGAATCCATGAAAAACGGCTTCTCAAACAGATGTTTTGGTCCTTATATAAGAAATTGTTTTATTAACATAATGATCTTCGACCATGTTGTCAAACATCCGATGGTGAACTTTGCTATGTTTGCTGTCGCAGAAAGATAGCGATTTGAAGTCAAGCAGATAATTCGTTGATAAATCGGATTTACGGCGCCGTCTCAATACAATGTCGCAATGAATTGTGCGTGACGTAACCATTGGGAATTGCAATAAAGTGATGTAGCCATAATCGCAACTGAAACGATAGAAACAACCACTTTACGTTTAAAAATGTAAACTTTTGCTCAAACTAGTCGAAAGTTTTGATATAAAATAAGTTACGCACAGAAACAACTGAATTCTGATACTAACTCTGATATAAAACCAAAACCCAACAATATTTTCTTTTCATGTAATACTGCATTAATTCTCTTTTAATTTACATTAAAAAAGCCTTTGTTTAAATAAAATCAATTTAAATAGTAAGGTATAAATTTTTTCAAATATTGAGGCATTGCATTCATGACTTATTAAGTATTTTACTCATTAAATATTCGACTTTTATTTACAGCACATTAAAATACCAAGCTACTTTCTATTAAAAAATAAATATAGCAAGCATTTAAGATAACATTTTTTAAGTTGAAATTACTATTAAATAAAAAGTGAATCAATGTTGATAATATTATCTACTATTCAGCAACAAATTAATAAATTGATTATAGTAAATATAATTAGAGGCGCATCTATCTCTTCAAATAATATTTAATGTGTCCTTTACGTGAGTAAAATGCAACGCATTAATCTTTGTTGAATAATTCATTAATCTTTACTTAATCTACTTCAATCGTTGACATTTGCCGAGGAATTTGGAATGCATTTCAGAAGGTAGTTCTATGTGGAACTATTCATTATTAGCAAGTATTCGACCATAAAACAAACAAGCAATTACATTGTGTTCAGTCTTTCTTGAAAGTCTTAAGTATTAAAATTTACTTCAATTTAATAGTTACAAGCAATCGTAATCACATAAATGAAATTTATTATAATCGATTAAATATCGAAATTGATTTGGACTGTTTTCAACTCCTTCACGACGACTTAATTAGAAATCAGTTGATGTTTTTGGACTTTTTGAGGATTCAAGGACCTTGTTTAGCACTCCCTAGACATGGAGGATATTAAACAACAACAGAAGCAAATACTGAAACCAATTTTATTTTAATTATAATGCAAATCTTAATTACATGATTTATTCTTCCATCAATAAACAGCTGAAAGCAAGTTCTGTAACTTATCCAGCTGAACACCATCGTGCTGAAAGTTCTTGAAAACTTTCAATATACCTAAGATCAAATGGTTCTTCACTAGATTGGTTTAATCTGTTGAAAAAGGATCCAGCTCACGAATCGTTTTCGTCATTTGAACATGACTGAAAAATACAAGACTGTCAAATGACTATTTGGCAAAAATAAAAAATCGAAAACATCACACACAGTTGCTGAATGACCATTAGGATTCAGATTTGTTGTATTTTCGGGTTTTCGGAATATGCTACAGAAAAAGCTAATTTTACTTAAAGTGGTAAGTACTTATTTCTTTGAATTTTATTTGTTTTAAGAAGACCTAACAGTTCATTTTCATTTATTTAAGTTTTTTGGGATTATTCATGAATTCTAACAAGATTAATTTAAACTTAATTTCTTAAGTACGTGCACGATTATCTATTCATCATGACAAACTTACATGGCGATACACTTTTTATAGACTATAAATATCACATACCAAAAAATACATCGAAGGCTGTATTAGACTAAGATGATGCTATACAATTATCTTCAAAAGCTGGAATTTCAAATCTCACAGTACTTTTATGTCCTACAGCAGGATATGCTTCCGTTCCTAGAGGCCCGAGAACTAGTAAACGCTATTTCCTACAAGAATGTCATTGAAGAAGTTCGACTTACCAGAGCCGGCAAACTATCAGTAGAACTGATTATAAAAATGCAACAGAAGTTTGTAGAATTAAAACAGTATTGAATGTACCATTAACTCCCCAAATACAAATTGAACAATACAATACGAAATTCACTAGCCCATTCATTTCAGTGGACAAAAGCCAAGAAAATCTAGCGTTAGAGATGAAAAATAAAGGTTTTATTGTATCTCAAATCAAACGTTTCAATAGAAAGGGATCATCAAAACTTTCAGAAACTCTCTTGGTAAGAGCCTACAGGCATTAAATTCCACCTCAAATTAAAATGTTTTTATCTATAGTAAATTTGAAGACTTTTGTGGATAAAATTCATCCGTGTGGAATTTGCTTTAAATTTACTCATGCAACTAAAAAAATGTAAAATACAATAAGCTTTGTGCAGACTTTTTGGTTCATATCACAATACTGATCTTTAATTAACTAATGTCCCATATTGTGTGAACTGAAAAAAATAAACCCAATGCTTCAGATGATCCTTCATGTCCCTCTTGTAAAGAGAGAAGAAACTCGTTTTTTAAAATTCAAAGCCATAAACCACCTACCTTTCATTGAAGCAATACGATTTAAAAGCTCTAAAACTAATTTTGCTGATATCGTCAAATATAATCATATCATCAGAAATTATTCATGCTAAAATAAATGATACCAATCCTTACGAAATTTAATGAGTCAGTTGGCAAAAAAACTTAGCAAATTAAATCCAACAAGAAGCAATTTTAATGATATTTTCCTGAAATATTAAGAAACTGACAGCAAAAACTTTTGAAACTATAAGTCATTCGTCTTCCCCAGCTTGAAAGAAAACTCGAAAAAGCAATCGAATCTAGAAACAATCGTCCAACCCAAGTAATAGTAAATTTCAGTTCAATCCAATTTTACCTATATTAAATTTTGGTATCTCTTCTAAAGATCAATTGTAAATAATTGAAAATGTTAAACTTAGAAAGGGAAGCAATAAGTTCTCCTAAAAGAGGGTACGCAACAACTATTCTGGGTGTACTTGTCCCTAAATATCCAATCGTAATCACAATAATTGTTACTTTTTCCATCTTCTCATTAATTTCATGGAATGCACGTACTGTTTTGAATAAGCGCCCATACATGAAATTTCATTATTTTAATTCTTCGCATGTTATTGCAATACAAAAATCTTTGTTAAGAAGAAATTGACAATATATCCTTATTTAAAAATAATTTTTCATCAGGATAAAGAAAATAGCCGAGGTGGCGGTCTTTTCTCAGCAGTTAATAAATTCATTCCAACAAAGCAATTTTCTCCCAACCATCTCTGATGATTGCAGAGAACTCTTAGCTGTCAAGATCACTGAGGTAACTACTACAATATCTAAATTAATTGCTTATATTCCACCAGGCAAATTTTGTTCGAGTGGCTTTATAGCATAATTCAAGGAATTCAGCTTCCCTATGTCCTCATAGGAGAATTTAAAATAAGACGTACATCATTAAGAAGCTGCTCCAATTCAACAAAAACAAATAATTTTCTTGAATGAATTCAGAAAGAGAATTGCTGCCTCCTCATGAATACTGATATTCCAACGCATTACGGTCCACATCATAAGGCTTCACTCATTCATTTCACTTTCGTATCACCAGACATTTATCCGTTAAGTCATACTGATGTTCATCCTGATTGTTTTTACAGTGATCATTTACCATGTTAAGTCTTCATAGCTATTGTAGGTATTGATTACCATATATCTAGCAGATCATGAATCCTGTGGTCAGATTTCTTTTCTTTCATCAATACTTATTATGCAATTTCTAATATACACTCTTTTGAAAAATGCAATCATCTCTGCATGAATGGGCTTCAAGAGTTTCAACGATGGCAGAAGATACCATCTCAGTCTAATCCCCCATGGTGGTCTTCTAGATGTATTTACCTCCTGAGCCAAAAAAGACGACTTTGGCTTATTGCTAAACGCACATTTAATAAGTACATAATAATGACAAAGAGAACTACAGTGGAACTACAGCGACTGCTCCTATATATCTCTCGAAAATATTGAGATGAAATAATAATTTCAGCCCAAATTTTAAAACCGGGAACGACGTCCAATCTTGTGCCATCGTACCATCCTATATCCTTGACTAGTGATGTGTAAATTAATGGAAAGAATAGTTTTGAAAAGATTTTTTGCCAACATATCAATCATATCTTACGTTCTGCCAGCTGATCCCGGATTTCGGACGCATTGAGTTTGTGACAGCATTTTATCCATCATTCATCATCACATAATTTCAGCCAGATACTCGAGAAAATTTATTATTTTGGTTGCGGTGGATATTTCCCAGGCTCGTGATTAGATTTGGACAAAAAGCCTTATCTATACATTATTCAAGCAGACATCAAAGGAAATGCTGCTCTGTGAATTCTATAATTCACCACAACTCGTTATTTTCAAGTAAAATAGAGAAATAAGCTATCTTTATCAGCCACCTCATATAAGGGAGTTCCGCAGGGGAGTGTGTTATCATCTTTCCTGTTCTCAATGTTTATGGCTGACATTTACCATATTCTTCCACTCTACATCAAATGCTTCACGTATAAATTTGTTAGGTTTAAAAATGTACAAATCTGTTATCTTGGGAAAACTTCAACTGAAACTAACATTTGTACTTGGAATATTGCAAAATTGGTGTCAAGTGTGGAAGTTGTCCATAGACCGACAAAAATGTTCCATGATTATCTTTTCTTCAAAACGACAACAACCTAATTGCTACTTATTCATCAACAATCATCCTATTTCCAGGAGTAAAAATATTTGTAATTTGGGATTACATTTTTTGCTCAATTTATCCTTTCGCCATCATTTTTATGAAGAAGGAGCCGCGGTATCAAAAAAGGTGAATGCCTTAAAAGGAAATAGATGGGATGCTCGTACTGTCTTTGTCTTCAAATAGTGAAATCCTTTTTTCCAGTCTGGATTATGGCTGTCACATATTTTTCTCAGCATGCGCAACAGATCACAAGCTCCATGAAACAGTATATCACACTTCCCAAAGAATTGCCACAGACCTTCCTAAGTGGACCTCCCTTCCTATACTTCTACAAAAGCAGGAGTAACTTCTCTCCTGATATGAAATGCTCTCCTAAAACTTTTATATTTGGAATTTAAATAAGGCACTTCTAACCTCTTACGCTTCAGTTTGGGAAAAGCTGACATCGTAATCATCCTCTGGCCATTGGAACCGAATGATGGCTCAACTAACAAGGAATAAATACGACAGGTATATTAAAATTTCCAATAGACTTGTCAGAAATGTCAACAAAAATGTCCATCTGTTCCTCGGCTCTACCTTTTCAGACTAAATCATTGACAAAACATGTAATTTGTAGGTTTCACCAGGTTTGCGAGTCATCATCGCATCAAGATATGCTGATTTTTACAGATGCTTCCAAACACACACAAACACACACACACACACACACACATATATACATACACACATATATATACATATATATATATATATATATATATATATATATATATATATATATATATATATATATATATATATATATATATATATATATACATACATACATATATACACTACTGGCCATTAAAATTGCTACACCAGAAAAGCGGCACGTTACACACGTGAAATTTGCATGACAGGTAGAACTTGCTGTGATATGCAAATGATTAGATTTTCAGCGCATTCATACAAAGCAGGCAACAGTAGCGACATCTACAATGTGTATAAAACCAGAGATTTGACAGCAGTTTTCTCATACTCAATTTCCGTTTCAACGTTGTTTTCGTCAAAGAAAGATGTTGTAATGCCTCGTGTAAGAAGAAGAAATGCCTATCAGTACGTGTCTGACTTTGATCGAGAAAGGATTATAGCCTACCGGGATTGCGGTTTATTGTACCGCAATATTGCTGCTCGCGTCGGTCGAGACCCCATGACTGTTAGCAGAATATGGAATCGATGGGTTCAGGACAATCATACGGAACGTCATGCAGGATCTCAGCGACCCCCATCACTAATAGCAGAGAAGGCAGACATCTTATCCGCATGGTCACAAGCGATCGTACAGCCACGTCACGAACCCTGAGTCGATAAATGGAGTCATTTGCAAGGCAACAAGTTTTGCTCGAACAATTCGACGACGTTTGCAGCAGCATGGATTGAAAAAGCAAAATTAACTCCTGGAGGAAGTTTTGTGAAGAGATGAAGGAGCTAGACTCCAAAAACTCTTTAAAAGGGATGAACCTATTTTGGTTGGCACCCTAAAAGACGAGGAGGGTAATTTTGCTGCTTCCGGAAAAGAGGTTATGGAAATTATAACCAAAACCCACTTTCCAGGAGCTGGAGATATTTATAGAAACGAAGGGGAGCACTGCATTGGCTCTTTGTAAAGAGTCAATAGCAATCAATGGACCATCGCTAAAAATATCGTAAACTACAACATTCTTAAATGGGCAATCTTTGCCTTTAAACCTCTTAAAAGCCCAGGACCTGATGGAATTATGCCCATCATGATCCAGAACGCAGAGAAGGTTGTCATACCAGTGCTAACTAGAATTTACAGAACTAGCGTGGTACTGGGTTACATACCAAAGATATGGCAAAAGACTAGGATTGTTTTCATTCCTAAACCTGGCAAGGCTATGACCAGGCCAAGTCTTACAGACCAATCAGTCTTTATTCATTCTTTCTTAAAATTATGGAGAAAATCATTGATCGACATATTAGAGATTACTTGGGTAGTAATGAGTCCCTTGCATGCTCTTCAATTTGCCTATCAACCCGGCAAATCTACTGAAACCGCTCTACATCAGCTAGTTTTCAAGATTGAAACCACTCTGGATCAAAAAGATATTGCCTTGGCAACATTTCTCGACATCCAGGGTGCCTTTGATAACACTTCCCCTTTTATCCATCCTCAATGCACTTAGAAGGGCAGGGATTAATCAGACCCTGTGTACTTGGATTCAGGCCTTAATTTCGGATAGATGTATACAAATGAACATCTTCGGTGAATGATTTGAAAAAATGACTACTAGAGGTTGTCCTCAAGGAAGTGTTCTGTCACCATTACTTTGGAAACTAGTTGTAAATAGCCTTATAAAACATCTAAATGATAGGGGCTATTATACGCAAGGATACGCTGATGACATTGTCATCCTTATCCTTGGAAAAGGTTTCGACATAACTTGTCATCTAATGCAGGATGCTCTAAGTTATGTAGGTCAATGGTGCATGGATAGGGACCTAATGGTTAATCCTCAGAAAACCTACCTTGTACCTTTTACACGCAAAAAGAAACGGAAATGTTTTTTCATACCAAGACTTTTTTATGTTGAAATCAATGTGGCTTCAGAGGTGAAGTATCTGGGAATCTATTTAGACCAGAAACTCACCTGGAATAAGCACATTGATGATAGGATTAACCGAGCAAAGAAAAGCATTATGATTTTCAATCGAATGCTTGGTAAAAACTGGGGCTTACATCCAAAACTGATGTTATGGATGTACACAGCTTTTGTCAGGCCCATTCTCACATATGCCTGTGTGATCTGGTGGCGTAAGGTGGAACAGAAGACTGTGATTGACAGACTGGGAAGTCTACAAAGACTGGCCTGCCTCTGCATCACGGGCGCAATGTCCACCACGCCAACCAAAGCATTGGAGGTTGTATTGGATTTGACTCCCTTGGACATCTTCATCTGCAGCACTGCAAGAATGAGTGGTATGACCAGCCTGTTGCCAAATGGCACAGGGGCATCACCAGGAAAATTCAAGATCCTACTTTCCTGATGCCCTCAGACATCATGGAAAAATCATACATGTTTGATAGGAGATTTGAAATAGTTTTTCCAACTAGAGACGAATGGGATAACAACATGTTTGAAACTAAAACAGGAAATATACTCTGTTACACAGATGGATCACTGCAGAACAGCCTCTCAGGACTAAGAGTATATGGCGTGTCACCAAGAATCAGCCTGTCTGTAAGCATTGGGCGATACGCTACGGTCTTCCAGGCAGAAGTTTTGGCCATTATCCACAGTCTGCGACTAAATATGAAGAAGGGCTACGGTAAGCGGAATCTCATTTTTAGTGGCAGTCAAGCCGCTTTAAATCTTTAGAAATCAAATCTAAAATGATTTTGGAATGTAGAAACCTTCTTACAAAACTGGCAACTAGAAACAATGTGATCTTTGTATGGGTGCCAGGGCACAAAGGTATCGAAGGTAATGAAAGGGCTGATGAGCTTGCTAAACAAGGATCGTCTTTAGTTCCCATTAGTCCAGAACCTTTTTGCGGAATCAATTTGAAGACCTCAAAAACCAATGTGCTTAGATGGGAGAGACGGAAGATGTATGAAGCTTGGCTCAACACTCCCGGTCAAACCTATGCTAAAAGTATGATCTGTGTATCATCAGCGAGGATTGCCTGTGAAATTTTTAGATGCTCTAGACAGAAGATACGTTTAATCGTAGGCTTCATAACTGGGCACTGCTATTTCAGAAAGCACCTCCATAAAATGGGACTGTTTCAGCAAGACCCAATCTGCAGGAAATGTCATACGCAAGAGGAAACGGCCAAGCATATCATTTACGAATGCGAGGCTCTTACCCTCCCTAGATTAACTTCTTTATGCATCATCCATACTAGAGAGTTACACCTAGATTCCATTAAAGGGTTATCGGACTTTATTAATAAAGTGGGTGACCCGAGTAACTGTAACTAGGAAATATTGGATTTGGAGTTAATGGTACAAAATGCTGATTAAAGCAGAGGTGCCAGTGACATACAAACCCAACCTGAAGAAGAAGATGCCTAGGTGGATATATGCTGTTATTGCAGCCAGAGGTGGCTGCTCTGGGTACTGATTTCTCAAGATCTATGCATCCTAATTTCCTGTAAATCTAATCACTTGTTCTTTCCACTATAACGTATGTGTCCAATAAATATCGTTCTGTTATTTCCATTCCTTCTTGGTGTAGCAATTTTAATGGCCAGTAGTGTATATACATATATATACACACACACATATATATATATATATATATATATATATATATATATATATATATATATATATATATATATATATATATATATATATATATATATATATATATATATATATATATATACACAAATGTAATTACTAATTTATATATTTCAAATTTTAATATTGGTGATTAAATTCAATATGTGGCAATTTAAATAAGATAGAGGTCGTGTTTTGTCAACAAAGCAGAATTCTTATCGGATGATTAGAAAATAAATGCACCTTAGAAAATAAAAACTAAGCAATATAAATGTTACTGAAATATTACATATTTTTCTTAAAATTTATAATTATAAATTAAAATTGTTTTCCTCAAAAAAATCGCAGCTTTTTTAATTTAAAATGTAACTTTAATCTTACCATAGACTAAATAACAAATTTCGAAATATGTACCTTAAATTTAAGCTCAATTTCACAACAGCTCTCTGACGATTTAATCGTTAAAATACTAATAAACATGCGTTTGTTTGCAACGATTTATTTCAAGCTTTGGAGCTTCAGATGCATTTATTTTGCATCTGCGTCAATCATTACATCTCGGAGCCTTAAAAGGCTGTCACGGAGGAGAGCCTGAAAATCAGAGCCATTCCTCTTTAAGAAACCATCGCCCAAAACAAATTACTTTCTTATGCAAATTTTGATCAAAAAGATTTATGCGTTGTAAGTTTTTGGTGGGAGGGCTGAAAATTTATATCTTTAGACGGAAAAAATCTATGATTGTGCTGATTTATATACTTAAAATGCAGGAACGAAATATGTGGTGAATTATTTCTTGGTTTCCGTTTTATTCTTTCCCTTTTTGTGCTTTTTGTGCGCTAGATTTATAATGTTCATTTTCAGTTTGCATATATTTTTCGCAGTCTCAAAAGCAATTTTTTTAACGAAGTGTCCTTTTGTATTGCTAACATCAATTCCTTTTTTTTAAAGTGTCCCATTTAAATAAATGGTCCCCATTATTGTTTTCATGCATTTCCCTTTAACGCTGGCCTTTCCTTGTCGGGGTCTGTCACAGCCTATGAATTTGTTTCCTTTTAACGGTATTGTTAAAAACAATTGAATGAAGCCAAATTAAAATAAGATAGTGATTTTTCAATTTCCAATGAATAAAAATTAAAACTCGCATAAATTATCATTTTAAAAACGTGAATTACTCGAACATATTTGCTATAACACCAAACGAAATATAATTCGAACTAAATTAAATCTATTCTTTTAAATAAATAATGATTTAAAGTGAAAATATTATTTTGAGTAATTATATTATTTTGAATAAGTTTATTTTTAAGTTACATTCCTTCATAAAAATACCTGAAAAATAGATTTAATAAAATTTTCATACATGTGTGATTTAAAAATAAATACGTTAACTTATTGAAATTTGGTTAAAAATATAAGACTCAAATTAATTTAAATGTCAAGTTATATATTAGATTTAAGATATTTTTTACTAAAATAATTGTTAGAAGATAATCGATTTTCTTACAACTTATCAGGTAAACTGTTATATTTTTTTAAATATACAATAGTTGTCTTTAAAATACTATTATTCACATAGTACTTCTGTGCACAACATACTACTTTTATTGGAAAAAATAGCCATTATACAATGTTTCATAAATTATTATACTTACAATGCAACTGTTTACGTTAAAAAATAACTAAAGTTATACTAAAGTTATAAGCACCCGTTCGTTATACACGACACAGGTATATATATATATATATATATATATATATATATATATATATATATATATATATATATATATATATATATATATATATATATATATAATTTGTATATGTATGTATATAATGTATATATACTTCAAGTTGTTGTTGTCGTGTGCCAGCTAGGCTGGTATTATGGGGTGCGCTGCTCCATTTTTCCAACTGAACCATGTTTAGGTGTGGAGTCCGAATTATCCAGTACACACATGCCATAGTTACCCATTTATAGGGTATGCAATCATTCACAATCCTTTCATACAAGGAAAGGACGAAGACAGGATAGATAGAGAGAGAAAGCACATCCATGCCCGAACCGGTATTCGAATCTAGGACCTCCCAATCTGCAGTCAGGCACGCTGACCACTAGACAAGTTGGGTGGCTCTACTTCAAGTTAAAACAGATAATGATTTACAAATATTTAATTCATTGATATTTTATTCAGAAAATTTATTTTATTTAACGGGCTTCATGTGCTTGCTTTCGAGTTGAAAGGGAAAAAGGAATGTCATGAAAGAAGATATTATTCGTTAAAATACGGTTACGAAATTTGGAACCGGGTCCACCGAACAAATAGAATCTAAAATATTTTTTCTGGGTTGGTGTGGGATTCAATGCTAATAAAAAGAATTAATGATGGCAATAATCACAAAAAATAATATTACATCCACAATAATCATAGATTAATTGCGTGAGACAAAATAAACCTCGGAAGCATCCTGGCAACGCTTCTGCTGTATCAACCCAACAAACACTTATCGATGCTCAGGTAATGGAGAGTATAACTTGACCCATTTGCGACTGTTTCAACCAAGAAGAAGTAATTTTCGACTACACAAAAGTTGGTTGGAATCTGAGTCTAATTTAGGGTTTGAATATTTAAGATTTTTTTGGAGAATCATAAATTCTATTAAGCAGGAAGTGCTTTAAGAAGATAAGTTATTGTACTTAATGAACTACTACAATTTTTCATAATCTATGAAATTTCCCAATTACAATGCTTCTTAGTTTTCGATAATTTTTTGGAAGCAAGTGTAGGTGTTTACATTTATAAGTAATATATAATGAGCTATATGTGAGTCGCAGAGAGAGAGAGAGAGAGATTTAACACAATAACGAGGATGCACTTGTAATTTAAAATTAATTTAAAATATATAATGTTAAAAAAATGTTTACATTTCAAAAGTAAAGTGTGTTGAATATCAAAATTTTACAATATTTGAATCAAAAAAATGAAAAAGGAAAGAAATTAGTAATCTATCTAAATAAAAATTATACTTAATGAATTAAGCCTTTCGCTTTAAATATTATATTGTAGCTTATGAAATTAATTCATTTAAAGATGTGTAATTCTAAAATCTTGCATTAAGTATTTAAATATAAAATGTAAAGAAAATAAAGAAATTAAAAGATGAATAAATTTATTCTTTAATGAATAAATTTGATGAATAAATTTTGCAACAACAAGAATAAGTTGAACTGAGAATAACTTCCAGAGTGTTGAATTATTATCTAAAGAGACATATCATACATCTTGACAATCACTGAAAGAAATACTTCATTACTTCATACAAAAACATTCTAAAAATTATACTATCTTTTGAAGTGCCTTCCAGCAGAAATTAAAATAGAAGAGGCAGAAAAGTAAATCAAACACGTAGAATTACGTTTAGTAATTCACTTAACTGCCGTTGAGGCCGATGGTTATTTGCTGTTAGAAATGCGATTACTTATCTTTTTTTCACCGCAAGAACTGTGTCATACTAATTGACTTCTGATTTTCTTCAATATTTTCTGCATAATTGTGCAACAAGATATTTAAATCTAATCAATTCTTCTAAAGTTTTGCAAGATTTAAGCTACGAATGATTTGAATTGAAAATTTCAGCAGAAAGGTGTTGTAAATGCTTTTATGTGCAAAATTAGATTAATATTTCAATATATTTTTCCCTAACAGCAACAAATAGATTATTTTATGAAAAAAATTGAGAGTAATGACATTTCATGAATAAAATGTAGATGTAATTTCTTAAAATTCATACTAATCAATTTAGAAATGGAGAAACGGACTATTTTTATACTACATATATTGAATTCTTGTTTGAAAATATTAATTATTTATTACTCAAAACTTATATATTATTCCTTTTTTTCTAATGGTAACTGTCTGCTTATAGAACAGTAAAATAATGAGCATTTCGTTCCAAATAATATAGATTATTAATAAACCATAAAAAAATTCATTGAAACGTCAAAATTAGATTTTTATATTTTCTTTAATAAAAGTAAATTATTTTACAAGGAAACTGCTTAATTCTAATTGAATAATTATTCTATTAAGAGACTTTTATCTCCTAAATATCAAATATTTGATGAAGATATTTATGAAAAAGTCACCATTTCTAATGAGTCTCATAACTATGAAATACTTATTAAGATTTGAGGGCCATTAAAAATGATTCACTTTAAGGTCATTTTTAAAACTGCAACATTCCACTAAGTAAGCAGATCTTGTTAAAGTCATGCTATTATGAAATTCTGCAAGATGAAAATACATCAGCAATTCAGAAAATGACCAATTTTCCACGACATATTTTCGTAAAAAATTTTATAATTTAAAAAGGATTTAGAAGAATTAATATTGGAGATTAATTTCGGGAGCTCTTTTAATTATTTTATATGATGGCTGTAATATATTCAAGTAAGATTCAGTTTATTCCTTAATCAACAATTTTAATATTTGTATTAGATTGGAGAGCTGTTATGAAAGTTAAGCTGTTGGATTGCTTTGATTATATAAGGTAAACAGAAAAAAATTTGCCATTTTAGCGTTGTCTTTGAATGAAGTAAAACTAAGAAGGCAAATTAGTATATTAGATTGTTGAGATATCTGTGAGTCGAAAGTAGGTGTATCAGTCGTTATAAAAGCAGGTCCACCGCGCATATTAATCAATCGTAAATCGTACAGCAGCGAAGAGAAATGGAAGGGCTCGGTGTTATTCGCTGTACGACTTTAAAGTGGGCTTATGCTGCATCAAATTACGAATATGTCAAGCGTTTGGGAATAAAAATGTGAATGAATGTACAGTAAGGGGGGGTATTGTTTTCCTAAATTCAGGTCGGAGATTTGTCCTTTTATGATGAAGTTCGTTTACTAGTCGTCAAGTCGTTCACCATGAGCTGCTACCAAAGGGCCAAACGGTCATAGTGAACGTGTACTCGAAACAATTGGTATGTGTGCAACAGGCATTACAAAAGAAGGAGCCAGCACTGGCTAATCGCAAGGGTGTTCTCTTCTTGGCCGATAACGTGAGGATGCATGTCGCTCCCGTGGCCAGGACGACCCTACACAGGCTTGGTTGGGAGACTTGGAGCCATCCTCTTTTTTCAACTGACTTTGCATCATCAGATTACCGCCTCTTCCTGGACAATTATATTCTTGTAAAATTCTTCACCCATGAAGCAGACTTCACCAAGCACTCACTCGTTTCTTTGTGTAAAAATCCCCCGAGTTTTAAAGCAAGGGGATTGCACAGCATGAGACACTTTGGTAGAAGATGCTAAATGGGAATGATGAGGAGGATTAACAATAGGCTACACTTTCTGTAAGTCATGTTCATTTGATTCATTAAAAACGGAAAACACTTTCTGGTTTATCTTGTAAAACATCGTTGGTACCCTGCATAATTTGTTTTAGCTTGCTTGTTTCATTAGAGTGGAACTGTTGTTCTTTGACGAACGTAAATTTCCTTAATTAACCTGTGGATATTAAATTATAAATAAGTCAAGATGTACTTGCACGTAATTATTTTAAGGAAAAAAATTATTAATCACCTAGGGTACTTATGCAGAATGGATTTTTGCGTTCCACTTTGTTCGAGAGTGTTACATATTTGACCACTTCTAGACAGACACTGATGCTGTAGTTTACATTCGAAACCGGAACAATTGATGTACACGAGGTTTGATTCAATGTACAATAAACATTTCAGGCATCTGTGAAAGGACATCCGCGGGAGCAGTCAGAAAGCTTGGCTAAAAATTGAAGTAGTAACAATAATTGCATAGGATATTTAAATTAATACCATTAACTAATATTTTGTAAATTTAAAAATATTTTATAGTCTTTTTTGTAATCAAATTTCCCTTCTTCTTTTTAGCATTGATACTTGGTCTTTAGATCACTAGAGCTCCTCATTTGATTTTCGCAAAGTGATTTTCTTTACAAAATCGTTAAAGAAGAAACTCTGTGTGAGTTCTTGAGCAGACAAATCATGTATTATAACGCATGATCAACCTGTCTGGTCACGAAATTAGTATCCTCTCTAACTTTTTGTGAGGCAATTTGAAAAAATATTCAAACCAAAAAATGATTAAAATGGAAAATCCCAGACAATATGGAAAAATATTCAAACTTAGAAAAAGCAATAAATGACCGTGAAGATGATATAAGAGAAAAACTATTCTAAGAGGAAAGGAATTCTTCCTTGAAAAGTTTTAAGAAAAAAGTATGAATT
Source organism: Latrodectus hesperus (assembly GCA_037975125.1). Lineage (NCBI taxonomy): Eukaryota > Metazoa > Arthropoda > Arachnida > Araneae > Theridiidae > Latrodectus > Latrodectus hesperus. Next base: position 29,362,834 of record CM075860.1, on the reverse strand, counting down.
GTTGTATGAATAAAAAAATATGCCATAGGTTTATCTTCATAATTTTATGAATTATTATACATCAAATTGCTTATTAACTTCTACACAGACATTTTATAGACACCCTGTACCAAATTACACCCAATTATTAAATATTTAAATGGTAATTAAGCTTTGTTTTGTGGATTCTCCCACAATAGATAGCTTTAGAAAATGACAGCCAATATACTAATTCAAACTGATTCATTCGAAAAGACTTCACTAATAAAATGATAAGGTAAAATTTATTTTTTATTCATATAGAGTTGATCGTATATTTATTAATTATGAATGGCAACACACCTATAAGTCCATAAATCATTTGAATAAAGTCTTCTCCTTCGTCATTAGAGCGTCAGTTGTCTTGATGCTCGAATAGATGGATCAGTATGAAGGTAAATTTGTGGTAAAGCGATGAAGAGGACCCAGCATAAAAATATCGTCCACCGTCGATACAGAGTAGAACAAAAGGGTTTGGAAGCTCGCCAACTCTTGGCGCAATTGTATTGAAAACGACTTTTTTTTCTAATGCAACTTCATACATTACTTATCAGAACTTACTTTGCCGCAGCCATTAGCTGTTAGTAATTTGCTTGCATATTATAGCAAGCTACATCTACATGTAATTTTTTTTATAAAAGTTACAATTACTTTAATGGCAATTATAAATATAATATCAATTTCCAATGAATAATTAACTAAAATCTTAAATATGTATAAAATATATTAATAAAAATTAATTTTTTAAAATTTTTATTAACTAGTAATTCATATTATATATTAGAGATATTTTTCTATTATTTAGATTTATAAATCGGGTAGACGTAAAACTGATATATTTTATGTGTATAATTATTTTGATACTGAACAATATGTAATCCTTATTGAAAACTTAAAAATATTTGCATTTCTTTATACACTATTACGAAATTTCATTTTTATAAATATAATAAGTATCTTTAATTTCTTTTAAAGTTTCAGAAGAAGTGTTTTATTAATATTGATTATTCTCAGAATTTCAGTTAAGATTTTGTAAGTAGTGTTGGAATCAACTCTATGTATAAGTTGAATTCGATCATTGTGTAAAGTACATGAAAGTATAAAGATCGAGTTGTGCCCTCAATTATACCATAATAAATACCTTATAGATTACCTGCAATATGCAAAAAGATTATTTCGAAATGTTTTTTTCATGCAGAAATAATTCATAGATAAAAAATCCAAATAAAATATCAATATTATTATGCCATAGAATAATTGAAATACATAAATAATCTACTTCACAAACTATGTTTCCCACCTAAATATGTCTTAAAAAAATAGGAAAATGTCAACATTATGCTCTATATTAACTTCAATACAGGAAAAATAAATTTTGAAAGCCATGTTTCTTTCTCTTGCCACCAAGTTTTCAGAAAAATGGTAATCGCTCAGGTTTTCAGCTCATGGATTCGAGCCTCCCCTCAGGAACCTGTATGCTTGTTATGGTTCGGAATCGGAACTCTCGTGTGCAAAAAAATGATCGTTGGCGACAAGGAAATGAACCTCTTCTCCTGACGTATTTACTCTAAAGGAATAAAAATATCAACATTATAGTATAGATTAATTGCTACAAATAAAAATTTTCTATTCTTATATATATATATATATATATATATATATATATATATATAATTAACAAAGAAAATTAACGAAAAATTATCAACTATCTATTACAAGATTAACTGCAAAAAATAAAAAAATAATAATTTCGAAATATGTCGACTAATGCCTCACAAATGCTTAAAACTTTTCAAAAGTTTCAACTAGAGAATTTATGTACAATATTTTTGGCACTATCTTGATTTCATTATATGTAATATTATTTTTATTAACATTAGTTTAATTTATATAATATTACAAAAATTTTAATTAATAGAAACTATGATACTAAAATTTTCTGGTACCAAAGTTTTCACGAATAATTTCTAAAACTTATTATCAAAGCTATTTTGAAATTGATTCTGAACGTAAAGAAAAATTTTAAAACTTCTTAAGAAATTTTGAGAAACACAGCAATAAATAAAAGAAAGTTATAGGTGAGATAAATGTACTTTCTGCCTTACAAAATGAAGTGAAATGAACGAAATAGTATTCTTTTCTAAGAACATAAGTATAATATGTATAATTTAAAAATAAGACTTTATAGCTTAATACTATAAATTAAAAGCAATTAACCATGTTACACAAATATGCTAATTGTAATAGAAAATTTAAAACGTATATAAAAGTATTTTAAATTATTTTGATTAATTCATAATTTTAATGAATTATTAAAAACATAATTTATAAAAAAAATCAGTTTATTCCCAGAACTTTTAGTACCATTCCAGTTTGTAACATTCAAAATTTTTTGATTTAAGGTAATCTTGAAATGTAAAAATTATTTCTTTATTTACTTACGTTAAAAATTATCTGTTTTAATCGAAATTTGAGATTCAATCATCCTTAAATATAGATTACTGTTCTCAAACTTATTATGCTCACCGATGTGAACTGAAAACTGTCGTAAATCAAATAAAATGTTTAATAACATAGTAAATTTATCACATTCGATGATTTATTGCATAATAAAGCATTCTGAAAAAGAGACATCGATCCTGAAATGAGAGAAGAAATATTTGCCGTATAAAATCGCTTAACTGGAGGCAAATTGTCCTGTCAGACTCATTTGCTGGAACCTCCTCAAACAATTGGTCAAAAAGCCGCCGTTTTAAAACAAAACAATGGAAGAAGAGGATTATATTAGAAATTCATTTCTTATGTTTTATTGTGATTTGTAACAAATTTTATTTCACAGGAAGCAATTATTGTTTTTAAACTTTAATGCGATTTATTGTTTCATCAATTTATATCTATTTTTTTGGTTTTATATGAATGGAAATCATAAAATTTGAAAAAAGCATAATTCGAAATCATAAAGACTAAAGGTAAAATTTAAGTACAAAACTGCATTTATATAAGCGACCTGAGGCCAGACAGTTCGTCGCTTAGTTTGCGGCCTTCTTTCTCAACACTCAGGAAAAACGGAAAGCGGACAACTGAGCCGGTGGACGGACGATGCTGCTTGCCACGGCAATGCCTGGATTTGGACACCTTTAAAAATAAAAATAGATTCTCCCTTGTATTGAAATTGCTCTTTCTCAGCAATTACATCTTATGGAAAAGTTTGTTGCACTCACTTTAATCGTATTTTACGAATATTAGAAAATGTATGCTTCAATTGATTAAATTTCATTTTTCCATAAAAAGAGACCGCATCAAAGTAGAAACGGTGCAAAGTTAAACTGTCATTAGTTTCGTACATTATGATCACAAAACGTGAATCTGTGTAGTATTTATTGTGAGACATGTCAATCAAGGAAGACATCTCACGCGAAAATAAATTATGCATGAGAAATGGTGAAAAATAGACTCGCGCTCATGAATATGGTGATAATTGCTCTTTAAAAATCGGTATGCATAATATACAATATAATAAAGAATAAATAAACAATAAAATATCAAAAGTCGAATGGAAATACTTTGAATGACACGTTTGCTATCAAACATAATTTCACAAACTTAATGTTTCGTGAAATTTTTACAATCGCTCTTTACTCCGTTCGAGTCAAAAATATTAAAAATAAATTTTGACCTAAATTGAAACCCAAGTAATCGAAATCTTACAGTTTATAACCCTTACTTACTATACAATTTCTTTATATGAGGATACATTACCGCTGTTTTTATCTTAAATTGATATGACTATTTTTTGACATTTTCATCCATTTTCACCCTTATTTTTAATTTAAAATAGAATTTATATTTTTGAAAAATCGTGAACGGTCTTTGGTTCTCTCGTGGAATCGAATGCCGCAGAGCTAAAGTTTTCTTTTCAACATTTAAATGCTCAAAATCATTACTCTTTGGACTTTTTTTTACCAGAAATCACAGTAATTTCTTAAATATATTTAAAATTAAAAATGACGAGAAAAAATAAATATCATTCTGTTAAAAAAAAACTTTAAAAAAGTCAAATAAAGTTCAATTGAAAAAAAACTCAAAAAAAATTAATTAAATGAATGAATTTCAAATGTGAAAATAAAACTGAAAAAAGAAATTGATATTAATTTTAAAGATCTGTTACATTTATTTTAAATAGAATAATATATAAACTTCAAGTTTAAATTTACAAAGCGACTTCCAACCGTGAAATATGTAAGTGCAATCGCAAGTAAAAATGTCTGATTCTGATGGAAAAAGCATAGTTTAAAAATAAAAATTTACATAAATAAAATGTAATTACATTATATGGTACACCAAATTTATTTTCTAATATTGTAATGTTTTATTCGCAGTTCTGTTAAGAATTAATTTTCAAAAAATTTCACAAGCAGTATTTTTAGAAAATCACACAATTTTTTAAATTTTTATTTAAATTGTCCTTTTGCTTACTTGTTTGTAAATAGGTCCATAAATTAATTTTTCACTAATACTTGATGGTATTACAAATAAAATATCGCAATAGTAAATATAAATAAATAGTAATATTCTGTTGTGTGTGTGTGTATGTATTGCATATAAAAATGGTGATCTTGTGCTTTTAAAATGGGATAACGTTATGAGAAGCAATAAAATAACATATGCTAAAATAATTTATATAAAATTAGCTTCAGTTTATAATCAAAATAATTATTCAAAAGTAAGTAAAGAAAGTTAATATATATTAATTAATTATTTCTATTCTATAATTATTTATTTAAATACATTTATTTGAAAATCTATATTTTAAGAAAGTGATATCTTAAGTTGATTAAATACTATTGGAGATATTACAAAAAAGAGAGGGCGCTTTGATCAAAACTCCGAGTTTAGTCTTATTATGTAATAGGCCACGATGCCTCGTCAGGAAAGTCATCGTGCTCATGACTGGAAATGAGTGAGTTCGAATCCCGACTTTACTAGAAGACGGATGGAGCAGCTGAAATAAGTCGCACTCTCACTCTCCAGTGAAATGATGATGACGTCAAGTCTTCTGTTTGGACTTTATTTCGAAGTTGCAGAGACTCAAATTTCTTCAAATAGTTCCACCGATTGAAGGAATTCCTAGAATTTCTTTTGTCATCCATGTGAGCCTAGTATTTTTGATGAACGAAGGTTGCATTTTCAGTTTTTAGAAATAAACAATGGAAGGGCCAACTGAAATTTGTTTTCAGGGTATTCGTCAAATTCACATTTTTTTCCATCTTGAAATCAGTGGCATCTTCGAAATAATCTGCGTATTTTGCTTAGAGAGAGTGATGTGATGAAGCAAGAGAGCGAAAAAAGTGAAAATAGCGCGTGAAAACTTCCGATGGATGTTTTTCTTATCATTTTAAAAAAGGTCTCACTCGATAAAAATAAAGCAAGCAAGGTAACTCAAGAATCTGTTGATGCCTTCCCGTTTCAAGAACTGGTTTAAACAGATGGAAAAATGTATAAATCCTAAAAGGCGAATATTTTGAAAAAGAATAAAAACAGTGTGATCTCAAAAAATTCTTTTTCGTCCTACTTTTAATAGCAACTTAAAATGCAACTTTCGCACTTAGATGTCGCCACTATGGCACCACGAAGGCATTTTCAATAATACATTGAAATGGGATTTCCCATCGTCTCGGCGTATTCTATCTTTTCTGAAACTGATACACCCTGCAAAAACACAAAAAAGAGACTCCCCTGAAATACGTACGACATCCTCAAGGACCTTACAGAGAACTGGATACTTTCGCAGCTGGTGGAATGTAGTCAAAAGGTATGAACCTGAATGATGAAACCGAATTATAGACCCGCGGTTGGAGTAGAGGAACCGTGAAGTGAACAGCACCTGTGGCTTTATTCGTCAAATGAAGTCACCGGAAGACCTCAAATGCTTCACAAGGATTGATGTTTATGCATTAGGTTTGAACTTCCCTTGAGTCGTTAGTGTTTTCTGTCCAACGTAGACTATCGTCTTATTTTATCCTGCCAATTTCTTGTCATTTCAAGAATCTCAAATTTGGTTCACCCTGGTTTGTTGGGTTGACATTCTTCAGAGTGAAAAGTACAAGGTTCGATTCCAATCACTGTTGAACATTTGTGAGTAGAAAGTGTACTTTAGCCTCTTGTAGGCACGTTTGTTAGATGAGTGCTTAGGAGGTTTCCACATGTCAGACGCCTCACTGTGAAAGTTCTTCTAAGTAAACAATCAATTATGCTGTGGATTTTAAAACATCTGACAATAGCCTTAGGCAGTCTGCTACGGGGTGTTGTAAGATTCTCGAGTTAGACACAGGTGGAAGTATGTTTTTTTTGGCTTGAAAACTTCAACTTTTAACCCCACAACTTTTATCGAGCTTGAAGTAGAATCGGGAATAACTATGATATCATACTTCCACATTAGAAATGCAAACGTAAATTGAAATGCAAGTTTTTCTAAATTGAAATCAGAATGCTGAAAAAAAAATTTTAAGAAATATTTGATTACTTTTTGCATGTAATTTTTAAAATGTGTCTTTTTAAATATTTATAAATCAATATCCATAAATATGCTGAGTATATTTATTAATATTGATTTATAAATATATAATTGTACATATATGTTGATAGATATGAATTTATAGATATATAACAAAGCGAGAAAACAAAAACCACCTACTTTGTTTCTTGATAATTATTTCGGATTTGCAAAAAATGTTCAGAATATTTTAATTACCTAATTTAAAGCAGAAAATCACAAAAAGAAACTGGATTGTTCTAAGACATGCTTAATTAATTATTCGAAGAATTCCTCATTAAATTTTATGGCGGGCAATTATCAGTAATGCTTTGGTGTCCTGGCAGCAACAAAAAAGTACAATAACTTGCCGTTCGTTAAAATGAAATTTTTATTTGCTCCAATAATTCAAATGGTATTTTAATTTTTTTAACAAAAATGTTACTTTGAATTATTGTTCTTAGAATTAAATATCACATGTATCAAAAATCTTTCCCAAAAAATTATTTTTGTTATAATAATCATAAATTTTGCTAGTCGTTATAATTATCCCGTCTTTTTGAGAAAATTATTTCCTTGTGAGTTTTGTGAAAGCAAACAATGTGATTATATATCGTTAGATAATATTTCTCTGCTTAAAAAGTAACTATAAGAATGTGAAGCAAGTATAAAATGTGTTACTTTTAAACATAGAAACTGATATAATCTATTTAGTGTATTCGGTTATTGGTTACGTTTCTCGACTCAAAAATCTGGCACTGAATTTCCGAAGAGGTTTTGCTTTTAGTGTCTGCGAAGCAGAAGATTCAATACTCAATTAAATAGATAATAAAGATTCAATACTCAATTAAATAGAAGACGCACTGTCTAAACTTTAAAAATGAATGGATAACGCATTGGTCTTCATTTTAATAGTTCGTACGTTTAATTCTCATCTCAAACTCTCATGTTTACAATCATTTTAAATTTTTTTAGATCATAGCAAGTTATAATAACAACTAAATCCCGTCGTGTTCACTATCTGAGGCATGTTAAATAAAACCTGGACTTCCAAGTGAAAGGATATTTCTGGCTGAAAGGAGTTTTCTGCTTAATCCCTGCTTTTAAATGATGAAGACTCAACAGTTTTCACCTAAGAGGTAACTCCGAATTCTTGTCAGTTTTAGTTATAGGGAACTATTAATAACAACAGCATAAGCTTATAATCCTTTTCATTATCGGAAGCCCGTATTATCGAAGATCCATAATGTTCACCAGGAGCCGGTTGGGGGTCGTAAAATGTGTCGCAATTTCCTCCAAGTGAAATGCCTTTGGTGGTGGTGCGAGAATACATTTGGTGATATTAATATCAACAACAATTGTTTTCCCTCACTTGTCAGGGTGAGAGGACCAATCCAGCCGCTTCCACTCAGCTGTTACAACCCAATTTTAAATTACGTACAGGGAAGTAATATGGTATTCACAATGGTTTAAAACCTATTATAGAAATTTGGTCTTTACTTGGTAATAATTTATCTCTTCGTCTTCTTGCCATAATTTCTTCAACAATCAAGCTTTTATATGCAAAGAAATTTTCAGACGATGTTCTTCGAAGTGGAGGGCTTTTGGTTAGATATTAATTACTGTTGAATATTGAATTACAGATGCGTGCCTTCCTGTATATTCATCCGTACAAAAGGGTGTTAGTAATGGTTTCATATCTTTCATAGTGTGTTGCTATTTATAAAAAGACCTTCACGAAGGGAAAAGAACTGCTTTACAAATACATGGAGCTGCTAAGTGATCCACCACGCAGCTTGGGAAGATCATATCACAGTATTAAAATATGTAAAATTAATATTAGAACAAATGAATTCTGAAAAAAATGCTTTGAATTTAACTATACTTGCAAAATTAGTAAAATATCCGCAAAATGAAAACGCCTACCATTCTGAGAATAAATTTATGAAATTATCTCTCTTAATTCTCAAATTTCTCAAATGTAAACTTCCGTTATAGCTCAGTAAATAAACCATTTCTAAAATATTTTATAGCTAAGTACTGCGTGAAGTGTAATTGTGGACACTATACAACGATATATTTTATTAATATCTTATGTACTCTGTTGTACAGTACACAATATTTCCATTGTGCTTTATTTGATTAAATTCTTCGTGTAGGAGAAACATTGTAAGCTTATTGCTAAAAATACCCTTTCTCTTGGCAAACATTCAATAAGCAACTCTGAAATTACTGGAATTCTAGGTGGGCAAAATAGCTGACTACTTTATAAAAATATTAAAGTAATTATTTTCGGTAAAGAATTTATTTCACTTAAATACAGACCTGGTCTAGAACAATGTTTGATTTTGTTTTTAATCGGAAAAAAATATTTTCAGAATGCCATAAATCATGCTTAAGTCAAGACGTTATCTCTTAATAATATAAGGCTAAAAGTTAAAAAAAAAAGGTTATGAAGATGAATGCTAGGCAAATGGATCTCGATTACACTTTGGAGCAGGTATTTATTTATTTTTTATTTAAGGAAATTCATCTCATGACTTTTTTAACTGGAAATTATGACAGAAGTTTTTCTTCGCTTATGCGGTACTCATTTTGTAACATTTTATTCGAATTGAAAATCTGTCTTAAGTCCCTAAGATTCATCAGATTTTAATGTCGTATAATTTTAAACATTTATTTTTCACACTTGTTTCATCTAATAAATTGGCGTATTTCTATCCTTTATATCATTGTGGTCACTAGGTAGTGAAAGTTTTGACACTTAAATAACAGCAGCCTAAGACATTTTAGTATCGAACTTCTGGAAGGACTTCCCATTGAGACTATCCACAAATGAGAGCACCTGCAACACTTTCAAGCTGACACAAAAGCAGATGACTATGCAGAAGGGAAACATCCATCTTCCGTTGTTCGGCGGAGGAGATGAGTTCTAAATTTAGATCACAGTGCATCTATACGTGATTAGTTTGCAAAAATGCAACTAATAGGCAAAAAGTATTTTACAGGTAGGAAATTGATGTCTGAAATTTAACATTTAAACAATCTGTTTCATGTATATACTCAACTGAATTCACCAACTGAAAAAGGAATTTCTAAACCTGTGGATTAGGATCATTTGAAATTGTTCCCACCTCTTCTGACTACAATTTGTGAATGTTTTTCTTCGTAAATAAGCGAAAGTGTTTAAACGTTGTCACTAACTGAACTCTAACATGCAGGACTGCTTTGCTAATGAATGTTGACAGGATTCTGTCCCAGTCGAATTTGATAACGACACGGATTCTTTTCATATAATATGGGGTGTGTGCATGGAAAATTTTTAAGGAAGAAGCATAACACATTTTATTACTATGCACCATTTACACTTTTTAAATAATATTTTGGAATTTACTTTCACCCTAAGCGTAGCGAATCATTTTTAGTAACCCTATATTCAAAATATTATAATCTTGTTTCCTTTTATCATACATATAGGATGATTCAGAACTGTTTTTCAAAAATTCACTTGTAGGTCTAAAGCAAGATAATAAGACAGAATAATGTAAGAATACATACATGGATTTCATGCTCAAAAGAAAGTGGTTGAGATTACCAGCGAGGAGTTTTTCGCATGGTCACCTCATTCACAAGATCTATATCCATTTTACATATATTCATGAAAATATTGCTGGTTGATCACCCGTTGATTCAGAAAGGAGTTGGTGGTTTGAACATTTCTTGCAAAATGAAGTTATTGACGACAATGATTATTACGAATATTCATTGATCATTTCGTGATGATGATTCATGTATATCTGTCACAGCTTCCAATTTTGTACACTTGATTTAAAAATATTAGTCTATTTAAATGTTGTGCAGATTCCTTTCTGTGTCCCACTTTTAAACCCTGACTTCAGCGACATTAGAAAGCCTGGATTACTCTTGCGACCTATATAATTCTTGTTTTGTTATAATATTTCTGAACTGCATGCAGATCTTGGAATGACAGTTTTCCATCATCTCGTGTAGAGTCAGAGTGCAGCAAGCTAAATTCTTTATTTAGTATTGCAATTACACATAAACTATTATAGATATATTTTTCATTTTTGTATACAAATTTTAAATATTTAAAGTTTTAGTTTATATCGCTATAAATAAAATATCGGGCAAATGACGTCCGCCATTGTTGATATAATGGGTGAACCGAATTCTGCTGTTTCGCAATACTGTCTCCGGCTTATTGATTGGTATGTTGGCCCTTTCTCTTTGAATATTTTTTTCAGATCTACCAAAATGTGTGGGCGGTCAGTAAAGACACTTGACTTTAAACACTTCCACAAAGATTAATCACATGGAGCCAAACCGCCTCTCATCGAAATCAGGTGATCGAGGAAGAGATTTCACAGCACAGCCATCGATGACCTTGAAGTATAAGCTGGCGTTCCATCTTGCTAAAAATATATTTCCTTAAAGGAAAATTTCATCAAATCGTGTCAAAAAAACTTTTAGCATGTTCACATAGTAGTTTGAAGCAACTGTGACAGTTTGTTCATTTTTCTCGAAAAGCCATGGGTAGAGCCTGCAATCCCAATTGATGATATTGTGCCTCATATGGTGACAGGTGGTGAATGCAAATGACGCTGATGGAGTTCTCGGGAGTTGTCGACAGCCCAATTGCACATATCTTGTTTATTGACGAACCCATTTAAATTTAAATGAGACTAATCACTGAAAAAAAACAAGCGCTTATTGAGGGACGGTATCTTGAAGTGCTTCATATGCATTTTGCAGAGCATTAAGCTAACAATAGGTTGGTTAACTGTTAAAACTCACGTTCGGAAAATTCCAGCACAATAATCGGCTTGTACGGATGAAAATGAGTATCATCGTGCAAAACTCGCCTCATGTAACAATGGGTAATACCAACAACAGACACATGACACTCTCCCTAATTCGATGTTCTCTGGTAATCTAATGAGACGTGCGTCACACTCTTTTCTTTACTGCACAGACCCAGTTTTCCTGAACGTTGTGACCCATATAAGAGTATTTCTGGTCCGGAGCCCCAAAGGCGCTGTATTGAAGGATTTCGAAGAGCGAGCTGGGCTAAAATGACCGAATTACTGTTTCAAAAATATGCTCCCACATCAAACGCACGGTGTTCATTACACCAAGGCATGATGGGTATTGAACTACAAGGTGACACAAATTTTATGATTTGCTTTTTCCGAACGAGACCGTATTTATATCTCAGTATTTTTACTACTTTCCGTGTTACTGCAATTCAGAATAAAGAAGTTAGATTGTTGCACTCTGTACAACAATAAATAATCGATAGACACAAATAATAATGGACAATAAATAATAGATAGACAAAATCTTATAGAAATAATCATGGTTACTCGCTAATATTTTTGATTAAAACACTTAGAGCATTTCACTGTAGTCCTTACTTATTATTTCAGTTCCTGGTTATATAATGTTAAAATTATATATGACCCAAATAGTGGTTATATTCTACCCAAAAATACCGAATAAATTTGGCAAGCTACCATTAAATTGTTTGCCAAGAAGATCTTTACAGGAAATATGTTGTTTTTCTAAGAATAATTCATTTATGCATTTCTCAAAAAAATAAGGAGAATAATATGAGTTTGGCTAAATACAAATATTGATAATTGATATCAAATGAAATAGTTTAAGGTAAAAAGTTTATTGGTATTAGGAAAAAAAAAATGAAAGCTGAAAATTTCATAAACTTATTAAAAATAATGCCGAAATGAAATTAATCGTTATTTTTCCAATGATTTATTTTTTCTTTCCATCTTTGTTTAAAAAATAAGCTATTCAATATTTATTTTTTGATAAGATGATTTGAATATCTCAGCAACATGTGATTCATTGGAATTGATTGGTTGGCGTAATATCGACCACCTTGAACCCGGACAAATACAAAAAAGTACCTTTTTTAAGATGTTGTATCGATTCTAAAAAAATTGACTATGATGACGTGATTTATCTGCTGCTGCAACAAACGACTGTCAACTCGTCAAAGAAGAGGAGCGCTATTGGGAACAAATTATGTTCAGCTGTTAGCAAAATTTTCAGTGCTCAAATCAAGCCAAGTGAAATGACCTTCATCTGTGTATCTTCTTCACAAGAAAAGCAATTTTGTACATTCTGTTAAACTCAGGACATCGATAGACAGTTCATTAAGCTTCGAAATTATATGCAAAATAAATTTCTATTGAGTAACGAATGCTGATTCTCTGATAAGAATGACACCAAACTTGCTTTTTATGGAGAGATTGAAACAACTCACGCCTGTCCCTTTGCGAAGATTACTTTATAAAATAGGTGAGAATAGGTGATATTAGCTAGAATAACATTTCTGGACGCGAATAGATCAGAATTATATAAAATACAAATATCATTCATCATACTTTGAATAGAATTGTGTAATCGTTTAATAAATATTCTTGTCAAATTTTTAAGCAATTTTTAATATTTAACTTTAAAAAATTTTCATTCGTATCTAAAATACATGGAACTTTAATTGGGTGGGCTATACTTTAAGGTGCCCATTAGTTTCTTAACAATTTGGTGCCATATTGTTAGCAATGTTGGTTTATTTCTGGCAAACTTAGTATTTTTGGCGCCATATTGTTTCTTCATACGTGTAGGAAATACGCTTCACGACAAAAAAATCGCCAATTTATGATAAAAGACACCGAAAAGAATTGTTTTTCACGATTTTATAGAAGTTCAATATTAAATGCTTAGTCTAAATAATTATTCATTTTGAAATTTACAAATTGGATCAACATTATTTCTAAAATAGAAAGCTTTATGAATCTTAATTATAAAAATTTTAATAAAAATTAATGACAATTAGAGAGTTGAAGATAAGCTGTTTACTGATTTCTGTAAACTGAAATCACTGAACCTACCTGCCTCTTCACTACTTTAATCCCCTGTCAAATAAGGAGCAGAACACTTGAAGCATTTAAAGCATCCTATGTTTTATAACACGCCGGCGGAAGGACACAGAAGCTTAGAAAACTGTTAAAATCACTTTGAAACTAGGATCTTTGGTGAGTTCAGCAGTTGAGAAACTAATATCCCTCACACCCTAGAATGAGAACTAATTCCTCTAAAGGATCATATCTTCGGTTTTTTTTTTTTTTTTTTTTTGTAGTATAAAAATTTTAATTTAGTTTGACTTGTTATTTTAAAGTCCTTTAAAGTCCTTTTTTTTTGAAAACCTATAAATTAGATCGAATACCTACAGTTTACACTTAATTTAGACCACTAGGAACCTCTTGAACTTGACTAGGAACTTGAGGTGAAAATCCCAACTCTGAGTTATTTGTGGAATTCATTCACAGCAAATGTAATATATTTCAACAAATGTTCATTTTTGTTGAAAATTTTAATTTTTAAATTCATTAAAACTTCGAATGTTATTGTAGTTTTTCTTTTTACTTGCGCAAATCTAGTATATCGTTAAATGCACGGGTAAAGGAGAAACTAGTTATAATAATGTATCTTATAATCTTTTAAATACCGTAAAAATGAAAAATTTCTTTTAAATTATGAGTAAAATATTTCCCTTTTGTCTCTACTTGTTACCAATATCTTTAATTATTATGTTTCTACATGATATTATTCGGTTTAAAACATATTTCAGTACTATTTGGTTATTGAAATCGCATTAACAAAAAAAAATTCAAATGTATTGTGTGATTTAAATTATGTTATCTCGCAAATGAAACTTTTTTATTTTATATACTACAATAAATCAAAATGCAAACTAAGAGGACATTTCATATTTTATTATTCTGGCGAAATGTATTCAGTAATATGCATTTTTGTCATTGGACTTATTTATGTTTCTTCTTTGTAAATTTGCTTAGTATAGATGACATGTGTTAATTTTTTATCAATCCTTTAAAGAACTCACCTCGAATATTTAAGCAACGGTCCATTTACATTATTAACACGCAGGCTGATTTCCTCAGTAAAGGCGATCGTTTTCATGGCATTGTTACAATCAATCGGTTGGCATCTGTCGAATGCCTTAGATAGGCAGAAACCGTATCTACTATTTTTTGGTTACAAAAAGGGCTTAATATATTATTTTTTCGCTAAAGAATGTTGGCTACATTTTCGGTCATCTATTTACAGGCGAAGTGGTTATGAATGTTTCAGGAAATATAGTTCAAAATATCAAATCACTTTTAAATGTAATGTTCAAATTTTAAAAGTTGATTTTACTAGTTTATATGTTATAGAAGTTAAAGCTAATCATGTATGAAAACATGAAACAACGTGTAAACATAATAATTTCCAAAAATTAATGCAAATTATGCAACATTTGATTTAGAGTATAGTGATTGTAATTTTACAATGTAGGTAAATCATAGACAATAAAATTTGTACCGGAGGATGACTGAAGAAAGTTTAGAATTTAAAATTTTAATTATTTTTAATTTAAAATATTAAAATATTGAACTATTGTGTGATAATGGAATCTGGTATTCTGTCAGAAATAAGATAGACATTATAAGTCCTGCATATCCTTAATAAAAATTCGTGGTACATTACAAAGGAATATATATACAATGCAAATAAATGTTTACAATACTCTTCAGTGAGATGTTTTGCAACCTCTAGCAATCGCGTGTTCTTTTAAAAGTTGTTTGCTACAAAGAGTTCAAACACAGAGGCATCCCCACACTGATATATATATATATATATATATATATATATATATATATAATATATATATATATATATATATATATATATATATATATATATATATATTCTCTGTCAATGCATCTGTAATGATGCACGTCACTAAAACCCGTCACCACTGTGATGGATCGTTCTGCTTTTCTTACCCAAACTGCACGCGATAATCATGAATCACTTAGCCGAGTCCTCAGTGTCATGTTAGAGCAAACGGCCATTAAAAGTTTCATAAAAAATTCTCTCGCTATAGCTACATTTCCAAAGGCAAATACATTGCTTTCACTGAAACTCTAATTAGCATATTTGGAGTGCAGCCAATTCTTAAAAAGCATGGATTTCTCTATAAAAATAATCTATGAGAAACTCTTATTGACTTTAAAGATTACTGAGACTTAATCGAGGTTGCTTGCTCATTTGAAATCTCGTTGAAAATGCATATATTTGTCTACATAATGTCAAACAAACAGAGCAAAAATGAGTTTCTCACTACAAAACGTGTTCTTGAGATAACCTTTCAATATTACAATATGTGAAAATCATTATTAATCTTCCTATTTTAATGTTGAAATTATTCTTAAAGTATGAGCTGACATTAAAATATGAAATTTATTTGATGAAAACATACAATACATTTACATATCTAATTATTAGATTGCATAACAATTCAACTACAATGTTTTTCCGAAGATTTAATTGCTCATGGCTTATTTATTTGATCAGTTTAGTAAAACTGTTATTATGAATTAAATATGTCAATTATTATTTTGATAACATACTATAGGAACCAGTGTACACTTAAAATGGAACACTTGGACGAAATGTTTACTCAAAAAGTATTATGGGTACACTTCCTGAACTTGTACCATCGAATGCCAAACAATTCTTTGCTGAGTTTCACCACAATGGTAGTGCACAGTCAATAGGTGTAGGCGCTGAAAGGACTACCAATAAGCTACACATTCTGCAAATCATTTTATTTTCGATCATCAGAAATGCAACAACTTTATCTGTTATCTTATGAATTTCCACTTCTAATTTGTATTAATTCAATATTCTAACCTTAAATAAATTTTCTAATTGATTTTGGACCTAAGTTCATGCAGTGTTCGACAAACACGGCAAACATGTCTTGAGGGATTTAGAGTTTCTGGAATCCTCCACCATCAAAAAATGAATCAGTCTCACGCATACTCTTTCTATGCCTCCATTTCCAAATGCTAAATGAACTCGCTTCAGAGCCAAGAAGAATGAGGCTGGGCTTATGCATTTGCAATATATATTTCTGCTACCCTAAAGATTCAACGATGCTTTACAACATTGTTACCAACTGCCATCCTATATGGGTTTCATAGTAGGTTTTCAGTTTCTGTCTGTCAGTGTGTGCATACAAAATGATTCATAGCAGCTTTATGATAATTTTCAATTCGTAGAAGTTAATTCAAGTATTGGAAAATTTTATAACTTTTGAATACGTTCGCGATCTAATGCATTTTTAACCAAGGATGCGATGGCCTGCTTGGTGAGGGCGTCCTTCTTACTATCGCAAGGTAATGAATTCGAACCTTAACTTACCCGAAATTCCGTCATATTTGCTAAAAATGATTGACGCACGTTAAATGGGTCGTGGTCTCAGTGTCCATCAAGTGAAATGATATCTCTGGATTTGACAAGCCAAATATTGGGGGTCTTTTGCTTGGTCCCTGCTTCAAAATCACGTAGACTTCACTCATGGTATGGTTATCTTTCTATAACAATCCTAAGAGAATTTCTATTTCCCGTCGAAAATATTCATGAAAGTTTGAAGACTACTTGCACATTTTCCAAAAAAATTAGAGTTTTTATTAAATCTTTTCCATATTTGTGATTTTAGTTTCCTATTGACATTTTGAAAAAGTTAGATGAAATATAAAAATCATAAAGTATTGTCAAATCTGAGCTAAAATTACACCTTTTAACTTTCTTAAGATGAAAGTAAGGAACGCAATTGCAAAGAACAAAATATAACACAGAATTATTCGAATTTTAATACAGAAATAAAATTAGTTTTTCTCCTTATATATGAAAAATGACTGTAATATAAATACTTCTAGTTATTTGTTTATTAAAAATTTATCAAAATTGAAAAATACGGTATTTACCTTCAAAAGTTTATTCTCAAAAACATTATATTTTCTCATAACCTTGTCTTACTGCGTTTCTATAACTTCTAAATTCAATGATGTTTTTTAACTCTTGTAAAAGTTTAAAAAATAAAATTTGACTGTTCGTTAGTGATTTTTAGCACACTTCTATGAAATGCTTTTTCGAGAAGAAATATATAAGAAAGTTGAAAATATTGTGGGAAAATTTTCTCTCTCTCATTTTAGACCAAAAAAGGGCATCATTTTCGCTTCGTATGATCAAAAAAGTTCACCAGTGATGCATAAAAGAGATAATTTCGTTTTTGGCGCAAATTTAAGAGAAAAAGTTGAAATTAAATCATTTCTCACAGCTATTATATTCATTTGTGATAACATCCCGAATAACCCGTACGAAATTTGAAACAGGTGTATGAAGATATTTCTTTCTATTTTCAACTAAGCAAACAATATTTGATCCGAATCTTATGAATTTCTTCTATAATAATAATGTAAGTGGAGTAGCGAAGAGAACAACTCTGTGTGCTTAATCCACTTTATTTTTAATCAACTTTTATTTTCGTACGTGTAGAATGAGTCGTAATAACGACTGATTTCTCAAAATTGAAAATGCTCTACTATTAAATATCAAAATTCATGAGCTAGCATTCAAATGATAAAATGCATTGAAAAAAAACACCGATTATTTATGATGTCTGATGAGTAAGTAAAGTAGTTTGCTGTTATCTGCTTTTATCGGGAAATCTCTCTTATAGTTATTTCGATATCATTTGAAATCCTTTTTTAAGACATTATAACTTAAACTTAAGGAAAATATTGAATGAGTTAATATTACATTCAATAAACCGTCGTGTATAATTCTAACCTCATTTTTAAGTTTTGTAAAATAACTGAATGAATTTCTTGAAAGCAAGTGATTTCTTAGAACATGATCTTGGAGGAAAGAGTGTTTTCCTTCCATTGTATGTGGATTCCTAAATTTTGTTTTCAATATTCCTCTTCTAAGACTGAATTGAGCTACAACACATTGTAATGTTTCAAGTTCTGTTCAACTTCGACGGTCAACAGAGGAGGCGATGAGGGCAAAGGTGATAACTGTCCCAATGAGGGAGCAAAAATTTGACTTCGTGTAAAATAAGACATCGCGTTGCCAGACAAAATGAATTCTGGGATATCCATCATTTCTTTGAATGAAGCTTTCATTTGGTTACTGGATAATCGCTTAAAAGTGGACCTGTGACAAAAGTACTTGCGATGGTATTCAGCTTTGATATTCTGAATGTGGGTCGGTATTTCACTTGCTAAACAAAAAACTGCATACAATGTTAATGTATAGCCCGTTATGTTGGCATAGTTTTCGATGATTCTAGTTGTGAACAAGACATTGAATTTTCAATTTCGTTCAACAGAACATAAAAAGTGGAAAAATTTGAGCAAGCACTAGAGAGACATAACTATGAGAAAATGTTCTCTGAGTTTCTATCAACATGTTATAGATTGTTATGCACCGATCAACGAACTCATCATGACGATCAAAAAAAATAAAACCTTTCTGCTTGAAATAGACTTCATATCATGATGAAAATTGCACAATAATCTTGATATTTTCCAACAGTATTTAATGAATAGTTGTAGCATGAAACAATAAATTGATGTCGTTAAAATGTGTATCAATGCAGACGAGAGATTCACAGAATGACCCGATAAGAAATATCGACAGGACTTGTGTTCATGCTGATCAATTACTGCACTCCGAGGATTATAAATGAACCCCAACCACGATAACGGAATGCCTATTGCATCTGGGGATAGTGCGATCTCCGTCATATTTTCTGCTCACTTTTTGAATATTGCGCACGAGGCGTTCAATATCTTTGCTTTTTGAGAGCATATACTGCCAAGCTATGATTTCAACTACAAAAGAAATGCAGTTAAATCCAGTGAGTCTCAAGCCTAATCCATTTCTATGCGACTAAAAGATGCCCATCGCAATTATGTCCGCACAAGTAAGATGGTACAAAAACGAAACTGTGATGGAGCATAATCTTAATACATTTCAATACACCGACGGCAGATAAGCATAATTTGAGGAAAGCAAACTCATCTACAGAATTCACCATTTGAGTTCTGTCTCACCTCATTTACACTAAAAACCTATCCATATAAGGGTTTCCAGGCATTTAATTAATGAAATGGACTTGTGTTTTAGAATAACAAAGAAATAGTTTATCTTTAAGGGCTATAAAATTAATTATTGGAAAAAAAAACTCAATACTTATTTTTTCCATAGATTATGATTTTTCAGTGTCACTTCTTTCTCGTTTGTTGAAAAAAATTAAAATCATACATCATACTGTGCAATTGTTATATGACATTTGCCTTTCAAGCCATCCAAAAGTTTTTGCGAAATTTAAAACCAATTTGCTTCAAAATATGGAAAGATTGAATTTTAATCAATGTTTATTGTTGTCCCGAAAATGTATTAAAATGAAACAAAATTACAAAACTTGAATTAATTAGATAATGAAAAATATCTAATTAATTCAAGTTTTGTAGTGAAAGTAATCTCAAATTATTATTTCTGAGTATCTTAATATATATAACTTATTCTATAACGGTCAACATTTGTAGGAAAATTGTATTTTCAGTTTTCTGCTTAATTAAGTGACATTTTTATTTTTTGTTTTCGTAGAACAAGTATTAACTGAGTAGTAATAAAAAAGAAGTTATGAGTTGAAATTAATCGAAAAATTTCATTTAAGAAAAATAAATAGCCTGGTTTATGGTTCCTCGAAAATTATAATAATATACATGTAAAATATAAATGTGTGTCTTTAATTTTTTACAACATGAAATTTAAAGTAATATATTAGAAATGAAAAATTGTTTAAAAAATTAATTATCAGCAATGTATACTATAATAATTTATATACTACAGTTATTATGTAACATTCTGTAATTATGAAAGCTGCATTTCAAGAAATATGCATATATATATATATATATATATATATATATATATATATATATATATATATATATATATATATATATATATATATATATATATATATATATATATATATATATATATATATATAGATAGATAGATAGATAGATAGATAGATAGATAGATAGATAGATACTCATACATCCATTTCTCATGAAAATTTATTTTTTAAAAAATATTTCAAGTATTATTCGATATTTACTTAATATATCAATGACATTTCCTATAACAAATCAATAATTAAAAATGTGCCGACCGTATACCTTTCTAATGCAAGCAATATTATTTTTAAAATTATTTGCTGTCAATCAAATAGAAATTGCTAATTGTATCTCTTTTAAGAAAAATAAATAAGTGTTTCAATAATTTTTTTAAATAAATATAATATAAAATAAATAAAAATGTTTTATTTATTCATTAAAATAGTAAATTTGTTCCAATAAGAAATTATTTTCGTATTCAATACTAGATGGCAGCACTAAGCAAGATGATAATTTGTAGAATTTAAAATATATTTTTATAAATGACATGAATATCACTTTAAATTTTCAAATAAAATAAAATCTTGAATTTTATAGACAACAGAATAGAATCTAGAATATGAAATATAAGTTAAAGAGCTGAATGCCATCAATTCTAATTAAAACATATATTCCATGTTTAGTTTAAAACTAATTTAATAGATACAAGCAACAAAAATTAGCTATTTGGAATAATAGAAGAAAAATTATATTTTTATACTTGAATTTTTTTTATTTGGTAAAAAATGTGAGATTGAAATTGTTGATTTGAATCAACAAAATGTTTGGAATAGCATGTCAATTTATCTTTATCAGCAATCATTGTTTAGCTTTTATCTTTGTTTTTGATTGTAACTATTTTCAATTATTCTAGCTTAGTTTATTTTATATCTTTTTTAATATTAATTACACACAAAAATAAATTGGAGATATTACAAAACTATGTTTAAGTACTCTGTAATTTTAATTATTTTGATTCGTAGATTTTTAGTTTGGTTTGACTACCCGCCGAAAATATATACAGCTACTGTCCAATCTTTCCTGCTAATAAATCTGTAATTTAACTGAGAAAATGATTGCCAACAATTCTAGACAAAATTAAGACAATTTTTCAATGCAAGATGGTTTCAAGAGCCATAGGTGCAACTTCTGAATAAGTTGTCTACTTACATCAAGAAATAAAAGGACGGCTTTTAGAGAAAGCAAAGTATTCTTTCTGTATTATAATGGACTTTAAAAATGCATGATAGAGTTTGGAAAGCTGCTTTACTTAAAAAGATGACTTCCTGTGGCAAATTCTGGTCCCCTACTTCATATAAATGGATTTAGCGTTATCTTAATCAAAGGTTTATTAGTGTTTGGTATGGCCGTACTTGGTCTGATTTTAAACAAACGAGACAGAATTTGCCATAAATATCTGTTTTGAGTCCAATTTTTTTTTTTACTCTATCGATTAATGATCTGATATATCTTGTTTCTAAATCTGTTCTTGGCATAAGCATTTATACTTGCCTCAACATGGTGATGAGTGCTGCGGGATCTGATACCTGTGGCTTTGCGTCTGGGTTTCAATAGGCTTTATATTTGGTTTTATGTAAACAATCCAAGTAGTAAAATAACTTGGCCCAATATTGGCATCATAACCCCAATAATGGGCGTCAAGTTTTCCCCAATACACATAATGCCAAGATTAGTTCAATAATGGATCTATCATGGGCGCCAAATTTTTCCCAAAATTGAGCATACCAAGTTAAGCCCATATTGGTCCTATAAGAGGAGCCAAGATTTCCTTAATGTAAAAAATTCCAAGATAAGCCAATATTGAGCCAGAAAGGGGTGCCAAGTTTTTCCCATATATGCCATATATCCCATATATGATAAGATATTATTGGTCCTATAAAGGTAGCGAAGCTACTACTTATCTTGGGTATGCCAAGATTCTGTCAAAATGTGGTATAACAAGTCAAATCCAATAAGGGTATCTATTTTTCTCAGTTGTTTAGTTGCTTTGTTGTTTGTTAAAAATTTACCAGTAAATGAGATTAAAGTTACTGAATGTCAATACATTTTGATATTTCGATTCTTGAAGTTTAATCGTGTTTTATATCGTGTTTTTACCATGAAAATTTGTCATCTATTTGAACTTAAAATTATAACCGAAATCAAAATAATTTATGTTTAGATATATTATATTTTATTTTTCATTTGCAATTGTTCTTTAACCATGAAACTACTCCAAAATCCATATTATTATAACAATGATAATAAAGCAAGTAATAAAAAGCAAATATGCTAATTTGGCAGTACAAATATTTATCTACATTTATTTTTATTCGCATACAAATATTTAATTATATTTACAAAACATTATAAGAAAAGATGTATTGTTTCGATTTATTTGCCTTCATAACACTTTGAAGATGTCCTTGAAATTTAGTTTTTTTTTTAAATTTCTAATAAACTCTACTGTGTTTTCTTAATATTAATGATTTCCATTTGATTTATTGATATACACTGCAGGTCACACAAGTTGCAACACAAAAAAAGCAAGTGATATCACAACAAAGTGATATCGCAAAATTTATTTTGTACATAACATGTTGACCAAGAATCAAATAATTAAATTTATAGACTTCTGTGAAGTGTGATTCCTACCAAAATTAGTAGCCAGAGTAGCCGTCATTGTTGGAGATCACCGCTGCCATACGCTTCGGCATTGATTCAAAGAGGCTTTGGATATATTCTTGGGATACAGAAGACCAAGCAGCTTCCACACGTTGCCAAAGTTGATGTGGTATGGCAGCTGGGGATGTAATCTGGGTCAATTGTTGAGCAACCATAGACCACATGTTTACTATCGGTGAAAGATCCGGAGAGCGAGCCGGCCAGAGAAACAATTCAATCTTGCGATTGACGAAGAACCCTTGAGCAATTCGTGCCACGCGTGGTCATGGATTATCCTGTTGAAATATGGCTGTGGGCAAGCCCTGAAAATAAGGAAGGGAAACTAACTACAACAGATCGGAGACGAAGTGCTGGCTGCTTAAGTACCGGCAATGCGCACAAGAAGAGTGTGAGTGTGTGATATCCAATACCACTTCATATCATAATATCCGGTGTGCCGGGGCATTACGCAACGGTTCAGCATCCTTTTCACACTGTGTCTCCAGACTCGAGTGCGACCATCGTGTTGTTGTTGTTGTATGCCCCGAGGTCAGCAGCGCTAGACCAGGTCCATGAGCACGCTTAAAAGTCCAGTACCATAAGTGGATTCTCCATCAGATCTCTCCCGGAGAGACCAAGGCATTGAAGAATATGTTTAGGAGAGGCCTGTTCATTTAAGCACTTGGAGCAAATTTCGAATTTCTTTGTACCCTCGACGAATTTCAAGTTACTAAGATGGCCCCTTCTGAAACGGGCAATAGCCGTTTTTTCATGTCTATTAAGACCAGCAGCCAGGGAAGCACCTGGAAGCGAGCAGCGGTACCAATGATGCTCAGGAAGGACAATCCAAGTGGTTTTATTCTCGTGTTTAATCTTTTGAATGAATCTCCTGGAATGTGAGAGGTGCCGACAGCACACCATCCTCAGACACACCAGCTTTGGCCATAGTATACGCAATCTCATTCCCCTCTAGATCCACGTGGGAAGGAATCCATTGTAGGTGTATATGATGTGATACGGACATCCGTTTCAACATTTGAGGTATTGAAAACCCAGTCCTGTCTCTCACATGTTGCCATCTGGCCAAATGCTGTATTGCACTTTTACTATCAGATAAAATCCAAATCTCAGCTCCATGTGGAAGTGAATTCAGGGAGTCCAGGGCTTCCTCTATGGCAATAAGCTCACTACGGAACGCCGAGCAATAATCTGGATTTCTCTTTTTTAGCCTTAAGACACTATATTGCTGTTTGATGTAAATTCCGCTGCCAGTACGGTTGAATTCATCTTTACTGCCATCCGTATAAACCTGTATGACATCGCTCGGTATTCTCCAATTCTTTCAAGGGCCACCTGCCTCAGATAGTCCGGAATATCAGATAGTTTACTTACATGAACCGGCAAATCCGGATGGAAATTGACACCATCTGGATCGTTTGATGGGTCAAGACATTGTTTCTGGTAATGTAATTCCACGGCATCTTTAGCTATGTTCAGATTGGCTATTTGGCTGAAGGGGCTATTTCTCTTGAGTCTCTGACTATAACGCCAACCCCTAAAATAGGTTGAGGTGAGATTATGAGAGCCCAAAGTACAGAGTTTATTATAATATTTGGTTAGATATGCGCGTCTCCTAAGGCTAAGCGGCTTAAAACCAGCCTCAAAAAGTACTATATCTCTGAGACAGGAATTTCTTAAACTAGTGATGATCCGAGCTGCACTGAGCTGGACCTTTTCTAGTTTCTTGAGATTAGCATCGGAGGCATAACAATAAATTGGAACAGTATTCCAGAACTGGCGTAACTAATGAGACATAGGTGTTTTGTAAAGTATCAGCGTCTGAGCCCCAGTTTCGACCAGAGATGTACCTCAAGATGTTAATCCGTTTTCTTATCCTTAGCACGAGGTGATCAATATGTTTGTTGACCAAAATTTCCGGATCCAACACAAATCCCAAGTATTTAGGGTGTTTATCCACTGTCAGCACAGGATCATTCATAAAGATGTTGGGTTGGAAATTATACAGTTTTCTATTGGTGGTAAAAAAAGCCACCGTTGACTTTGTTGGGTTAAAACACAGTTTATGGTTCTCTACAAAACCACGAATGTCTTCAATGACTTGATTAGTGTCTCTCTCCAATCTCCTCAAATTGTTCAGTATCGGATTTCCAAAAGACAATATCATCCGCAAAGGTGCCAATTTCACAATGTAACTTGGCAACTTTCTAGATGCCTGATAGATAAAGTGAGAACAGGGTTGGACTTAGGACAGAGCCCTGAGAAACACCCTGAGAGATCCTGAAACTCTCTGAGAGAGAATTGTTTAACTTTACTCTGTTACATCTATTTCTCAGAAAATCAAATATTCAAGGAAGGGCCCTTCCACCGATGCCAAAGTCCTTAAAAAATTCACATTAAGTAAATTATTCCACACCCTGTTGAATGCTTTTGGACTAGTCCAGAAAGACCACGACTGTGTGGTTAGTGTGTTTCCTATTGTGAGCATCTCTTATACCGTGACAGAAGTAAAGCAGTTGATCAGTAGTCCTATGTCCCTCTCTGAAGCCATACTGCTCATCCGGGAGAAGGTTGTATGATTGTAGTTGATAAGTGAGTCTTCTGAGAACTATTTTTTCCATAAGTTTACACGTTACACTGGTTAAAGCAATTGGCCTAAAACTCTCTGGAGAACCATCAGATTTACCAGGTTTCTTAAACGGTATAATGGTCGCTCTCCTCCAGTCTCGAGGAAGTTTTCCTCTGCTCCAAGAGCTATTTATAATATCAAGTAATCTTTGTCTACCAATCGAGCTAAGTTTGTCAATCATTTGATCATGTACTCCATCTGGTCTTGGAGATTTATTTAAATTAGTATCTTTCATTGCAGCCTTGAGTTCACTCGCTCTAAATAACTTACTGAAAATGTTGTTTTCACTTTGAATATGGCTACGACAACCATGCACCAAATTACTAGCCCTGATTTTCACCTTTCTATCGGTAACAGTAAAATCTAGTTTACTGATTTTCTGGTAATGCTGCCCTAATAGATTGGCCGCTTCCTTGTCATTTTCGGTAAATCCACCATCTTCTCTTTGGATAGTGTTACTTTGTTCCACCTGGGGTTGTTCGTTGCTGATACCTTTAACCAATTTCCAAAGTTTTCTATTTGAAGATCTTGAGTCAATGCTAGAGCAAAGCTCGTTCCATTTGTCCCCTTTGATTTGTGTGTATAATCTCTTAATTTTTACGTTAATTTTATTTAATTAAACTCTTGAAAAATCACCATTGCCTGTATCTCTGGCTTCAAAAATTCTTTTTCACTCTTCCAGTAGATGTTATAGTAAGGGTGATTTACTAGTTAAGTAAGGTTTCCTTTGCCTCAGTTGTCCTCTTAGGATTGACTTTCTGGCTGCCATTAAAATCATGTTTTTAAAAGAATTCCAGTTCGTTTCAACACAGTCACCCAGAGGTTTTCTCTCGATTTCGTTATCGACTGTTTCCGTGAATAACCGCCAGTCTGCTTCCTTAAAAATCCATTGCCTGTCCTTACTGGTGGGGACTAATTGTCTCTTTTCTAATTCAATTAAAACAGGAAGATGGTCACTCCCCAAATTTTGCAGGACCCTCCATCTACAACCAGACCCGAGATCAGAGCTGACAATTGCTATGTCCAGAGCTTCTTTTGTAGTATAACTCTATGAAAAATAAGTAGGGGTGCCATCGTTAAGTATAGTAAAACTCTTATCGTCTATCATGTCTAATTATACATTTCCCCTCAGGTTTGCTGTTGAACAGCCCCAAATGAGGTGTTTAGCATTCAAGTCTCCCAAAAGATAGTTCCTGCAGTGAACAGTTCTTCAAGATCATCTGGTAGACAATTGAAATCAGGGATTGATACATATTAAAGATATTAAGTGGCTTCCCTCTCCAAGTAATCGTGATACCCTGGATTTCAAGATTAGTTCCGTCAGTTATTGTTCTGTTGATATTTATGCTCTGATATTTAATATGTCTGATAAGGAAAGCAATGCCACCTCCACTCTCACTATGTCTATCTAATCTAAAAATGTTGTTACCCCTGATTTTAAGGGTAGAATTTGTTTTCAGCTTTGTCTCCTGCAAAGTAATAATTTGTACTCCCTTTTACATTGCCAGATCAAGTGTCTGGTCTAGTTTAATTCTAGTTGCTCTTGTTGAGATTCCGTTTATATTGAATTGCAGTATCTGTAAGGCTTTAGGAGACTGTCGTTCACTTTTCGAACCCGGCCCTTTGCCTAAGCCTGGAACGCGGTCCTTTTTAATCTGCGCGTCGACCGATGCAGCATTAGTAAGAAAAGGTGTACTATTTATAAATGGGGAAGGGCTGCAGCCTCCATTAGTCCATAAGACTGGAGCGCCCAAAGGAGGAGGACTGACTAAGCTCCGTAGCCCCAGGCTTTAGCTGCGACCATCGTACGCGCAGACGCTGGATGATGCGTTACAAACTGAATGTGTTGTGCTTTGATTCGTGTTGTGGCTGAGTGATCCGTCACTGACATCAGCAAAGTTTGCCTGTCATCTCGTGAAGTGGTGCTCTGAGATGGATGCGATCGAACACGTCGGTTCGTTGTACACTCTTGCTTTCAACCATCACATATCCGTATTACAGTTGTTTAGTTTCGTGAAAATCTCAATAGGCCACTATCCTTCCTCTGTCGAACTCGGATACTTGATCAAAAATTGACCGTTTTTTAAAAAACCACAAGAAAAACAAAGAACACACAAAACACAAGCTTGAAATCATAGAAATCTTCAAGCCTTAAATAGCGCTTTGAAGTAGTGCCACAGGCACGCGTGATGTGCGTCTGCGCTGAAATTTTAATCATTTGCATATCTCATCTCCGCTAATGCATATTGTAAATATCATGCTATTTGCATGCTTCCTTTCGGGTGTTGCATTTACGTTGGTATTTCTGTAAAATTAGGTTTTACATTTTTAATTAGGATAAAAGCAGATTTGAAAAATCTGCTAATTTGTAAGTTTTTTTTCTAATATTCATATTAACGTTTGGTTACCAGGAAAATTAATATATTTTAAGAATTTATGTACTTTAAGAACATTATTCAAAAGTCTTGTTGTATTATAAAT
The DNA here is from genome assembly GCA_037975125.1 of Latrodectus hesperus. Lineage (NCBI taxonomy): Eukaryota > Metazoa > Arthropoda > Arachnida > Araneae > Theridiidae > Latrodectus > Latrodectus hesperus. The sequence goes on along the minus strand of CM075860.1, from coordinate 29,334,585 downwards.
TATTTGGTTTCTCAGCATTAGTACTTGGAAAATATTTATTTTCCCATATTCTACATTACAAGTATGTATATAGTATTTCTATATGGTGTTTTTAAGATCTTAATACTAATAGTTTCCATTCGATTTATTGGCACACTTTCGCAGTAATGTTTTCCATTCGAAATTTTGGTTAGAAAATCCTTTTAGAAAAAACTATTTGATTGCTCAGCTACTTATTGGTATAATAGTATATTGCTTGTTCTATATTTTGGTACAATGTATACATTTTTTAACCTATGGACAAAACAATTATGTGCTGCTTGCTTGCATTAAAATATCTTTAAATTTCCAACTTAAGTTTCACTGTGAGCTGAGAAATTCAATTAATTTATTTAAATCAATGTTAGAGTTTCGAAGAATGCATTTAATAATTAGCTTACTAAATTTTATCTACATAATGTATTAATAATATAATGTATTAAACATCTCAGAAAATAAACAAAATGTTAAAAAATTATAATAACTCATTTGTGTCTCAACAAATGTAGATCATTGTAGCGTTTTATCATGTAGCTTTATACATGACCATCTTTCTTTTAACTTTTATATTATATTTATTGAGAATTATATGGAATAGATTATTTTCAACATGTTTATACATTAACTATGAAATTATTCTTAAATTCAGTATCATACATTCATTAGCTTGTTCATTTCCATCATACATTTTTTCAAAGGGTATTTGTGTAAAACTTACAGGGTTTCACTGCACTTTCGAAAGTAATATATGATGACTACACATGATACACATGACATATTGAACATGCTGAAAGTATGGGTTGCGATCACACAGAATTTTATTTTGCGCCTTCTGAAAATCAGAGAATTTGATGCCAACTTAAAAGAAATCAATGGAAACTGCAAACCATATGTGAGTAAATGAATTTTGGTAATTTGGAACCTCAGAAATAATTCATTCTTAGAAACTGAATAATTTTTTTAAAAAAAGAATGAATACAGAGCAAGTTTTATTAGTTTATCAAACTGTTGCTAGTTTTAGTATAACTATAAAAATGTCATTCTAATTTATGAATTATTATGAAGTATTAAAAACCTGAAGCTATATTTATGTATTTTTTTAATTTTTAGTTATATTAAAATTGTGAGACTGGAGAAGAGAATAGCTTGTTTTACATTTTCAGCAGCCTGTGTAAAAGTGATTCCTTTTTTAAATTACATGAAATGTTTCTGATATTGCTCGAGTTATTTAAAAATTATGGATTTATTAAAAAATATAATCAAGGGTCATTTTACTTTTCTTTAATTGCATAACATAAAGTATTCTTTTGAATGTTTCTACTTGTGAAATGTGTTTGCTCTTTACGTTAATGTCCCCTACAATTAACTCTAACTTTGCACATTTACGGAGCTCATGAATATAGTCCTGACCCACCATATTTAACACATAGGCTGACATTTCACCCAATCAAATTAAAATATTTAAAGAAATACTTTCTTAATAATCTAGCTAACAACATTTATGTTGGGCATTAATTAGTAACCGTTTTCAGAATGCTGTTAAATAACTTACATTTGTAACTCTTACGTGGGTCACATAATTTTTACAGTTTATTATTTAAATCTTGTGCTGACTAAACTTTAAATTGTATTTTTATAACTTCTATTTAATAACGAATAATAAATTATTAAAACTTATTTAGTATTCAAACTGTTACCAATATGAGTACTCTGCTCTAGAAGTTCCATTCTAATTTCTAAATTTCTCTGAAATATTCAAAGTAACCATCAAATATCTAAAGCTATATTTATCAGAAATTTTAATTTGTTTTATTATCTATACCAAATGATAAACATTGGAATAGCTTGTTTTACATTTTCGACAGAAAGTTTAAATTGGTGTAAATTATTGCTCTCCAAACTGTATGAAATGTTTCTGATCTGGCATGAGTCTCAATATTCTAAGGCGTAAAAGTACAGCAATAGATCACTCATGTAATTTACTTATTATGACTCACTATTACCTAAAGGTTTGACTAATGGTAGCACTATATTTCTCTAATCCTATTGAAAGTTTTCTATTTCCAAAATTGTATGTCTTTATTTTGTTTTATGTTTAATTACTCAATAAAAAAACTCTGGCTCTACACATTATGGAGTTTGTGAAAAACAAATCAAAAATAATTCATAACATTTATATGCCAACTTTTAATCAATCACTCAGTCAAAATACAATACTTAAAAAAATCTTAGACTCATGTTTGACACTGTATTATGACCGTTTCCAGAATGGTGCCACAATTTTCTTAAGAATCTTCTTCATAGAATGTTTTTCATTTGAATGTTCATTTTAGTAATATTTTTATGGCAACAAATATAATTGAAGTGAACAGTTATAATAATATAATTTTATATTTGCTTTTGGTAAGATCATATGCTTTTAATTAAAAGAGTCAACACACACACAATTGATGTCATATCCAAAAAATAAACTTAATCTTGAAACTTTTTAAAATTAAAATATTATTTTGAGTTAGAAAAGAAGTTTGATTACTTTTTAAAGAAAATATATGCATGCGTGAAAAAATAATTTTCACGCACATTTCAAAATAATAATTTTTATTTTGTTTTATTATATTACTGTGCACCTATACATTTCAAAATATTAATTTTTATTTTGAAATGTATAGGTGCACAGTTCTAGTCTTGAGCAGTTACAGTGAAGATGCAGCTTTAGCGATTACAGTGACATCTAAAGCTGCATGCATTAATTTGGGCAAAATAATACGTATTTATTTTTGAACTAACAACAAGATTAGAATTGTGGACATTTTACTTCACAAAGTGATTTTAAAAAATCTATCTCTAAACTCTGTTCTTTACCAGAGAAGCATTATGATGCATGAACTATATTTTGAAGCATATAATTTTAATTTCATTATTTTAATCTTTTATTACACATCACGTGGTTAGCACTTTATGTATCAGTTTAGTTTTGCAATTGTATTGAAACCTCTGGAGCGTTTCAAGGATCCAGTATATTTGCACGGTTAACTGCATCTAGACAGCACCACTTGTAACACCACAACTTTAATTTGTTCAGTTTCTTTTAACCGTTTTGTTAGGCCCGCATCAACCGTAGCTCGGACACGATGGATGAGTGCGACGAGATCTCTCCCAACTATCCACAAAATGACGTCCTTGAAACGAAATGTTCAGCAGCTGAGCAAAGGGTTCACGTGCACTTCCAATTTCAGTGGTGATTGAAATTTTTGAGGAAATTGGAAAATATATAAAGGCTATTTTAAAAATATTTTTTTAATAGCTCAATATCTGTTTTAGAATTTTATATTATGAAAATTGTTTCATTTAAAAAAAATCAAGTGTATAAAGATTTATTTGGATTTATTAACAATAGTTTTGATACACAATTCTTTTTTTGATAAGATTTCACTAAATTCTTATAAGGTGTGATCAAATGAAAAGGTATGACGAGATCAAACGAAAAGGATGTAAATTCGTAATAGGTAAATATTTGCGTATTGCACCATGGGATAACATAGCGAGACATCTCGGGATGTGATTGGAGTCTCTGACTGGGATCGGAGCATGCGCGGGCGCCCTCATGCGCAGGAGAGAGCAGAGGCTCTTATCAAAAGTGACATCCAAATGATCTGGCAAGTCCGTATGAGGACAAGTTCGACGTTGCAATATTCGACTATTGAGGAGCAACGAGGTGTTATCCTATTTCTGATAGCGGAAGGTGAGAAACCAGTGGAAGCATGAGTCGTCACCTCCCCCTAAAATGTTCAAAACCATACCGTCAACAGGAAAGGTGTTTGCTCACTGTTTCTTCGACGTTTAAGGTCCGTTACTTGTGGAATTCCACGAGCACAGAAAAAGCATAAACTCCAATGTGTACTGTGAGACACTCCGACACATACGCAGGTCAATCAAGAACGAAAGACTGGAGCTGCTCACGAAGGGTGTGGTTCTGCTCCATGATAACGCGCGTCCACATATCTACAGAGTCACACACATGGAACTGGCCAAGTTCAAGTGGGAGACATTGGACCATCCTACCTATAGTCCGGACATGTCGCCCATTTCCATGTGTTTGGTCCATTAAAGAAACACCTGAAAGGGAAGCGCTTCAATTCGGACTACGTACTCAAGGACGCTGTGAAGGACTGGATCTCGTCACTGCCACGGGAATTCTGGGAACAAGGAATCCTGCTGCTTGTTCATCAGTGGGGTCGTTGTGCTGAAGCCTATGGTGTATATTTTAAATAAAGTCTACATTTGTACCCACCGTGTCGTTTCATGCCTTTTCATTTGATCATCCCTTATGAAAGCCATTTATCTTCATTTCAGTTCCATCTTCCTCATCGAAACTGCTTTATAAAACAAGAAAAATATTTTGAATATTTTTTGTTTCTGATAATTTTGCCACTGAAATAAAGTTAATTTTAAACTTGATATTTTTAAGCTGAAATTTCTTTATTTCGAACAGGATAAAAGTTTTCCATTGAATCAAATCAATAATAGTATAGTATAATGAATGTAAATATATCATTAAATAACATAAATCTTAACAGGGTAGCTGATGTATTTGTATTACTATGTGAATTATTATATAAATCTTATATGAGATATAGACTAAGAAATGAAATATAATTATAAATTGAGTCATTATTTTTTAATTTAATGCTATTACAACCATGCATTAAACATTTTTACTATGGAGTAACAGTTTTAGTAAAATGATTTTACAAACAATTCAATCCACACAATTATCATAATTAAAGAATTCATTTCAAAATGAATAATTTAAATATGAATGTTAATCACGTTTTTTACCTGTAAGAGAGATTTTTTGTTGACTGTTTTAGAAAATCTAATTCTATCTGGATCATCGAAGGTTTTAATTAAATGTGTTGTTTTCCTAATTTATAATTTCCTTTCATTTAAGTAATTTTCGAATTACATTTACTATTTAACTGATGCAATAATCATAATTGTAAACATTTAAAGAATTTTATATGAAAATGATTTCTTGTTCTACAGATATTCCTGTTGTTGTTTCTAATCCCAGATGATGTAGCTGAGCTACACCATCTCCTTAAAACCAAAAATGTCCAAACGGTCCAAAAATAAAATAAAATCCCTTAAAATCTCAAAAACTGTATCATTTAGACAAATAGGATTATAATCAGGGGAGGCTTGAACATCTCCACACCACTCAAACTCTGAAAAGAGCCACATATTCCTAAACAGCAAAAAATATTTTTGCTTGAAATAAAAGATGCAGAAAGAAATTCTGTTATTTTTACTTATGACACTTGGACAAGGCAAGCTCCCTCTGCCGTCTGATTTTCGAACTAAAATCAGCGTCTTTCGCTTAATCAGAGTAGCACGGAGGTGAAGGTACGACTTTGCTCTAAGACTCCTCCGATAGAGGGCACTACCAGAGGAACCAATGACATAACACAGGACATGAAATAAATTTCTAAAATTATATAAAAAAAATTTCCAACGAGTCTTCGACAGAAGTATAGACAGAAGTTTTTTTTAAAAAATTTATGATAGCTTCTATGAATTCATTTCACCTTTGATAATTTTACGAATACTTTTTCATAATATTATATTTCAAATACCATTTTAAATATATTTTATATCTTAACTGTATTATATGTACTAAAGCAGCAACAATGCAAATAATAGCATTTCTACAAATGAACTTTTTTCCAGTTTTAGAAATATTATTCAGATTGGGAAGTTTATTTTCAGACACCAATTTTTTTTAGCTATTTTTATATTCTTCATTTTCCAGAATAACATTGTAGTGCATAAATAGCATCAAAGTAATAAAAATGAATGCCAAATCGATGTGCTGGTATAGAATATAAGAAGTTATTTTAATTTTAAATAATTTAAAAGGCGAAGGGACGTTTTGCTTGTATGAAACTTAAGAAATTCTATTTTATAATTCTCCATACAATTAGTTTTCTTAAACAATCATATATTATACAGTGACACATCAATTTACTTCTTATAAATTTCTCAAAGAGATGCAATTATTGTTTCACATTTTTTGACCAATGTTCTTATCGGGTAGAGTAAATAGTTTTGACAAACTTTTGGAGTTAAAATCAAACACTAAGTAATTAATTTTGTTTCTTGTCATAAAGATCATACCAAAATTTGGATAATTATTTACTATCCGGTCTACAAGTTTTACCAAAACATATGTCTCCAAATGTTGCAAAATTTAGTCATTTTTATTGAAAATGTGGGGGAAAAGTTAGAGCTTGTATCTTCATAGAGACAATTAGATAAAAACTTGATTTTTAATTTATGTTCAAGTTTTTTATCTATAAATGTAGAAATTAAAAGCGCTAGTCTATAAAGCATTGAACATATGAAAATATATAAAGTGAGACTAAAAAAATATCATATAAGACAAAAAAAACTTTTTAAGGCGGTTACTCAACATTTGGATATAAATAGCAACTTTTGGCGATGAATTTTCTTGTTCAAATGGTTATCAAGACAGTACGTAATCATTTAACTTTGTTTTAAGCATTTAATTTTTCTTGATGTATTCTTCTGAATAGACACTTTATGCTCTTTTCAATAAAGCTTGGTGAGAAAGTTGCATTTTCAGAAAGTAGGCATTTACAATATTAGTCATGAAAAAAATGTAAACGTTTGTTGCTATTGATTCAATGAAAGTATGTAATATTTGTTTTATATTTCTGTCAAATACGATGACAAATATTACATTTTTGTTCTATAACATCATGCAGAACTTTGCAACCGCTAATTCTACGTCAATCGGAGCTACTGTAAATACCAGTACTACTTTATCATGTACATGATGAATTCATTATGGAAAACAACAGCACTTCTTTGAGAATTAATTCCAGTTTTGTTGCATCATCATAAACCTAACAACAGCAGAGAGTGAAGTTTATCATTGAAGACAACTGCCACAGAAACGTACAACAGAACTAAAAAAATCCTTGAACAAAACAATAAGTGTTGGCTTTACTTTAATAAATAAGCGTTTATGAATGTAAATAATTAATCTTTTTTATTGAGGTTGTGTTCAATTTTTGTAAGTTAAAATGTATTTAACTAACGGCATATGGCTGAGTGGTTAGCGTTCCTGACTCCTAGACTCTTGGTCCTGGGTTCGAATCTTGGTTCTAGCATAAATTTCTCTGTTTCTTTGCCCTTTCTTCTGAGATGATGAATGAATGTCCCAACAAACGGGTTTGCGGTGATGTGACGTGGGTCTCGCCTCCGTGACTTGTTCACAGGTAACGATGCGTGAGTAGCAGTTTCCGGCTTTGTTGTGGAGAAGAGTTAATCAATTGGTGTCCGTAGTAATATAGGAAAAATATGTTTAAATTTTATTTTACAATAAGAGTTTACAAATATGAAATAACAAGGCTCTTAGAGAGTTGTGTTTGGAAATAGGTCGAATTATTACACCCTTTAACTGTCTCTTATGAAAGTTATTTTAAATGTAATCAAAGTATTTGGTGCTGCTCTAAATATCTTAAAACGTAAGCAAACTATTTACTATTGGCTTTGACTTAAATCTCGTAAATGTCCTAAATGCAAGAATAACTTTAGAATTAGCTATGATTACAGGATTTATTATTACTGAAATAGCTACAAATTCAAGTTCTACCATAAATTTAGCTGTTGTAAAGTTGGAGGAAATAAATGACACTTCACAGAAGTAAGAGTAGAGCTTTATTAACAGGCCATTCTTTTGGCATACTTTCAACTACTTTACAATTTTCGAATCCAATCGAAGCTTGAAACTCGTTGTATAGTAGACATCACTGAAGCTTAGAAATGGGACACACCCAACACACACAACTTAAAAATGATCGCTAAGATTAGTTAATGTCTGTAGTGGACACTGGCGGCCATCTTTTTTTTCATACGGTCACTTTAGAAACGTATTTCCGACAATATAAAATAACCAAAAGTATAACAAAATAGCACATTACAAATTACATTCATATATTTAAATTTTTTCTTAAAACTGTTTAAAAGATAATCATATTTACATGATAAAATAATCATTTTAATTTCTTTCAAATAAATTAATTCTCTATTTTAACAATCAACTCTTTAAAACGTTACATAAATCACTCAAAGAAGATTCGACATATTCAGAACAATAAGAGGGAAATAAATATTTTTATAAACTTGATTCACATATTTCCAATTTTTTCAAAACAAGCTAAACCTAGTTTAATTACTTAAGATTTCCCTGATAACTGCTTTCAAAATAAATAAAAAATGTTAATTTTAATAAACAATATATTCAAAAATTATATGAATCATTCTTAAAAAATTCAACAAATTGAAAAGAATAATGGAAAAAAATAAATGGTTTTGATTCATACATTTCAAATTATTCAAAACTAATTAAAGATTTTAATCTAAATTCAGCTTAATTACTTAAAAATTTCATGGTAACTGTTTCCAAAATAAATTAAAAAAATACAATTTAAGTAAACAAATTATTCTCCAAGGAACATATCGATCACTCTAAGAAGGTTCGACACATTTATTATCGAATTTAACACAGAACAAATATCATTTCCTCACATAAATTTACATTATTCTTAATCATGAGTGTTAATTTCAATCTTCATAAATATAAAAACTGAAGAGCCAAAATATATTTTCAAGCTATAAAATCACGATCTCAGTTTGTTGTATTTCTTATTTGATTTTGCTTTTATCACTTTTATTAAAATTGCATAGTTGAAAATATTCCATGCAGGAAAGAAATGCATTTTACAGCTGAGTTATATACATAGAGAAGAAAATTAATAAATATATAATTTACAAAACATTCAGTTAATATTTTAGAGTTACGAGAAAAAGGATTTCTATGAGGTTTTTATATTAAAACTATTTGTTTTAAAATCTAATGCATTTTAAATGTATAAAATGATATTCAATGGGAACAAATAAAAATGTTCTTATCTTCATCTTGTGCAAAAATAATAATCCTAATAATAAAAAAGACACAGAGAGTTTACGAGAAACTGTGGAAAGCCTTCAATATATGGGGAAAAGAAAAAATGACATAGACAAACGCCTGAAGAGAAAAATTGATACAATCTTAGCAAATATAATAAATATGTTATTAGTTCTAAAACACACCCAACAACTCATCATCATTTATTCTGAGATTAATAGAAAAATTGGCAGTGTTGGAAATCAGCTGAATGGAGTAATTGGAACATAGCTTAAATAATTAATAAAAATTTTACAGAAGCAGAAATTTATCAGAATTTTGAGTTTTCTAAGTTTTTGAGATAACATTTTTTAAAAATCTAAACTTGCTTATAATGATTTTGATATTTATCTTTACATGGAATCAATGGAAGTGTGTGGTTTTAGACATTTAAACCACACTCATTTAATTATCATTTTATTGAGTTCCTCTTTACTGCAGTGTTCCCCAAATTCCAATGAAATTCTCATCTCATAAATAGATATCAATATTATACATATTTTAAAATTTACAATAACTAGTACCGATCAATATTGATAAATATATATTCACATTCATATTTATTAAAGGGTTAGTAACGTGGACATAAATCATTTTAATTGATAACAGTACTTATATTTTTCTCTTTTCAGGCAATTTTTATAAAGAAACCGCACCCCATTCTTTGGAACATTCTCATTTTTTGGCGAGAAAAAGTAAAATTGTACAAGTAATTCAATATATTGAAGATACACACTCTTTTGCTTTTATGAAAAGCTTAAAATCATATGTATGCATACATATACTGCATAGTTACTTCGCATTCATTTGGAGAACACAGCGAACCTATCGTAAGCCGCCAGTGCAATAAGCAGATGTAGACAAACACACACATATAAACAAATCAATAAACATAAATTTCCGTATGCAAAGGAAACTGAACAGTACAACTGAACCGCACAGAATGGTCCCGTGGTAACGGAAGAATAGGATATGAAAAATGCATTACACCCCATCCCAATACATCTATGTGGAAGAATAAAGAATGAATGGAGACGACGTTTACAACTCTAGCCAAAACATCTCATCTTATTTTCCTTTACTAATACTAGATTAGCGGTTAATTCCCGGCCAAATTCTTTCCAAATTACGCCGCCTACTCTACTGTTCAAGGGATTTTTTTTTTGCCAAATTGCATATAATAGACGCCAATTATCTCTTCGCAAATTCGAGAATTGGCTTTTACTTGTGTTGCCAAATGCATTCCACATTTTGCCATTTTTTGTTGCATTTTTCTTTTCGTTTATTACCAACTCTTTGTGTGAAATAGATCATCCACAATAAATATACCCACATTTCTGATGATATTTAATTTAATAATAGCACTTTTCATAAGCATTTTATTGAAACTTGATTACAAATTCTGGTATTTTCAACATTTATATTACTATAAAATCATAGGGTAGTTTTATCCCAAATAATTATGACACTTTGAATTTGGTTTATTTTTGATAATTCTGCGATAAACACCAAAATATTTTGTTTCGCAAAACGATATACGTTAGATAACTTACAAATGCTTCAAACTGATAGAAAAACCAGTTATTTTGAAGTAAAATATTTAATTGTTAGGAAATATCTTATTCATTTGCAACGTAGCACCAATGACATGAAAAAATGTTCAATTTTTCTAAAATTCATGAAGATATTAAATGCAAGTATTTTTCTTAAAAAAGTATCCATTGGCTTTTTATTATAGAATTTATTTTTGAAACATCTGAGCTGATTCAGACCGGATCGGCCATTTAATGAACGCTCTCCCCTTCCTTCGGACAGCCGCTCCACGTCGGATACAAATTTGAAAGGTTTTTCTGTTAATATATCAAAGAACGTTCTCGCAAAATAGTGAGAAATGACTATAAAAGCTATGCGACACCTAAATGAGTTTCGCACATTATTTTTGCGTTATACCTTATCCGCAGCTACCACCATTTTTCTTATCCAAATAGCTAGGATATTTCTTCAGAAATACTTCGCTATGTATCGGGAAATATCGTGTTTTTAAACATCGTGTATGCGGAATTTAGTACCTCCTATCCATAATTTTCTGAAAGAGAGTTTATTAAGAACACATTTATACTTTTCTCAAAAGCAAGAAAAACAATTTGCTAAGGAATTTATATGTATCGTATGTTATTTACACATTTCGATGAAGTGAGTTTTTTTACTTTTTTACTTTGCATGAAGTGTATTAATTTGAGTGACACTTTTCTTGGATGAAACGATTAGCATCTCAAATTATCGTCTATACCATGACAGAGAATTTATGTACAAGACTCCTATAAACAACAATACACGCTATTTTTTGCCCTATTTTGATCAAAATTTGTTGAGGATCTCATATTCTCAGTACTTACATATGTTTTACATGAAGGAAGTTCAAATTTAGCTCACTAAAAATATTACGAAGGTATTTATTAAATTTAAACTCTAAATGCAATCAATTTAAAACACTGCATGAAACAATTAGTTTTTTTAAAGTTTTCCTTTATTCGTCAAGAATTTATAAAATGTCCATCCTCATAATGTGGCAGTTAAGATACACCAATCCTATCCTATAAAATTTGAATGCTAAATGTTCGAAAAGTTTTCGAAGCGAACTTTTTCGCACAATCCTGTGAAATTTAACTACTAGTAATATGCAGTTACGCACAAAGAGCTACCTATGCTAATGCATTCTACGCTTTCGCGCAAAAGTGTTTCGTTGGTAAGATTTTCTTTTTTTACGTTATAATATGCATAAAAAAATTCTATATTTGTAGATAGATCAGATTCTCTAAGAGTTTGTTGGGAGAAGACCTGATAGTTAAAATTTACAAGTAATCGTCTGATGGAATTACTTCTTTACACCTACTCTAAATTGGCTCTACCTTGCTTCTCCTGAAAACTGCCGCACTTCTCGTCATAACAAGTTTCTTTCCCCTTACCTAAAAGTTACAAGATCAAAGTATTTACAGTAGCAAGTTCAGGACTTGAGCCGACATCGATGAGTTAGATTTAAGGCGAGGTATAAAAAAATGGCTAATATTTGTTGTTTTTTTCCCATCCACCTATAAAGCGAATATGAAAGGTGGAAAAAAATCTATATGGGTTGTTTTTTTAATATTCTCATTTTTTTTGCTCATTTATTTATTTTTCATAACTCGTCGTCTCCATCTCATTCTTCAGTTTCTCCAGTAGCACAGAAGTCTGAAGAAGTGAACATAACTGCGAAGAAGAGGAACTTGGCTTGGAGTTTATTATTCATTTTTTTAAATCTTTTTTTGTCCTTTGAAATTTCTTGTTTTGAACTCGTTGTCAGAGAACTCGATGCTTCTGTCGAGCAGTTGTTGCACTTCTGTGTGCACACACTCCGTGGTTTAGAAGTCGCTCGAGGAAGTATTTATATGTTTTATTTCCTAAATCGAAGAAAATGTCGAAGGTCTTCCGGCAAATGTGAAGAGCAGTTCACCGTCTTTGATATATGAAGAGCATACATGCCTTCTGTAATAATCTTTGAGCACTTTACAAATGTACAACGGGATTTTTATCGTCGCAGTTTTTATATATTCTCCGAAGCAGCCATTCCTGCTGCCGCGATCTAAAAGACTAAAGAGCAACGTTCTATAAGTGGTCTATTGTCGGGAACTAACTTCTTTTTTCCCCTTATCTTCTTTTATTTATTTATATATATATTTATATATTCTTATGTATATATTCCTCTAAAGTCTTTTGTTTTAAATCTCTTTTCCTTCTACTTGGATTTATAAAAAGACACACACCAGCGTTTCTCTTCCTTCGTCGTGGCTCTAATGAGTGTTTTCTTCTAGCTTACTAGGAGTGAGAGACAACCAGGAGTACGAATAAACAAAAATAAGACATGTTTCTCTCGCACAGGAGGGTAGAAAAAGAAGATATCGAGAGAGAGAAGAGGAAAAGAGAGAGAGAGATTGAAAGGAGTTATTTTTGTCTTCTTTTTTGTCTGTCGGGCGATGTATTTATATATAGAATCTATTTATTAATTATTCAAACTGGAGTTTCGTTGTGAGCGGAATTCTTCTTGTCATTGCTGGTCGTGGCGTCCTTGATGACGTCAGCGCTGGTGGAGGCGGTGGCATTCGGGTGAAGGAGTGGGGCGCGCTTGCTGGCCGAGCGACCCAGGGCGCCGCTCGCCTCCGCAGTCGAGTTCTTGCGGGAGTCCATGCCGCTGCGGAACGCACTCACCACACGAATCTGCAACAGAAAATCAGAACTCTTAGCGCAAACTCAAATACGAATGCATCCCAGACATGTTCACAATCATTGCACATGTTTCGATAGGAGGGGAACAATATGTTTCTTTTTTTGAGTGTCATTTTCAGAAATTTTTCAGCACTATATATATATATATATATATATATATATATATATATATATATATATATATATATATATATATATATATATATATATATATATATATATATATATATATATATATATATATACATACATACATATATAAGCACATCTGTAAATTTTGGGCGTAATACTAACTCTTTAATATATTGTTGGACGATATCAAACCAAAATGGGAAATTAAAAGGTCTCCTGCGATACATGACATCCATTGAATGTTATTCTTTTCTTTACTAGCAACTAGAAAATTTCATTTATTAAGAAAAGCAGTTTTGTATTAAGTTGGTAGACCATTTCTCAGACAAAAGGACACCTTCAGAAAGATATTTAACAAAATAAGTTTTTCTTAACATTATTTAAACCCCTCTATACTTTGTTCATAGAAACATTGTTAATTTTCTATGAACAAAGTCTAGAATGATATAAATTTTTATCAAATTTGTATAGAAATGAACAATAAATTTTTGTTATTATAAATCCTATGAAATCCTTAAAATATTTTAGAAAAATATAATATATTCGCAAAAATATTTCACAGATTTTAATATATTTAATGTTTATGATTTGTGAAGAAAATTAAGCAGTCGTTCACTAGGAGGCAAATATTGTAAGGCAAAAAATTAAATGTGAATCCAATATTCTATTTATTTATTTAATAAAATGTTTCCAGTTGATGTTGTATGTAATTCGTATTTTTTCTGTCATTAATAAAATATTTATAATAAATAAACAGTAAAAACAATTAAACTAGTTTGATAAAAAAAAATTTGAAACATTTACTCTGTCATAGATTTTTTTTTTTTGCACAGCTATTTTTGAAATATTTGTATGATATTTACGGCAATCTTTTCCTAATATATTAAATCTTTGATTAGAAAAATTGCTATCATATCTGCGTAATTTTATCAGACTTGGATAATTTCAATAAAAATTTTGATTTTTCTAAGGTCAAGTTAAAATAGTTTATAATATATTTTTAATGTTTTTCAGGTTACCACACATATTTTAAGTGATAAAATTTGTTACTGAATATGGAGTCATACTTACTATTAGTGATATGATAATTAAAAAATATATATATACTTTTATTTTTAATAAAATGTTTAAAAAATCTAAATACAAAAAACTACAAATATTGATACATAATAGGGTTAATTTATACAAGTATTATTTTCACAAATATAATTTAAGATTTAAATAAAAAATTAAAATTTTTATCTTTGCATACTGTTTGATTCCTATTGATTGCAAATAATTTAATATTTTGCTAAAATATACGAAAAAACATTTAAATAAAGTATGTGATTTTAACTATTTAAGATTTTTTTAAATATTTTCTCACAACTTATTTTTTTGTAATGTATCTTTTAAGTAAAATGTAACTTTTAAGTTTCGCTGTGCTTTGATTTCTATTTATGTACATGTCCTTTTAATACAATATAGTAGACAAAAATATAAGTTATTCGGTTATATTAAATACACTTAATTCTATTTAGTATTATTCAAAAATATATTTATTTTACAGCATTTTTTTGGAAATAAATCAATTTAATGAAAAGCGCAAAAATTACTTTATTTTCCTCACAACATTATATACATTTTTTAATTAAAGTGATAAAAAATTAATGGAGAAAAGCAAACACTCTTTCTGTTTGTTTTGGAAAAACTTAGGGCTGAAATTTAGCGAAAAAAAAAACTTAGCAAAAAATTTTTATAAGAAAATCATTTTATTTATTTTTAATCATTTTATCATTATTATATTGTTATATAGTTATTTATTATTCATAAAATTTATAAATCATGTTAATACTAAAAGTTTGCATTTATTTTCGCAGAAAGATTATGTAGC
Source organism: Latrodectus hesperus (assembly GCA_037975125.1). NCBI lineage: Eukaryota > Metazoa > Arthropoda > Arachnida > Araneae > Theridiidae > Latrodectus > Latrodectus hesperus. The sequence continues at coordinate 29,319,268 of CM075860.1, read as the reverse complement.
TTTTGCATAACTTATTCAGAAAATTTATCTGTATCTTTATATTTCATAACATTAAAACTTTGTTTAGCAGAAATTTCAATTTTTAAAATTTGATTCATCATAGAGCAATCTTAAAAAATACAAATTCAATGTATTACTACAAAAATTATAAAACGTTTAGTAATTCACAAAGTTCCAGGTACATTATGCAGTTTAATGAAATAATAGTATGTTTAAAATATAATCATGGTAAAGCTACGCCAAGTTCATAATAAACGTGTAAAAATTATTCATATAAGAAGTACCAATGTGTCACTTTATGAGCGTTGATTGCCTTGTCCATAATCAATTGGACATCTATTTTTCTTTGGTTTTGTGTTTACATAAAAAAACTGCACTATTCACTTTTCTTATCTTAAATTTCATAAGTTTTTTTTTTTTAACTTATATTGCTGGGTATTAAATTACTTGTTTATTTTTATAATTAAGAATTAATAGCTATTATGTAAATTCCAAAAATAAATTTAGGAAGACATGAAATTTTTGATTTTAATATTATATTTTAGAAAGGCATTGATATATCTCGCTAAGTTTATCGGTAATATTTAATATTATATTTTACATTTAACTGAATAATTAAATCTTTATTAGAGAAATTGGACTGATTCAAAATGTTCAGGAATTACAATAAATAGAATTTAGAATTCACTGAAGTTTTCCCAATGAGTTTGATAACACACAACTTAGTTGGGATATAATAAAAGTTAAATTTATAACTGATTGTGTGTTCATTGTGCAACCCAGCAAATAAAAGTGAAAGTCATTAGAGCTTTTATACAAATGTCAACTAGGTTATTAATTCCAGAAGAAAATATTTGCGTGTTCTTTTAGTGAAGATTTAGAACTGACAGTTGTAAAATGCCTCATAGTTTTAAATATATATATATTTGGTTTATGGAAGAAATATTCTTTAATTTAACTAAATTTAAATTTAGTGATGTTGTTGGTATAAAAAAGATGATAAAAGTTTTATATTTTTTCTCTGAATTTAGACTCTTGACTTGCATTTTGCCAACTTGCCCTTGAAATGATCTGCAACATCCCTGAAGATTCCATCCTAATGTATACTGACGGAAGTAAAGGTGAACGCCCGGGAAGAAAGTACAACAAGCATCAGTTGTTCAGAGTGACCTGATTGCCTTTGATGTTGGGCTATCCTGTCAGCTTATCGGCCGTTTGGATCCAGCCAAAGCTCTATTCAGGACTATCGAATTGGCTGTTATTCGGAAGCAGCTTTCCTCCTTCTTTCAATGAATACCTTCCCACGTATAGAGATTACAGATATTTTGGGTAAAGCAGGTCGTCCGTTACACATACCTGAGTCACTTACTTATTCGGAGTACAGAAAAGCTGTTTATGCTTCTTGGACCATCCCACCTGTTCTACAATGGCTCCAGGTAAAGTGTCCGGCGTTATCACTCAACAGCTGTAGGCCATCACCAGTGGACACTTGAGATCTAGGTCTTGTTCTTGAGAAAAAAGGTTTTCCAAGTGAGCTGATCATCAGGCCACTTCTGATCATATTCTAAATGGTCTTCCAGAATTGATCTTTTCACTAGTCTAAATGAAGTGTTAAATTTTCTTTGACTGACAAATTTCATGGACCCTATTTAGCATTTCTAAACACTGGAGATATGCAACAAACATTATGTTTTGAATAAAACTCTTTCAAAATTCGTTTCCAAAAGACATACTGAAATCTTCAAAATTATTTTGACTTTATTGATTTCATTGATATTTAGAGTAAAAGCAAGACAAAACAAAATGTAATCTATATATAAATTGACATTTCAGGAAAAAATTTGATTAGAGAAAAAATTACAGGATATTTTGCCCTGTCAGCTGTAATATTGTAAATGTTAAATTGTGTATGAAATTTGATAAATTATTTTTATAATTTATTAAGAATTTAATATTACATCTTAGAAAATAGTAATTATTTAAAAAAATCAAATTTATGTCTTTTCTCATAATATAAATATTGTTTAAAAGATCATCTCTTTGCCTTTTACAGAGCGAAAACTTATACGTAGATTAAGGAAAGAAGTGCATCTTTCATAAGTCTATATAGACGGAGTTCAGAAATAGCACTTTAAGATGCCACGTCAGGCATAGTTACTTGCCAGTATAATAATGTTCTATAGCTTAGGTCGGAAAACTGTGGTTCATGAGCAGAAGTTTAGATCTTTAGTTCCTGGAGTGTTGTTCTTACCAAAGCAGAACATGCGAGAGCACGCAAGTTTAAAATAAATTTAAAAAGGAAAACACTCAATGAAGATTGTCAAATTTTAAATAAAAATTCAAACAGCTGAAAACATATTTGCCATTTCTATTCTTAGTTTGTTTATTTTGTACTATTTTGGTACTTTGATGTCATTGATTATACATCAAACTGTGCTGTTGTAGTAATTCTCATTTATTAAAATTTTTATTAGTGTGTGTGTGTGTGTGGAATGTTTTACATTATAATATATTGTTCCATGCCAATTTTAACGTGAATGAGTATTTTGGAATTTCGATTGAATTGGTCACACATCAAATTGCGCTATCGTTATAATTGTCATTTATAAAATTTTATCTTATTAATAAACTGTTCATTGGCAATTTTATATTGAATGAGTATTTTATTATTTTAATTGTATTGGTTATCATGAAATTGCGTTACCGTTATAATTATTCTTCACCAAATTTTGATTAATGAAATATTTTGCATTAAAATATATAGTTCTATACTAAATTTAACTTGAATGAGAAATCTAAATATAGGCAACATGAAAAACAGAGATTATATTTGAGTTGTGGGCATATAATATAAGCTTTAAAATAAAAATATAAAATACTCAAAAAATTCAGTTTTTTTAATGCGAAATTTCATTTTCATGTTATTTGATGTATCAAGTTAAAACTGCCAATGTGGTGATTCTATTAAGAGCTTATCAGTGTATTAATGAATGCGCAATTGTACTGAATTCAGTGTTGTTGTACCTGCAATATTAGCAATGATATCATCGTTTGATGATGTCTCTGTCTCGATGGAACAAACTTTTTGTATGACTGATGACCCACCGGCGATGCACGCGCAACTCCTCGCATATTGAGTGAATGTTAGTACATTTGTGAACCATTCGGTCAGGAGGCTTGTAATAAAGTGGTTCATGCAAGTTGTATTCCTAGATGGATTTGAAAATAAAATACTGAATGGAAAAGCCTCACTCATTGATTTTCGTAGCAATATAGTCATAAAAAATAACGGAAGATATAATTAATCCTAAATTTACTGTTGAAAAGCCTGAGACTTTCACGTATATGCGACGTTTAAATGGCCGTCCATCTAGCTTATTTGCCAGGAAAAATTGATGCAACTTCTTGATATTTTATTCTTGTTCTAATGACAAGAAATAAGAATGGGATGATATACTTTACCACTAAACCCGTGTCTTTTAGAATTAAATATTCTGTCTATGATGTAAGCAGGAAAACAGCTGATAAAGCTCATAAGATGTAACAAAAAAGGAAAAGAATCAAGTTTGGTATTTAATTACTGGATGAAATCTTACACTTAATATTGCAAGATTTTTCCTTATTCGAAAGATTGCTGAAAGAAGAAAACCATACTCATAGACCAGAAATATATAAAAATTGTTTTATAAATGCATCTGAAAAATTATTTTGTCAGATTTTAAGAATAAAGCAGAAATTCTGAACAAATAGGTTTACCATGGTATGCTGAAACAGTCAAAAGTAGAACAGTTGAAATGACTTTGAATATAACCAGCCATCAACTCGGATCTCTAAAAACAATAACAATGGATGAGTCTTGTGACACAAATGAAGCAGACCAACTTCCCTTTTCATGCAATTTATTTCATATGCCACTTCTAAAGAAAAACTTCGAGAAGTTATTAAGCAAAGAAAACACTTGGAGTGAATGTAATAAATGCTGTATTTGGAAGCATTGATAACCATTACGTTTCACACGATAAAATTGTCTCAAGCGCAACAAATGGTGTGAAAAGTATGGGAAGAAACGGGTTTGTCTTGAGAGGAAAATTAATTATAGATTTAATTACGAATTTATTTACCCTTCTGTCCTTCATCAAGAAGCGCGTGGTGCACAGATATTTCAAGAAGAAATTTTCCAAATAATGAAATTGATGATTAAAATCCTCCATTCTATTATAACTTAAGCCACATTGTCGTTTCTCAAATTTTTTTAGTGGAAATGGAGAATGAGTACAAAGATCTTTTACTGTACATGACGATATAAATTAGTTATCAAGAGGAAATGTTTTGAAACGTTCCACAACTTTATTATCGAAAATTAAAATTTTCCTTCTTTGAAAGGATATTTATCAAACAATGGTAAAAAGAAACGAAATGTTCCTTGCATGCTACACGTTATGTCTCATCTAATTTAGCTTAATCAAAAATGGTGGAATAAAATTATTTCGATGTTAATTCTATTTGAAAGCGAATAATTTCATTTTTGCTCACCATTTTAAAAAAGAAACCTTGATTCACTTTCTAAACATGTTGAAATATCATCATGGAAATATCTTTAATACTGGCATCTGCTATTTCCAAAATTTTAAATATGGGAAATGATTTGGAAACGAGACAAAACGAAATCAAGCTGTGTTGAAAATAATATTATACTTTTGTGAGGGAATTAATTTTTTTTTTACTTTTAATATTAAACACTGGGAACACTGAAATCCAATTTCAGGTCTTAAAGAGCAAAGAAATAAGCTGCTCGAAATTTGAAGATTGCAACATTGATACAGAAACAGTAGAGAAAAACGAATGTGAGCTTAAAATTCACAGGACAGGAAGTCCTTGGGGAAGAAAATATGTTGATTTTTAATGCTTTGACTGATATTTCTAATTCCATAATCAGCATCGTTTGTTTTTATTTCATGATTCGAGTCTAGATATTGATATGGACAATAATATTCAGCTTTTTAAGAGTAAACCGATAGTCACATTGAAGAGAACTTGCAGTCATGCCTAGTATAAAATGCAGCTGCACTCAGTGAGAAGCGATTTGATAGGTTCGTCGCTCAGTTGTCCTTTCTTCACACGAGAGCTAATCAGAGGGCGACCTGGGACTTAAAGTGCATTCCAAATCTCTAGAAACATCCAAATCCGATGTGAGATTTGATCCCATAAACTGTTAAAATGAAAAAACGAACAATAAACATTCGGCTACCTTCCTAAGATGCAACCAAACAGATGCAAAGCACAGCACAGCACATCATCATCATCATCATCATTATTATAAGGTAATAATGATGATGATATAATATTATTATAATAATGATGATGATGCAAAAACACAGCACATCGTCATCATTACTATAAGGATCACATTCGTCATTATATGATGCTTAAAGATTTTGAATACCTTACACTTTTATTTTATGAATAAGTAGTATTATTTTTCAGTGAATATAAATTTTTAGACAGATTTATAGGTTTTAAGATATTGCACTTCCTGATATAGTTTTGGTTAAAGAAATGTGACTCCAATGATATTGTAATCGATGAACTTTTGAAAATTGTCTCTTTTGATTAATATGTTTGCTGAGCAGGGCTTGGAAAGGATATTGATACTCTATTTGCTTATTGTTTACAAATACTCTGTTAACAATGGATTTTATATAAAGTCCATTGTTCTTTCAGAGTAAGGTTATTTATGGTATGAACGCGTTTTCTTGTTATTCTGGAAACTTCATTAGATGTCTCTTTATTTTATGGGCATTGCTATTGTACATAGAAATGTGCTGTCATGTAAAGCCAATTCTTGCATGTGCTTTTGTCATCTCATTCGCATCATTCCATTTCGAGAATAAAGTGGAAGCAGAAAAGCAAGAGCGAGTCTCGGCTTCAAAAAGAATAAAATAAGAAAAAAAGCATTTTAATGTGATGGTGAAGCCTATTTCAACAAGCTTGTGATAAAAGACTAAACAAGTAAAATTATCAATCAAATAGTTCTAAAATTTGCTTAATGTTAGAAATTTTCTAATTTAGATTAAGATATTTTTAATAATTATTTTAACTGTGTTTTGACGTTTTGTGAATTTAAGCAATCAAAATCAAGACCTTTCATCTATTTATGGCCTTTGTTGTTTAGGAGTATCGCTATCCGTAAGTAATAAGTTCAAATCCCAACCCAACCAAAACAACCGAAGATCCATCCTATTCACTAATTTCGGCTGAGAGACGTAAAATAGGTCTTCTTCCATGTGAAATAATAGTTCTGGGGATGAAATCTAAGTCTGGGGTTCTTCTGCTTGGCCTTTAAATTACAACGACCCACTTTCAGAATTCGGTGGTACGCCCACTGTGGGTGCCCCATTAAACTAGGGGCCATCACTCCCGCCTCTTGCAGTGCCGAAAGATATAAAACTCCAGTTGCATAACAGCACATTATGTATATTTCTATATTCCTATTTCACAAAGAATTATAGAAATTATAGATGATGATTAGCAACATTTCCCTAATTTAAATGAACTATTATTAGGCATTGTTACTGGTTATCTATTTTTAGTTAATTATTAACTTAATTTAAGCAGCGTAGAATTTAATAAAACAATTTCATTACCTGTGGTTTGTTTTGAATATATTTTATTTGTAGACATTGCCAATAGGTATAAAATGTTCCTTGAAATTCATTCACTATGAAGCATAATCCTAAGCAAATTTATTTTTTATATGAAGAAGAGGGATAGAAAAACATGTTACATACTTGTACAATAAAAACTTATTGAATGTGTAAAAAAAATGTCAAATTAAGATTGTTTAGTGGAAAATTAAATAAAGTGATGAATTTGTAGGATTCTTTGAAAGATTCATATAAAAGAAATTTTTTTTAAATGAAATAATACAATATTTCTAGAAAATTGTATCCATAATTGTCGAAAAATGACATATAAAGACGTCACATGTATTTATTTTTATTAATTTAATATATTTGTTGACTCTAATATATTTATTATGTTTGACTCTAATATATTTATTTTCTGATAAAAAAAACATATATATTAATAGCATAATTTAACAGTTGGCAATTATATTTTAGACCTATAAAATGTTGTACAATTCATACATAAGTTGGTGTTGTCGTGTGCCAGCTAGGCTGGCAATATGGGGTGCCCTGCTCCAATTTTTCAACTGAACCCTATTTGGTGTGGAGTCCGACTTCCTCAGTACACACATGCCATAGGGACCCGTTTATAGGGTAGGCAACCATTCACTCCACATTCATACAAGGAAAGGACAAAGACAGAATAGATAGAGAGCGATAGTACATCCATGCCCGAACCGGGATTCGAACCAGGACCTCCCTATCCGTAGTCAGGCACTCTGACCACTAGACAGGGTGGGCTGCTTATACACAAGTAAAATACGTTATATGAGAATAAATGTAAAAGAACATTTGTAGCGTTATAATTATAGCTACCTTCCCTGTTAAAGTGGGCAGATGGCGCAACTATTGAATTTCCCAGATAATATACTCTCACTTTTTTGATTATGTAGTATTTCGTACGTTGCTCTTTTCTGTAACGGTTTTGTGAAATTGTCTGTAATATGCCGTTATATGTTGTAATGTAGAACTTTAACCATATAAATAAACAATAGCTTCTGAAATCTTTGTTATTCATATTTATTATTATATTTGGAATCATGTGTTTCTACATTTAATAATTTAATTAATAAAATATCCTAACATATTATGTAGTTGCGATACTTTTTTGCAAATACATGAAGATAATTACAAAATCGATAGTAAAAATCAAATTGCAAAATGTTTGTAAATGAAAAAATATATATTTCTTTTGTTAAAACTACTGATATTATAAAAATATGAGCTTTAAGTTTTGAAACTAAATTTTTCAAAAATTATTTTTTCAAAGTATTTGTGTGAGGGAAAATTTTCTAAACTATTTCCATAAATGTTAACGACATTTTGTTTTTCATATATTTTCAAAAAGAGATAAGCGAAACTGAATATCATAATGTTCATTCCCAAAAGTTACGATACCTTTCATTATCTCAGAAAAGAATACTGAAATATATTTTATATAATAAAATCTTTACAAGAAAAACCCCTTTAAGTAGCATCTGCATGCTTTTTAAGTCACGAAATTAGAAAGTATAAGGAAATGCAGTTTTTCTTTTAAAAATATATTAACCATTAATGTTGTCGTAAACATGTTTCTTTATATCTTTTTCTTAAAATCAAACTGTTTGTTAGGCTTAGATTAAAGATTGATGGGGGAAAATAATTCATGAATTAGATTAGTACTGTTTCTGAGAAGTATTTCGAAACAATGATCTTATAAGAAATTTGCTAGAAATTTGTTTTATTTTATGTTTAAAAATCAAATAATTTCTTATTTATGAATATATTTTTATTTTTATTCATAACAAAAACTTTAGTTTCATTTTATAAATTTTAATCTATTGGGTAAAGACTTATAGGCATCTAAAACATTTTATCATCTTTCAAAAAATCTTGTTTCAAAAAATCTCTTGTGAAAAACTCATAGGAGCGAAAGATCTCAAAATATTCAAATTCTAGTTTAGTTTAGCGGTTATTATACATTTACATTTTTAAATAAATATTTTGATTTTATAAGAAGTTATTTTTCAGTTCAGAGTAAGAACTTCAAAAATGTATATTTTATTTGATATATAATGGAATTCCTGCCATTTTGCGATGCAGGAATTCGATTTGCCAAAACTTACTTCATTTAAAATTTATGCATGTTCAGATCTTATAATATTAAAATAATTTAAAAAATTTTCTCATGTTTTCTGTACATGCAATGTCATTAAAGAATTTGGCCGTAAGAAAAAGTTAAATTTTAAAAGTATTGGCTATTTCCCTTTATATTTATGTATGTCTATAATTTATATGTAGTAGTGTTATTAAAACAATATTAATTATGATTAACTTAGATGCTAATTAAGTTTCAGATATTTATGTTCAAACTATTTCTAAATATATAATCAAATTAGTTTTAATTACATGTTATAATTAATTTCTAAGTATTAACTATCTAATATATAGAAATTAATTTTAAGCTATTCTAAAACATTAACATATTTTTTTAAAAAAAATAATGGCGTGGAAAATGAGTGGAATGAGTTCTTAAAATCCATTGTGCGAACACAGGAAACATAACAAATTCTTTTTGGACAAGCTTTCTAAATTTATTTTAAAATTGATATCACAGAATATCTTTGGCGTATCAGTTTATGATACGCCATTAACTTTTTATAGACAGAAAAATGACAAAATATGAAATAAATATTTAAAACTGTATTTTAAAATCAAATGTTTTTTTAAATCTCTAAAATATAAAAAATGTATTGTTTATTAATAAAATTGATTGACTGTTATTTTCCATTGAATTCTGAATACATAATGATAGGCATGAGTGTTTTTTTAATTATCATGCACATGGCATGATGAAGTTTTAGAGTCCTGTTAGCTATGGAAAGGTATATTGTGTGAAGTGTTCAAATTGGCCGAAAACATTAGGATATTAGCACTTAATAGATTTCTTGATTCAATTATGTCCTTAAATTTTTAACTTGCCCACATTATTTTCGTTAAAAATACGTCGAGCAATTTTAAAAACTAGAATAGAAAAATTTTCTTAACTAATATAATTTAATACCTTCTCATAACGTATAACTATGCACAAATGTTTGCAATATCCACCAAAAAAATGGGTTTCAAGGATTGCATCCAGAGTTAAATAATTATTAAATTAACAGCTGTTTTAAAAATATAGGAACTCAATGCATCAAATTAAAAGCAATGTTATTTCAATGATATGTGCCACTGGGGATTGGATTTTTTCTTCTGTATACTATTTAGACAATAGAGGGAATTTCAATATAATATATATATATATATATATATATATATATATATATATATATATATATATATATATATATATATATATATATATATATATATATATATATATATATATATATATATATATATATATATATATATATATATGTATGTATATATATATATATATATATATATATATATGTATGTATGTATATATATATATATATATATATATATATATATATATATATATATATATATATATATATATATATATATATATATATATATATATATATATGTATATATATATATATATATATATATATATATATATATATATATATATATATATATATATTGTACATTGACATTTAAATTATTACAAGAAAATGCATCAAGAATAATTAAGGAATAGATGAAGATTATTATAGAAAAATTTCATTCAAAGAAAATATGTACAAATTATTAAAAGGCAAAACCAACCATTGTGTACGAATTATTAATAATTTGAACTCGCTTAACTTATTACAAAAATAGCAAAATAATGCATTGAATCCTAATTTTCTTTTAAAGAAGGCGTTCTTAAATCATATTCGCTAAGAAAAAAGGAATTTTATGCAATACAGAGTTAAACTTAGCCAACATGTTAATAGTTTTCTGAAATTCTGCAGACTTTTGTACGCATTAATTTTATATAGTAAAACTTTAAAAACATTTATATTTGAATCATGCTCATCAAAAAATAATGCTAATGTATTTTTAGATTTTCTAATATCACTTAATAAGTTACTTATAATTTTTATAAATGGAAAAACTTTATTCTCATCGGCTATTAAAAAATATTATTTCATTTAAAAAATTGGTTATTTTTTGTGTGAAAAAGAGATTTAACTAATAATTTTTCTACGATTTTATATAGAAATGTTTTATATAATGAAAACTTTGAATTAAGAAATATTAATTTACATTAAGAAATATTAATTACATCATTAATTACAACATTAAAAACAAGGAAAAAGTATTAAATAGGCTTGAAAAATTTAGAAAAATCCTAAATATATTTTGTATTATTGCATTTTAGTCGTCGAATACAATGAAATACTGACATGATAATAAAGAACTTTTAAGACTTCTGACATGTTCTTCATCCAATGATTAAAACACAGTCAATTGCTTAGGAACTTCCTGTGTTAATAAATTCGGTTGCACCTCATTTTGTATTTACATCTTTTGTTAAAATTAAATTATTAAAACTTTAAATAAATTTGAAATAAATTATAAGCCAGTATTGTAAAAAGGAGTTTAATAATCAAAGAAGAAAAAGAATAATTTTATAAACATTTATTTGATTTTATATGAGCAAACTATCAACTTTAATGTTGTATAGTTTCTATTTTGCTATTTTATTTAAAAATAACAGAGAAATATTTCTGTAAATAAATATAAACAAAGTAAAAATTTCACGACAGTTAAAAATATGTTAATAATAATTTATAAAATTATTTATGAAAGCGACAAAAAATGTAACAAGAATGAAACACATATGAATAATTATTTTAAAGTTTACACATGTATATTTTCACAAATGTCAATAAATTCTCCTAGAAATAGGAATACAAAAATTAAAAATACAACACAAAAATTTACTTGTTTTCTGTCCTAAAAATAATTTTGAAAGTTAGAAAAATTAAAATTCACTTCTGTTATTTCACAAATGGCGCAGAACAGCAATATTTGGAGGTGTCACATTTTCGTATGAAATATTAGTTCCCATGGCTTTTTCACATATTATGATATTAAACAGTTAAAAAATAGTATACGGAAGTTTAAAAAAAGTGAACATTCAAAAATATAACATTTTCATTTAGGAATGTAAATGTGCATTCACTTTAAGTGAAATATGTTCACTAATGTGTACTATAACTAATGACTGGCCTACAAATTAAAATATACTAATATCATTCATTCTGACCATGCCATGAAATGAAAAGAAAATAATCTATGAATACGTGCTTCTGTTACACGGAGAAAACTTCTGATGTTTGACACAAAGATTCCATTTGTTTGTGTCTTGGATTCTAAGAAATTTTCATTTTCCCAGGGAATGTAATGGATTGCTTATGAAACACAAGAATAAGAGAAACTTGATGACGTTTCTCTTTCAACACATATGGTTTTCTTTTGAAATCAGTTAGGGATGTACAGTTACTCTAGAGGAGAAAGATTAGAGAGTTGTCCGTCTTAAGAGAAAGATGGTGCCATGCATAACTCTTTAAATAAGGTAACTTACCGCTTCGTCAGTAGCGGCTTTACTATAGGGAACTGGTATCAACCTGTCTTGCAGCTCCCCGCCAATCACCTGCAACGACATACTTGATTGCAATGAAAGCTGAAATACAATGGCAGTCCCCGGTTAGTAGGAAGCAGGCATCACAACAACTTCTAAGAAAACACTATCAATACATGACATGCACCCCCGCCTCTGGACTACATTCCCTCCACTTTTCATAGAGTAACAGAAAATGCTTAAAGTGTTAAAAAATTTGGAATAACTCTAAAATCGCATTTTTCTATTTTAACAAATATTTGTAATTTTATTACAAGTTTCTAAGTTGTAAAAAAAAAAAAAAATTGCGCGTAATTGTAGAGTAAAGTAAATTTGTAACTTGTTTTCCATATACATTGATATCAAAAGTTGTTTTATACTATAAAAAATAAAAATTACAAGGTATTCTTTCTCACTGAATGTATGTATATGAAATCCTAATTAGACTTTGAATATTATATTTTGAGCGTAAATTAATATAAATGCCCTATTTAAAAAAAATAAATATTTTAATTTACAAATTTCCTAAAATTATAATAGTTTTATGAGTATTGTGCAATATAATATTGATTTCAAGGCATAAAAAACTGGGCTGTTACATAGAGTGGTAATTTTTAAGTCCATCTTTTGACAAATTTTTCATATTTTTGAGATGGAAAACTTATGGTTCAGGTTATGGTTATAAAACTTATGAAAGTGCAAAATGCAAAACTGGCAGTGAAATGAGCTATGCTACGCATTAATGTTAATGCAAACTTCGAACTCTCCTCTGCATTTTAAATAGAGGTAGATATTATTTGATTCACAATAACTGCAAAATGCTACGTTGGCTTAATGCACAGCCAGCCATTGTTCTTCGAACTAAGGAGCTGTGGAGAAGAGCATCGCGTTGGATCATTCCCTCTAGTAGGAGGGCTAAGTCCTATAATGTCCACTCTTCTAAGAAGTACTCACTATTTCGAGTTAGTCGAAGATCCGATCCATGGCGGTTGGTGGCATAAAATGCCCTATAAGAGAAAAAGTATGTCTGGGTTTGGCAAGCCAAGTGTGGATACTATTCATGGGTTCTATAAGATGCCAACAATTTCGCCCCTTACCTCAAATTGTCATATTCAAATTTTCCTGACATTTGAAATAAAAATTACTAACTGCAAATATTTAATTTATTGACAATCAAATTTGAAACAACTGTTTAGAATTATTCCAAGAAAGACAGTAGGGGATCTATTTAGACATCCGACTGAACGACTTTTACAAGACCACTTGTATGGAATTAGAACATTCATTTTTCCCAAATTATATTTTGAGTGCCACTAATTACCTTAGGAATTTTGAACATTTCAATATCTGTGTTGCGCTTTCTCAACATGAAAACCAATCTTGTGAAAATGTATTGTAGATAATAGCTTAAGCGTTAATGTGTGTTATAAAATAAATATAAAACCAATTAAACTTTTCATTGGGCAGAAGGATTGGAGCTTCTTTAGTAAGAGTGTTTTAAGCGCTTCCATCGAAATGGCGCAACTGTCCTTCTACTTATATGCATTCATATTATAAGTACAAATAATTTACTAATTTTTGAGTACTAACAAGAATTAATTTTTACAATCCTTATTCAGATTTTAAGCATTAGTAAATAATTGTTATAAAAATCTCATTATAACAGTCAGAAATATATTATCTCTAATGTAAATTAAGCATGTTTTTAATAAAAATTATTAGTTTTGAAAATTATATAAATATTTTAGTAATAAACTATTTATAAGAGGTTATTTAGTACCCAATATAAAATAGTGCAAGATTGTTTATTTTAAAAAAATTTTTGCAATCGCATTACAAATGGAATGTAGTCCTGAGGTGAGTATGTACAGAATAAATAAATTTCTATCATTAAAACATGCTATAAATATGAGATCAACATGCGTAAAGCTTCAAATAAATTCTCTGTGTTGTTGAAAACAGATCTAGGAAGCTGTGTGCTTAGAGAGCGCAATGAAACAAAGTTAGAGCGCATTCAAGTTTTTGTAAGCTTTTCTCTTCCTTTTCTCGCATTTCTATCGCTCAAGCACTAAGTTGTTAGTTCCATGCTTAAGCTAAGCTATTAGTGCATTATATCAATAAAAAAACTGTCAGATTTGTATTAGTTTCTAGAAGGCTAAAGTGTGTTGAAAGCTCTACGAAACGCAATGACCCTAGTAGAGACAACATGCGACTACATCATCAGTGCACAGAAATGTGTAGAGACATTCTGGAAATGTTCGTTAACCAACTATAATCTGTTATTCTAATACAGGGTGGAAAAACGTCTTACCATTCTATTCAAGAAATTTGCGAATCATAAGAAACATTATTATAACTGCTTTAATTATTATAACAATTTCATTGTTAAATAAGTGAATTATCGAAATGTATTAATTTACTTATGAAACATATTTTAAAATACTAATTATAACTATATCAATCATTTATTTCAATTACAAGATGTGTGAAAAATAAGTATTTCATTTTATATTATTGAATATATTTTAAAGTCGTATTTCTGATATCATTAATAATTTACTACCAATAAAGTGAGTGTTAAAAATAAGTATTCCATTTTATATTATTAAATATATTTTAAAATTTTAATTCTGATATTATTAATAATTGATTTCAAACACAAGTGAAATATAAGTGTTTTATTTTCTATTATTAAATATATTTAAAATTTTTCATTCTGATTTTATTTACAACTTACTTCAAATATCAGATGTTTGAAAAATAATTATTTCATTTTATAAACTTATTAAATTTTTGCCTAAATAAGAGATTAAACATAATGATATTAGAAAATAAATTGTTTTCTTATGTAAATAGTTTCTGTAAAATTAGCAGAAAATAAATTGCCTTTATTATTTCTTAAATTATCATGAAATATTTTTAAAGCTCAATAGTGATTTATTGAGATAATATTTTGGAAAACATATGATGACGTCATATATTTTGAAGAATATAATAAAGTGAGAATCTCTCTCTTATACTCACAAATGAAATATTTCATTTTATGTGAATAAAAAACTTTAAGATTCATCATGCATTTATTTAAAATCACAGGAAAATGACACAGGCTAAGAAATGAAACCTTCGGAAGCAGAATCAAATGACGTAAATGAATGTTAGTCATCAACAGTAAATCTGTTAATTGAATATGAATTTTTTTGATTGAAAGTTTCTGAAGCAGCTTATTTCTGAGTATATACTTACTTACATCTATGATAAAATCCCACAAATTCTTTTACTTAGATTTAGTGTTGTTGAATAAATGAAGACCTTTCATTTTTGAGTTTCTTTTCGTTAGAAGTTGCTGAAAATAGCTAATGGAGTACATTTTTTCAATTTAAGTTATCGGGTTTCCTCACACAGATGATATCATTAAAAGAGTGTCTAACTTTAATTACGTGTTTTGCCTTTAGAAATTAATATCACGATGTTGTGTTTTATTTCTGATACTTAAGAGAGAAATAATATTATTTAATGTGTAAACATCTCCTTAACATAAATAAAAGTACTTAATATGTGTTTTATAAATTTCTTTGAAATGAATACATCGTATATAACTTTTACCAAAAATTTCGTAGCATATATAATTATTATAATTTAACAAAATAATAAATGAAGTTATGTTGATATTCATTAAGTATTTGTTTTCTTTTAAATAACATAAACTAGACACTTTCATTTCATAATACAATATAATGTAATTTTAAATAAACATAATTTTAAAAATCAAAAATATTATTTCACCTCTAAAAATATAGAAAACAACACATTTATTAATGCCACATAATACTAAAGAATTTATATTAATAACATATGTTTGTATATTCAAATCTATAAAACTGTACCCTGTATAGTTATTTAGTTTCTTTATAAATATATTTTCTGCTTAATTCATTTAATTTTTAATGGAATACTTTTACAATAAATGTTAAAAAAAATTTGGAATTGAATTATTGGAAATTTTAATTTAATTTATTCCTACATATTTTCATTATTAAACTTTCAATAAAGAGGCCAATAAAATACAATATATTCATTTAAGACTATTTAAAAATTAAACAACCACTATGATAACGATATCCATTTTATAGATTTATGTGGCTTGAAATTTACATACTAATTCAAGGTTTGAAAACATGTTTAAAATATTTTATGTATTAAATTAAATTATTCGTGTTAAAAAATTTGCCACAAATGAACTTCATTAAATGTAGCTTATGTGTTTTAAATTTGAAAGAAATGAAATAGTTTCAAACTTTGATAGTAAAATCACTTTTGATAGTGGAACTATACATCAAAATATAAAAATTTCCTTTATTTAAAAAAGTTAAGCCAGAAGAAATTTGCTTCAAAAATATAACTTTATATTTTTTGAAATAAAATCACTTACTCCACGGCAGCAATGAGACCAAGCATATTAATTAATACTAGAATGTTGAAAAATTAATTGCACTTTATAACAGAATGAGTATAGAAAGTTTAAGAATTTATTATTTATTCCGAAATATAAAAATAATCACATTTTAAAACAGTCATTATTACAAAAATGAATCACTTTAGAGTAGAAGCATAAAAAGAATGAGTGTTCCACAGAGAGTAAGAGGCTGTTACCTGAGTCTGCAGGCGAGTCAGCCCCCTGATCCAGAGGATCTGGCCCGTCCTCTTCACTTCCTGAGATATCGACCCTCTGGACGTGTCCTCCGTCAAGGACCCTCCGGCGTCCAAGTCTTCAGGGTTGCCCGAACCCCACGTGAACGTCTTGGGGATCTTCTTTGTGGGGATGGTGGTGATGCACTGGCCCCACACCAGTACCCCGGCACCAAAGAACAAGCACCAAAGCCACTGGTCCAGCGAGAGCGGAGCAGTTGAAAATGCCCGACCGCCGAACTGGACAATCACTACCTGCGGGGAGGAGAACGACACAAAAGCATTTTAATTCAACTCCAGCGCTCAGTGCTTCCAATGGATCATGAGTAAAATATGGGGGATTCATTACGGAAATTTTTATTTACGTGAGCTTTTTTCTCAGAATGACTAGTAAAATAATAAAAAAAAATTGTTTTTAGGCAAATATTCACGTAAAGCAAATTTTAATTCGCAAAATATGTTTTGAGGAGAAATTTCCTCTTCTTAATTCCAACTATTATGAAGTCTATTAGTTTGATCAGAAATTGCTGGTAAGGATAAAATTTCTGGAAAATTACATTAACAGAAACGAAAAATTATCTACAAAGAATCATTGAATGTTGTAAAACAATCGCGAAGTTATACCATATAATTAAACAATAAAAGTGAAGATAAAATTATAGGAATAAAACATACTACATTTCAAAAAATGAAAGCAAATCAATAGTGACAAATGATGCAGGTTATAAGATAATAATAAAAGTAATGTAGGTTTTGTGTATGTATTGCAGAAATATCAAACTGGAAAAATAGATTATTACATCAAAATAATTATTGGAATAATTACTGAACATTAATGCTAGTCATAGTCAAAAATCGCGTAATAAATGGGAAAAAAAGAAGAATTAAGTGAATATATATATATATAACAGGAAACACAACAAGTGTATTAAATAATAATAATTACAAATGGTCTAAAATAAACAGAATATTTATTAAAATATTTTCGGCTTGTTAAAGTGTAATACATAATAATCTGTGTAAGTGTGCCCAGGTAAAATTGAAAATTTTCAAACATGTATTATTATAAAATGTAGACAGCATGCTTTATTTTTTACCTATGATCATTATGTCCTCACACACACAGCATTTCTTTTAATATAATTAATCTCTCTTTCCCGAAAAATATCTCTTCTCTTATAAAACGAAAAGAATAAGTCGCACTGAAATAGGTTTGCAAAATTGTATGTGTTTATTGCTTGATGTATTTTATGCTTCTCTAGACAACATGAGGTACATACGAATGATAAGAATATTGTGCTACCGTTTTATTAAATATTATTATACCAGTAATTATTTTGTTAATTATTATTATATTATTAATTAAAGTGACATCAAAAGGAAAAATGAACCAAAATTTAAAAAACAGTCATTAGGTCTAATTTATTTGTTTAACTCGTTTGTGTTCATTATTTAATGTCCATGACAACTAGCTGAAATTCATAATTTCCATTTTGTTTTTATCATTTAAAATAATTGTAAATAGATACTAATACTAGAAAAAAGAAGCAGAATACCAAATACTTTCAAGGAAAAAAATCTAACAAAATTTGAATATTATTTCCGCTTCTCAAATAACTTCTTATTTATTTATATTCTTTTCTTTTAAACTGGCATGTATCTATTAAACTTCATTTTCCAGTTGGAGTAGCGACGGTTAGTGAGGTAAATTGATTTCATTTTTTTTTTGTACATAAATTTCGTCTGGAATTTTTCCAAATTATTTTGTTATTATTATATAAGTTTAAATGAGAAAAGTGAAAAAAATTGTCTGCTTCGTTTACCACGGTCCCTAAAAAGAGGGGATCGTCAGTTGATCTTGAAGTGTCACTCTAAAACAAAACACTGATACTATCGCAATATTGCAAAGCTTCTGCGCAACCTGGAGCTGCAGTGGTTGCTCATTCGAGACTCAAGGTCAGGAGGGGAACACACCTGGGCGGCGGCGGTGACCACGAGTATGCTGTAGAAAACGGGGTTTGTGAGAAGGCCCTCGAAGATGTTCCTTTCTCCGTGAATTTTTCGGGCGTTGATCTCGTTGAAGAGGGTCATCATGACGAAAGTATTGAAGATGATGGTGAAGTGCTGTGAGGGTGGAGAATGCAGGGGCGCGTACATGCCTGAGTCGATGTCGAAGATGCGGTGCCCTGCGGAACGACACAGAACGTTAGGAAGGAGTGCGTGCTTTACCGAACACTGTCCGGAAGGAGCGAGCGTACTCACCAACGAAAAGTAATGTGAAGACGACTGTTAACTGATAGATGGCGTGTCCCAGGATGTTCTTCATCATGGTTCTGGAGATGAGGGGCTTCGTCCTGCCGTAGGGCTTCCTCAGCAGGAGGGCGGTGGTGGGCATCTCCGTCGCCAGCGCCAACGACGCCAACGTGTCCATGATGAGATTCACCCATAACATTTGTACTGCCTTCAGGGGGCTGTCCTGCAAGAAAAGAAAGAAGAGTCGCATCAAAACTATTACGGAACTTTTTTTTAACATCATGTTGCATTTAAGCACTTTTGGATGGTTTCTTTTATGACAAACGTTTTCTGTGGGTCTTAAATAGTAAAATTCTTTTAGGTCTAAAATAATAAAATTGGAATTTTCAAATACATTGATTTTTACAGGATATATCGACAGATTTTTACGATTTAAGTAATAGTAATATAAAATTATTGCAGAAAGAAGAAATTAAGAAAAGTCCTGTTCTGGACGGTAGATGTAATTTTTCATTTCTAAATAACATAGGGCCCTAAAGTGGGTAATAACTTTAAATAAATTATAATTTATAATTTATATATTATTTATAAATAAATTATAATTTATAAATTATAATATATAAAACATATTTAGCCTTATAAAGCTAATAATTTATCCATAAGCAGCCGCTAGAGAGAATAGAATACTTGCTTAGTTTTTATTTTTAGTAACCTGTTCTTCTATATCGAAATCTTTAAGTATGTCAATGCTCTCATAGTTTTTTTTTTTTTTTTTTTTTTTTTTTTTTTACAGTCAAATAGTGATTATTTTTTGAATAGATATATTTTTTTCTAAATTTCTATGCATTTTTAACGAACAGATATACAATCTAATGAGAGTTTATGTGACGCAAGTAATTTTAGTATCATGATTATCACATATAGAATCAGTTGCTTCCTAGGATTCTTTCACACCTTCATAACACTGAAGATCGATTTGCTCAAGTAGAATAATTGATTTCTTTTTCTTAAATCTAAAACACACAGCCTTATTCATAGAGTTTAGGTGCATTAAATTAAATAATTTAACATATTTCTTAATTCTGAAGTATTGTGCAGAAGAAAGGGCTTCATCAAGTATTCACCTTGTAACTCGACCCTTGATCCTATGTCTTTATAATAATAAAGAATAATTTATTAAATTATCATTGGAATCGTGATAGTATTGTACATATCAGAATGATTATTGTTGTAATGAGAAAATACGCGAACTTCTATGAAATAAAATTAACGATTAATGTTTTCATTCTATCGCAATTAATATAAATATACTAAAAGAAGTGGAATAGAAAGAAATATTAAAAAATGATAAGAACATTTTAAAACTTCAAGATACATAATTAAATATAGTAGTATAACATCCAAATATTATTTTATAAGTTTCATTCAGCAATGTTTTTTCTCTTATTCGATCAATACGAAATTTAATCTTTATTTGAGTTTTTAATTCATATTAATTATTTGATTACATTGTTCTGATTCATCAGCATTAAAAGTGAATTTAATGTTTGTATAACTTATTTTGCATAACAAAAATTAATACTTGATGTTGTTTCAGAAAAACTGTAAAATTAATTGAATTTGATTATTTATAATTAAAAAATGGTTTTTCATAATGAGGTAATGGATACAAAAAAGTTAAAATCTTCTCAAAGAGAATTCGAATTTTGTTATTGGTATTTTAATTTAAATATTGATTTTACTAAAATACGAATTTCTATTTGAAGAAAAAAAATGATGCCAATACTTTAATGACTGGAGTTTTAGCAGCAAAAATGTCTCAGCAAAAAAAAAATAGTTTAAAACTGAAGGCATATCAAATTATCCCTAAATTAAGCACGGCTCATAATTCTTAACTTCTTATGTAAAATTGAGCGTGATTTGTAGTTGGTTCTTATAAACTAGCTGAACGCTCTGACTATTCTGAAATTTAGTTGCAAAAAGGCATTTTTATTAAAGCATTTTTGATAAAATTGCTTCATTTTAATCTTTTTAATGGTTGTTTGAGAAGAATCTGAACTGTGAGCAATGCATAAGGCAGCTAATATAAACGAACAATATTATTTTTCAGAACTATATTTCTGAATTTTGTTTTAAGTAATTAAAAATCTTAAAAGTCATAGATTTTTATGATTTCTAACCACTGAAATCAAAATCTAGTTTAATAGATATTATCTATTTATTAATATTTTATAAATTTAGGGATATTTTAATAATTATAAACACCAAAAGACTGAAAATAAACTAATGTTTACATTTATAACCTCGAAAACATTTCATGCATTAAATACATTGTAATCCCAATGCATTTTATGAAAAGTATCTGTTAAGCGGTTCTGCTTTTATAAAACCATGGTTTTATATTCCAAACTAAAGCTCAGATGTTGTACAGTTCATAAAACTTTCAAATATAAACATTGGTTTTATTCTCAGAATACAAAATTTTATTTTCAATATATGAAAAGAATAAGTATTTAATCAATTTATCTCTTAAATTATAGTTAAATTTAATATGTATAGCACAATAAAATTTTGTTACTTAAATTTAATAGCTTTATTAAATAAGTATATAAAATATGACTTTTGAAATTAAAAATTTCATCGCAGAAATATTTTAAGAAATTTCATTGACAGGATTATATGTAATGGAGCAGAAAATAGGAGCATTTACCTCTATTGCACAAGCCCCCACGAAGGCTACAATCACGGCCACTACATTGACCGTGAGTTGAAACTGAAGGAATTTGGCTATACTGTCATACACATTCCTCCCCCACATCACAGCCTTGACGATGCTGGTGAAATTGTCGTCTGTCAAAATGATATCGGAGGCTTCTTTGGCTACGTCTGTACCTGCGATACCCTAGAAAATCATAAATTCAAAAAACGTTATTGCTTGCATAATTAAAAATTTAACATAAAATAAAAGTGTTTTTCGTAAGGCAAAGCTTAATATACTGATTTTCACGTATATAAGAGTACCAGTATTATTTTTAAATTATATGCTAATTATATGATTCTGCCGCTTTAAATGAGTAGTGATTTATAGTATTTACATCCCTCTTCGTGCAAACCTTTTAATTGAGACAAAAAAGAGGGGGGAAGAGAGATGTAGCTATATTGACAGATGATACTAGTTATCAGGATGCTTAACGAAACTATTGATGAAACGGCCATCACCATTCCTTAAATTTATTTCCCTAAAATAAAATATCGGTTCGCTATGCCATGATTAAATTTGGGAGCAAAAATTAAGAACACTGCTAGGTTTTAACAACAAATTCTTAAAATAAGAAAAATTAATTTCATAAATAAGAATGAAAATTAACAAAAATATTACTTAAATTTAAATTAAAAATAAATATTAATTGTTTAATTAGGTAACAAAGAGTTACAACAAAACATATTCTATATCATATACTTAGGTATAGGATATCCAAAAATAAATAACTACTTATAAAACGAACTAATTTATTAAAAATAATAATTCATTGCAATTTTATTTAATAATATTCTGAAATAGTGTGGTTGTTTTACCTATTAAAGATTGAATTTACCTGTGAAATTTTCTTAAATATGTTTTACATATTAGGTTTCAATTATCCAAAGAAAGGCTTTCAGTAAAGCCAATGAATTGCTCCAAGAATGAGATACTTCAAAGTGAAAGAATGAAATACTTTTATCTCATTTTTTATTTAACTAAATATAACAAAATCTAATGCTTTTGATCAAAAGGAAAAATGGAAATGTGTGTATTATACGTATATGTATGTGCTGCTTCAAATAAATTCTAAAATGATTTGAGAATTAATGAATTTAAAAGATATACACTGTGGTCATGAATGAAATTAAAACATATGAATTATGCATAAAATGTAAAGCACAAAATCGTTCAAAAGAAACTCCTGCAACTCATTTGTAACTTTCTTAATTTTTCCACACAATCACTTCTAATATTTAAACATTGTATAATTCTGTCTGTCTTTTGCCACGTGCTCATTAAATTAGAGTTCCCTCGTATTTTTCTCCCTTTAATCTTCTTGAAAAGTTTATTAATTTGAAATTTTTTTAGTTTCAGTAAGAGGTGGAACCTATCTGAATTTCTTCCAAAATCTCCAAGCAAGTTCTCAAAACGAAATTAATAAAATAGGAATCAATTCAACAATTCTTGAACTGTACCAATATGAGAGTGGCCATAAAACAAGAAGTTTCGTTGCTTGATGCTCTGCGTTCTCTTTGGTGCACGAACACTAATTGGACGGGTTTAAAGTGGACTCCGAGCCACATCTGCATCAATTGTACTGAGGCGCAAGAAAACAAGAAGAAACTGTTCGCATTTTTGGCTGACTTGGATGACTAACCGAAGATATCTGAAATTTTCACAATGGGAATTTGAATCGATTGTAAAACCTTTTGTCAGGAAATTTAAAGAATGCCTTCTTTCTTGAACAGATGGCAGAAGAAAGCAAACTTTAAATGATTAAATGCAAAATGATTAGGTAGATTATCGAGTAGAGAATGGATGATTCTGTAAATACAAGAAAAAGACTTCATGACTGTAAAATAATTATTTTCATTTAAATATATGTTCATTTTTTATAACTAAATAGCATTGTCTCCTGTATGCTTGTTGTATAACTTATGTAAAAGTTAAGTGAGACTATATTAACACTAGGTTGGCGGATATTTCCTAAATACCAGATTTTATAAACAAGCGTCGGTTTGAGGCATGGAGGAGTATACATCTGTATAAAATAAACAAAAATTTAGAAAGTAATATGCTTAAAAACTACAAGTAAAATAATGAAAATATGAGATATAGATTTATAAGCAGTTTCTGTTCTTTAATTATATATTTCAGGATCTTGCAATAATATTCTGCACACACTCTGTGTATGTTTTTCAAAAGTACTTCATTTTTGATTTCAATTCACATTGATTGTAATTTAAATCTTTCATTTCGTTTTTCCTACTGCTGCTCATCAGACTCGTTTCATTGGAGATAACCATCTCATATCCAGACTTATTAGTGCAATTTTTGAATGGCTGACTTTAATTTAGTAAAAGGTTTATTTAATTAAGACCATGCACATATACGAAAGGAAAGATATGCCACATAAGAAATTTTAAAAGTTCAGAACATTTGATGAGCATATAACGGATAAAAATGCAATTAATTTTTACAGTTTTTTTCAAAAAGCTGAATTGTTAAAAAATGAAGTGTTTTGTAAAACTAGTGATAACTACATATTTTCTGTGGTAACTCTATGCTAACCAAGTTCACTTTGAATCTCATTATATCTCTTAGAAAGAACTTCTAGAGAAAAGTTTTAAAGCTGATTAAAGTCAATGCGGATTGAACTAGCGTTATAGTTATTTTAAGAAGAAAGTTCATTAATTCAAATTTAATTCATTTGCTCAGTAAAGTTCGATCGTATTAATATAAAATATATTAAAGTTTTCTGGACACGCAGTTTTTGAAACATATTGCACATGATCATTCCTATTGTTGAAATATGTCTAAAAATGCTTTGAAGAATCTTTCTCTTGATAAGATGTTAATTTTTTAATAAACATGTGAAATAAGTAAGCAAAAAATAGTAAGATGATAAAAAATTCTTATGCTTTAATATTTATACACTGTCCTACATTGAAAATGCAACACTAAGAAGGAGTTGTCAGGAAGTGAGGAAACTCGGCAGGCATTGAGACAGCAATGAACAATAAGCGATAAGGGGTTCGAAATAATATGCATAATGCAAAGCGAAACCGGGCGGAGTCAGTGGGTTGTAGTATCACCGTGGACGGGGAAACACGAAGCAACACTTCAAAGAGCCGAATCAATAATAGTACAAATGGCGTCCAAAAGAATGGCTTTCCATTTCTTGTCAGCCATTTGCCAAAGTGCGACTTTGAAATTGAAGGAGACAGTTGTAAGGTCATAAAAGGGCCTTCAATCATATCTCGAATGTATTCGATTGGTGAGAGATCTGGCAAACGCAGTAGCAAACCTAGCAGCTGTGCACTTTGCAGAGTATGTTGGCTGATGCGAGCAATGTGTGGTTAGGCGTTATCCTGCTGATAAAGGGCGCCAGCTGAAGCACATTATCCGCTTAATGTTGGGCTGTCATAGTGCCGTGAATACGAACTAAAGGTGACCAGGAATCATAGGGCACCCCAAACCATGATGTTGGGTTGTCGGGTAATAGGGTGTTTCACAATTGTTGCAAATTGGGCCTGTTTCCACGTCGACGCCACACTCGTAGATTGCGACTATCATTGACGACACAGAAGCATGATTCATCAGAGATGATACTGTGCCACTCCGTCGTCCACATCGCTCTAATCCGGCACTATTCCAGACATTGACGTCTATGCTATGGGATCAATGGCAGTTTTTTTAACTGACGCCATGAGCGCAGGTCACTAATAACCAATCCACAGCAAATGGTTCTGCTCAATATGGGAGCATCAAGAATGTCTTGCACATGCTGCAGAATTTTGGTAGGCGTGTTTTGCGGGGCAGTCTCCCATCGACGCCTGTTGACGTCACTCTTGGCGCAACGGCACTATATAAAGGTTCCACAGCTCCTTTTATAATCATCTTCGCCACAGCCGGTGCACTGAAGACGTTTCCTGCTGTCAGTCAGCAGCGATTTTATTACAAAAACCAAACTGTCCTTCTTAGTCCCAATCACCTTACTGTGTGTAATCTTGTCTATATGCTGGAACTGACTCCTTCAACGATGGTTTGGCATTCTCTGCAATTACAGGTATCCTTTGCGACAAGAACAAACTTTCAACGTTTATTTTCCAAGTAGCCATAGTGACACGAATATTGCCCACTCTGCGTATTCCTCACCTTATATCTTATCCTACGTGTGTTTTAGAGCTGCGATTACTCGGTAAGGTACGTCTACTCTGAAATTTACATACTTTTCTGGCCACTTCTATTACATTTTCAATGTTGGGCAGTGTATATATAAATATTTTACCTCAAATTTTAAAAAAAGATAATGCCTCCTCAAAAATAAATTGTAATACCTAGCTCCATTAAAACTTAAATATTAGAAGGTCAAGAACGTGTTTTACTCCCACTATTTATTTAGAAGAACTAGTTCAATTACTCAATTGAAATCTTTTATGAGTAAACTTGTACCGAACTTCTTGCTAAATTTCGAATGATAAATTTCGGGAAAACCAAAGAATAATTTCAGGTACTTTACCATAGCGAATCCAACATCGGCTTTTTTAAGTGCAGGCCCGTCGTTTGTACCATCGCCGGTGACTGCGACAACTTCTCTGTTTGCATGTAATTTACTGTCTATGATTCCTTTTACAAGAGTGTACTTATCTGTAGGGGAACTTCGAGCCAAGACTCTCAGTCGTGGCCAGACTTTGTCCAAAAGTTCCTGCTTAACCTGTGGAAAGACATCAATTTGGATTAGGATTTCATTGGTCAATTACATAGCTCTTTTCATTCCAAAATGAAAATCATCATTACATAATTGTATAACAGAATTCATGTTTGGATTCATGTTTAGATAGTTTGTCATTCTCATTTTTTTAAAAAGATTTATTTCTTTTTGATTCTTATATTTGACCAATTTTTGCATGAAATTTCGAATACCATTCTTATTTTTTGCATCCTCAAAAGAAAACGTCTTCTGAATCGTATTATTTAAACACAGTAAACTACTTTTAGAGTAGTGAAGTTGGCATAATAAATTTCCAAGTTACATATTTTTGTTTTTTTTATTTTTGTGTTGATATTTGAGATCAGCATATATAAAAGATTTTTTCCTCATACTTATATATTCTAGTAGTTTTTCAGAATTACAGCTTGCATTAAAAAGAATATGTAAAACGATTTCTATTAACTAGTTTGTTTAAATGTGAAGAATTATCTAATTTGTCTAGGTGGAACTTGAGCCCTGTTACCTCCCCGTTGGCGTCTCTTATGCGGGCGTTGAATTCCTTCCCTTCGAGCACGAGGAAGTCGTCCTGTGGGCGAATGATGCCGCACTTCTGGCTGATGGAGCGGGCGGTGTTGATGTTGTCCCCTGTCACCATGCGGACAGTGATCCCCGCCTTCTGGCATTTCTTGATCGCTTCCGGCACCTGCCATCCCAAGAAAGTAATTAATAAAAGGAGTTTGATTTATTGTAAGCACATGTTATTGAAGGTATTTTCTGTCAGAAAAATCACTATTATATATTAAGAAAAAAATAACTTTATCTTACAAATAAAATGAAAATATTTTCCATTCTAAATAAATTCAACACAA
Source organism: Latrodectus hesperus (assembly GCA_037975125.1). Taxonomy (NCBI): domain Eukaryota; kingdom Metazoa; phylum Arthropoda; class Arachnida; order Araneae; family Theridiidae; genus Latrodectus; species Latrodectus hesperus. The sequence continues at coordinate 29,291,754 of CM075860.1, read as the reverse complement.
ATTCTTGGAATCGATCGTATTAATATTCATATTTAAAAAACATGTTGTATTAAAATGAAAAAAGAATAAGTTTTCATAAGTTTAGTGGCAGCAAAAGGTACTAATAGTACGTATTCAAACAGTGAAGCAGAGAAACATTAACTTTATTAATAAAATTAAATCCTTGTTTGAAAAGCCGTAATCGTAAATGGTCATTAACACTCATCATCAATAAAAATTCTAAGAAGACTTAACATCCAATAGCTTTATTATTATAAATAGTTTTGGCGGTTAACAACCTGCTGGAAATAATCTGACATGGCAAAAATTTAGAGCGCACACACACATAAGCAACAATAACATAAATAACAATCCAATGCATTTAATAACATTTTTCATAAGTGTGTAAATGAAGATAAATACAATAGCGAATCATCATATTTAATATTTAAGAGTGTAACAATGTAGCAGAAATAACATAGACAGTTATTAGATGTTTACCGATTTGCAGAAGGGTCCCAACTGCTTCTAGATAATAAACATATAGTTGCTTTCCGCATAAATACAATGAACTGAATAAGAAAATGGTAGCATAGTTCTGATTCCAATTTTGTATTTAATTATTCAATAAATGCTTAATAAATTAGATACAAAATTGAAACTAAACATTACAAATAGTCATGTTAAAAAATCATATTCATTGAGATGGAAGAAGAAATTACAAGTTCAATGTTAAAAATGATTTATTTAGTGATTTTCATAAAAATCCGAATTCCATTTTAAGAATAAAGAGAGAGAAGCAAATATATATTTTTTATAACTAATTTATAAAAACTACTTTATTTCATTGAAAGAGAGAGAATGAGATACTCTTTTAAATTATATAAATCTTGTCCCTAAAGTAGTTGCTGGTTTTTGCATATTTAATAAACCTCCATTATTTTAAAACAGTGATTTACAAGCTTGTGTATAATTCAAAGAAAATTTTCTCATATGTTCTGAACAAATAAAGTTAAGTTTTATTTTAGTTTAATTAAATATATTTAAATTAGTCAGCAAACGAAAGTTACTTTTGTCGATTTAAGAACACTTGTAAATGGAAGAGAGAAATTGTATTAACGTATTTTTTAATTTGACTAGAAATATTACAGTATTTTTAATGTAGGACATCGCGGAAAATTATTAAAAGTGTCTTGCCTTATATTAATTAAACAACATAAATATTGTGTATATATATATATATATATATATATATATATATATATATATATATATTCATAATAAATTTCTCTTGTAAAAAGTATTAACACAACCATAATTAAATAAAAAATTAATTAGAACAAGATATACTATATCATTATTTTTTCAACTATGTTTTATAGCATTGCAGTTTTATGAAGTTAATCAAATTGGCAAGGGATGCATTCACTTGAAACATTATGATCTTATCATATTATGGACTCTATAATATATGATATTACTTTAAGAAGACAAAATAAGTACATATTACTCACTCTAAAAAGGAATAGAATTATAATATCAGAGCTGTATACAATTTATTATATATGCAGACAAATTTCTCTTAAAGTGAGTTTTAGCACAAAAACAAAAAAAGTCATGTATATTTTGAAATTTTTTTTTTAATTTTATAGAATGAATTGATTTTAAAAATGAAGTGTTCATTTGTAGTACACTTTATTGCTAAAGTGAGTGCTCCTACATAGTAACAAATAAGGCATTTAAATATCACTATATTTATTTTAATAATTTTAAAGAAATATTTAATTTTATAATATTATTTTAACAAAGTCATAGTATAGTGCATACAATTCCTTCTTCCAATCAAGTAATATAATTTTAATATCGAAGCCCTATAAAATATATAGCGGCCTCTGTTCAAAACGAATTTTTTTACTATGAATATTAATGTCACTATAACCATTCGTAAACAAAGCTAATTACAAAAATCAATGCGTAGTATTTTTATCGTTTTGTCAGCTTCTTGTTGCAAGGAGTAAATCGAATTGACAAATGAAGCATTTCATTGTAATCAATTTTAATGCTATAGCAAATGCACGTATAAATTGTAACTATGCACCCAAACCTACTTTTGTGCGATCGTTAGGGATTGCATAAAAAACATTCGTAAAAAATCCCGCAAAATTTCAGGAGTACCGTTATAAAAATAGCTTGTGCAATCATCGGATAACAGAGAGCGCATAAAAATGCCACTCGTGTATAACACCTTAGGAAGTAACTGGAAACTTTTTAAAAATGAGATTAAGACACGGGAGCAGTCGGTTCAGGATGTCTCGGTAAAGCAAAGCAGAGAATCGGCATTAACAGCGCAGACATCTTAAATGAAAGATGAATAAATAAGCAGGCTAAGAAGTTTTGGACGTATAAATCTCTAATGCCATTCGGTAGCAACACACATGACATGGGCTGACACAATGCTAATGTCAGGAGACCAAATACTCGTACGTATGATAATTCTAAAGGACCGATCAAACCATTTCCTATCTTTTTGATAACTTTATCAATTATGTTCCAATTGGATTGGTATGATCATAGACCGCACAAAAACAGGTTTGGGTGCCATATGTTATTGAAGAGAAGCAGAGGAGAAAGACGGGTCTCACCTCCGGCCGGACGGGGTCTTCGATGCCGACTATGCAGATGGCAGTAAGGTTTTGTACGATGCGCTGCTCGTCGTCCCAGTTCGGCTCCCCGTCGCACCTCTCCTGGTTGATGTGGGCCTCCTCGCTCAGCACGAAGTCCTTGTACGCGATCCCGATGGTCCGCAGACCGTTGCAAGCCATCGGCTCGATCACGTTCTTCACCAGCCGGTCCGCGTCCACCGGCGAGAACCGCTCCAGCTGACCCCCAGCACCAAAGATGAATGTACACCTGCGCAAACAACATCACGTTGGAGAATCTGACAGTCCTTGAGGTGTGCTTAGGGGATGCAGTCTGCTGACTTCATCCACTAAGCACATGGACATTTTAACATGACAAAGGGATGAGCTCCCACTGAAACTTCAACACCACGTCACTGGAGGTACACAGGCTTCACTGTGCGGCTAGCGAAGCCTCACCTCCACATGCATATTGTGACCTCATGAAGGGACATTGAACTACAAAGTTTACACTTACACAGGTTCTTTCAGAATATATATCTATGGTTAGGTATTGAGCTTGTTTTCTACAGCAGATGAGAACGATATCGTTTTCCTAAAGACTATTTTAAAACTTCCCTAAAATATTTAGCAGAAGAAAATATTTTTAAAATAATTACAATGATATTGAATTTTTATATGGGTAAAGAGTCATTCTCAGCAGCTAAGTAGTCGAACAGGAAATCGCATGTTTTGCTCTCTGGCTTTCTGGAACAGCATCGCCTCTGGGTACGGTGAGCTCGCAGTGGCCTTGAAACCCACTTTAAACTGCAGGGCCGAGGTCTAGTGAGCACGAAACAACGTTTAACTAGAAGCAAACAAAACTGTCTCAAGAGTTAAAAATTTTTAAATGAGCGGAAAGATGCAGGAAGTTCTCAAACATTTTAAATTATTCTAAATAGGCGCTTTTCTCTAATACTTGAAATTATAATTATAGCTATTGCTTATAGTTATTGAAATAAATTATTCCAAATATAGAGTTTTCTTACTTCTCTTCTTCATTAAAAAAAACTGACAAGAAACAATTATTTATTATGAAGATATTTTTTTGAAAACGTATATTGATTATTTAGCATTTATAAAAAATGATTTACGTTTACTTCCTTTAAAAATATTAATCTTACTAGTATAAAATGAGGTCGAATTTTTAATTAAATTTTCTTAGTTTCCTCGGTAATTTTTTTAATTTGATTTCCTTTTATGCTAAAATAAGACGATGCAATCTCTTCTTAAATACTGATTTCTTCATGATCTTAAAAAATTATGAATTGTTTAAGGCTATAATGACAATAACACGTGAAAAAATGTATTGAATGATTTTGTCTTTCATTTGAAACCATTAGTGTAAATAACATCGGTTTCTTCAATAATGAATTAAGAATATTTTAAACCAAACAATGTTTTAATGCAATATTTTAATTGCTTAAATGTTAGGAAATTGCTTAAAAATATGTAATATTACATAAGAGTTTGCAATAAGGAAATACAGTATTGCATAAAATATTATCCTATTTGAAACCTAATTTATATTTTAATTTCAACCAAAATATTTACCGTTTGTGCATATTTATTTCCTTAGATCCTTGTTAAGGCTCATATTGACTCATATTAATATTACATTGTGATATATGTTTTATATGTTTATATTCTTTTTTATATATTTATGACAAAATTTAAACAATTCTGCTGTTGTTAGTTATATAATTTTATATTTAAATAAATATTTGCAATTTCTGCCAATGAAAAATTAATAAGGAGCTGGAAAATGAAGAAAATGAATCCAATTAATAAAATATAGCTTATAGGAGAGGGAAATTCTTTCAGTAAACAAAAATTACCTCTTCGCTTAGTCAGTAAATGGTCCGAATAATTTAAATCCTGTTTAACGATATTTTTATTGGATCAGATGAAAGCCTTAATTAAATTTTTTTTGGATAATAATACTCAGGTATTTTTACTTTTTTCAATCCCTAAGTTGTATTTTATGATTTTCGGTAATTGACAGCAGTCGTCAAAAATGTTGACGTAATTTGCAGCGATTATTTTATTTATTGAATGAAAAGTAATTTTATTTCTTTGTTCGAAATCATTGAATAATATTTTGTTAAAGTCGTATTATAAAACGTGTAAAATTGATTATTTTTTATTTATTCATAGTTAAAATGATCACATTTATAATTTGATTTGTGGAAGCAGTTTTATTTATGAATTAATGGCTAGTAATAAAATATTAGTTTCACAAACAATTAAGTTTCTATTTAATGTTTTAAGTTAACTTTAATTGAAGCTTACAGAAATTAGTTTAGCTAAATCGATTAAAATATTAAATGTTACAAACAATTGTTTTAGGAACTATTCTATAAAAATGCATAGTATACAAGTTTTACAAAACTCCATTCATGCTTTACAAAAATGAGTAAAATATAGTAGTTTTCGGCATACCTAAAGGTGACGAAATGAGAAACATCGTTCACTAATTCTCAGTATTACTGTTGAATTAGTGTACGATTTTGCATAAGATAACTTCTAATAGCATGCAATTATTCAAAAGTAATAGAGAGAACACATAAAACAAAATGTGTGATTTACATTATGCCTATACTTTTATAGGTAAGCAACTATCATTATTAAAACTGTGTGTAAAATAAATAATAAAATTACTGTGAAGTCAACTATATAAAAAGAACTTAAATAGAAAATTTGATACTAAAATATTAATTTAAATATGTGCCCGTTTCTTTTTTGTATAATGTTTCTTGGATATTGAGTTATTGAATGCTATACATTTAACTTGATCTTTGAAAAAATGATTCATTTGTTTCAAATACATTATTAATATGTGAAGTTCAATGTGCTTTATAGGTAGCACTCCTTTTTCAATAATTGAAATGTTATCTAAGTTTTTATTCAAGAATTTTTAAAAAAAGTTGTTCATTATATGGAAAAAATTAAATAAATTATTATCATATAAATTTCAAACAAATTATATTTTTAACTTCGTTGTAGAAATTCAGAAAAGGTAGTTAAGGATTTACCATAAAATTTAATAATATAATTTATTGAACTAAGCAAAATTGTTTCTTTTCTTTGTTTGTAATTTATTTATTATGTAATTTTCTGTCTCGAGATAATTTATATTTCAAAATCTCTTTTGGTGATTGTTTTCTTAAATATTCCTTAAGAAATTCAATTAGAAGTAATTTGATGAAAAAGAACTTATTCCATTTTTTTGTTTTAAGTGGTAGGAATACACTTAAATGCATGAATGCATTTATCATTCAGTACATCACCGAAAAACTTACTCTTCCAGCCATTTGTAGAGCAAATAAATATTACAAGGCAATAAACGCATACATTTTCTTTTGAAGTGCAAACATTGACTGAAATTTATTATATAATTAAGTTTAACTCTTAAAATGAATGAAATAAAAGATAAAAAAATAAGAAGAATTTCCAGGAAAATATTGCTTTAAAAAATGGTGAATCTTTATAAAAAATCCATTTTATGTAGAGAACTAAGAAATATTCACTTATAAAATATAACTTGTGATTATTTATTTTATAGGATATTTGATAACCTAGACATTGGCAAGTATACTCTATTCAAAGGAATTATAAGTAAGCATAGTTCAATAATTAGTAAAATTAACCAAATGCATCATCTTTTTAAAACTACTGTAAAATACTTAATGGAACAGATACTAAGCTAACGTTAAAACTTGTTTCAAATGATGTTAAAAAAAATGTTTGATGTGCATGATGCATTTGCGGTGGAGAGAAGATCTTACTTTTGGAGGACAATTTCCGAAGCTCCTTTGGTGAAGATGCGGAATCCGCCGTTCGGCAGCCGTATCACAGTGCTCATGGATTTTCTGACGGAATTGAAGGTGTACACTTTGTGGAGCTTCTCCTCGGGCATTATGTCCCGCACCGCCTGGTAGTCCTTGCCCAGGTCGAGCACGAACCCCAGCAGCGCGCACTCCGTCTTGTTGCCCACTTGCTTCGGCAGTTCGCCGGGATTGTCAGGAGGCTGCAGGACACACAAGTCTCAGTTGGAAATACAAATACTGTTACAGAATAGGTGAGATGGATGATTCAATTTCATTTTTTTAGTGTTTAAAAATTTACCTATTTTAATAGATCCAGACACTGACAAAAAGTAGGAGAGATTAGAAATAGTTTTTACTTCTGCTGATAGGACTGATAAACATTTGGATATCGAAGCGTAAGAGATAATTTTTTGTTATACCATTACTTTCATAAAACATTGTTGCTAGCCTCATGTTGAATGATCATTATAAGACAGTTTGACATCCGCAAACATAAGTTGCTTTTCAGAAGAACTTCCCATGCATAGTGAGCTGAATTTACAAGGGAGGAAACGCCGAAAACTCTCACCAGGCAGACGTGTATGCAAAAGACAACATACATCTCTTGTTGTTCAACAATGGTTAAAATCGATCATTATGATCTGAAGAACGCTGTCCTACTAATGGAGTTTCATTTATTTATTATGTAAGATTTTGAATGTTGAAATTTATTATGTAATTTTGCTGTTATATAATCACGCCATACAGCTTAGAACGAACAAACATTGAATAGAAAGTGATCTCTGTTTATAATATAATCATAGAGAGTATTTATTAAAATCTCAAAAACACACACAACAGCTCCATGTGATGTGCGAGAGAAATGAATGTGATGCCGATTTGAATGACTCGAATAGTCTTAGGAACCAAGTGATCGATACTGAAAAATATAAGCCCGAACGATCAAAAGAAATTCAAGCTGCTTATGGATCCTGTCCGAATGAAAATTCAATGCTTATCCGGAAGTGTCGAGCTAATGAGTATCAAATGCAAATAAGCCATCTTTGTAAATGTATAGATATCTCGGAATAAGATTGGTTTCTATGGCTCTGCTATCATGATCATGATATCACTCTTTTAGTTACTAAAGACAAAAATTCTGGATTTTGGGATGAATAAATAGCTGATCTGATGGAAGAGTCACCAGTGTGAAAGTGGAACCGAGCACTGGAACCATCAATCAATCAATCTACAACTTGGAATCTAGGGTCTAAGATTAACATCTGTCGTGAGAATGCTTAGTACTGTACCATGTTTACGTGTCATTAGTCCTAACACTGAGTAAATAAAAGGGCATTTTCTATCTCTTCATTCTGCATGGACTGCATATGTTGCAGCAGATTGTGGTGGTCCCCAGAGAGTGTACATTCATTATTATTAGGATGTCACGGAGATGAGAACATTACATGGCGAAAGAGAATTCTAGCAAGTGGAAGCAAGTGGTAACTTGGAAGGACCACCCGAAATCAGTGTGCTCTCCGAGATGAAGGGAAGGAAACTAAGGAATGTGGAGAGTGTGTCCTTTATAAGAGCACATTGTGGGAGTTCATTGAGGAAGCATAAATAGTTGTCTGTTTTCCAAATGCTCTCTTATTTATCAACAGATGTAATGTTATTACATGCATCCTCAAAACTTACTTGATAGCTTCATTCATTCGTCCAAAAATGCTTGTGTAAGAAATGTTCGATAAAACATGCTTGTGATTTTCAAATAACATGATTTTGTTTTCAAACAAATTGCTTTAATATTTAGTTACTAACTTGTAGACAGCTTCAAATAAAGAAATAGAAATCGTGTAACATAAAAACAAATATTTTACAAAATTTTACATAAATTTACAAAAATGTTGTATGAGATTTTATAATGCTTGAAGTAACTACATTACTATATAGTTTAAATTAATTTTAATTTAAGAATGTAAATTATTCCATCCATTAATTAAAGTAGGTGAACTTTGAGTTAATGTTCAAAATTTAAAAGAATTGTAAAAATAATACAACTTATGAATTTATATTTGCAGCTAATTCCAATTTAGTAATATTTTTAATAAATATAAAATAATTTTAAAATTAAGTAAAAATAGATATTTTTTTTGCAATGGCGGGCCTAAGAGGGTTGAACCCTATGCCACAACAAGGCCAGAGACTGCTACTCATTTGTCGTTACCCAGCGGGCACCTGTGAGCCAAGTGACGGAGGCGAGTAGCATTGGCCCCGCCATACCACCACAAACCCGTTTATAGGGTGGGCCTAATTCCTACCACAACATACACACAACACAGAAGAGAGGACAGAGAAGCACAGAGAAGGAAAGAAAGATCCATACCCGAACCGGGATTCGAACCCGGAACCAACAGATTAGGAGTCAGGAACGCTAACCACTCAGCCAATAGGGCGGCGTAAAAATAGATATTAAAATGAACACATTTATCGATCACATTCTGAAATAATTTTCATTGTTCTGATGACGCCATTATTTTCTATGAATAGAAATTCTGTAAAAATTAATTTCTTTAAGACGGAAATAATGCATCAATTATAGGTTTTTGTAGAAAAAAGCAGACTATGTTAATAGCATGTAATGCAGAGTTTGTGCTCACCATAACTCGTGATGTGTAGGCGCTGTTGATTGATATAGCGTCCACAACCAAAGAGGCTACTTCGGATGGGAGACTTGCGTATTTAGGGGTGCTCTTGTAATGCACGTCTGAAATAAAGAACACATGGCCTATTCAGTAAGAATACTAAAATAATTGTTCAATTGTTACTGTGATAAACTATAGAACAAAAGTGTACATTATTAATTTCTACACAAATATGTATACTTGAATAATATAACCCTAAATAAGTAGAATGTTTCGCGAAAATATTTGTCTAATTAACGAAATACGTTAATTATTTCTGATATATTTAATTCAGAGCGGGAAATATCATTATCTTTCATAAAAAATTAATTCCCTTTCGATGTAAATTAAATGATTGCATGACAGAATTTTAAGCTGCTAATCCTATTTTTCTAAGATTACCCTCGGTAATCTATTTCCGCGCCAGCTCAAAAATGCATATAAAACTGGAGCACAGTTAATCAAATAATGATAAAATAATAAGTTACCTCTAAAAAATGACTTTCACTGGACAGTCGTAAAACTTCAAATGGATCCCAAAGAAACAATTCCAGTAGTAGGAATAAAAATATAGCAATAAAGGCTAATTTATTTTCTATTCTCTTCCTCGTGGGGTCAACAAATCTCGACTAGCTTCTGCTGAATGCGAGTCCCGGTGGTCTAATTAACTTCAATCCAAATAAGTAATGGTTTCAAGAAAAATGAGAGGAAGTAAATTTTAGCATACCAGTATTATTTTTCAGTTTGTATAAATGTATAGGCTTCACCTTTACTCCAAAATTTACTGTAAAGCAAATTTTTATGAAAAAAAGGGTTTTAAAATGAGAAAAAAAACTTTTAAAAAGATTTCCCTATAATAAGACAACTGATAATGGCAAGGGAAATCTTTTAAAAGCTTTTATTCTTTTTTTTATTTTTCTGATTTTTTTTAAATAAAATCTCAAATATGAGAACCTAAGTAGCATTTATAACATACGTATTTCAAGTAATCACTATGGTAGATATTTCTCATATAGTTATATAACATTACGATTACACCAATTTAATTGGAATATAAGTCTCTCGCATTAAATGATAAGTATAATAGATTTAATATATTTTATTTGGATTACATGCCTTTGGAAAATTATTACATTGTTACATTCAATGTACATTTATATCTCTGAACAGGTTTTATTAAGGAAATATATTAAGAATATGCACCGTAGAACCAAAGTACTTTCACCAAGACCACCGTTTGACAACGCATTTCTTAATAAAGCTTAAGGTGCGATATCTAAAGGGAACTAAACATAGTGTATATTTATTTTTATAGCATTGGTATATAAATTGTCGCGGAAAACGTAAATTAGAAAATTCTGACGAGTTTTGACTTTCTGAATAATTACATGAGCCATGAATGATGATTGTGATGGTCCGAGACAGATTGCGATGGTCAGAGAGGGAATCAATCCTATAGCTTGTTTTGTGGGCTGTCATGACAGTCAACGAAGGACTGTAAAAAGGAGAGCAGGCGTCCATGTACCGTTAACAACTCAGGGAGTTGGACTATCCATTCCAATAAGATCAGGGGCTCCGTTGAACATACCACATGCGTCAAAATAGAAGTATTTCATATCACTCGAACCTGCTGTGGCTGTGTATCGCCTTTCTTATTTTGCAAATGCTTCCGATATCATGTATCGTTAACAGTGGTGGGTGTTCAACCTCGTGCTCTTTATTTTACTGTCTGTCATTTGTCAAGTAGGAATAGATACTCATAATGACAATTCATGAACAGCTCAGAGTTTCGAAGATACTCATTTCCCGTATTTGGACTCGTCGCAATATCTGTTCTTTCACAATCGCTTAGATCAGCAACCGTTCACAAGACTCTAAAGAACGATACTCCAAATCCTCCGTGTTAAATTATATAATGTTTCTCTTTACTAGTTTGTGCCTTTAACGACATCTACCTGGGCTTAAAGTCAAATATTGAAGCCAGTGATAAGATTTTGGCTGAGTTCAGTGGATATACTATGACCTCAATGTTTAAATTAAAACCCATCATTTATCTACTTGAAAGAATTTTCGCATTTATTTTTAGATTCAAATATGAAATTGGTATCAAATTTTATACAATAAATTTTAGAGTTGGTCAGTTTAAGTACACATAATTACATAACATGATATATCTAACCTTAATAATTCCTGAAGATTAAGGCAAAATTAAATTTTAAGTCGGCTTATTTTTAAGAAATTAAATTGATATGCCAAAGTCTTCTATTTTTAGCATTTTTAATCATGGAAAATGTTTTTTCCTAATTTGAAAGGTATAAAGTAAATAATATAATTCTGCCATCATTAGTAAAGAAATAGATTATTAAAACGTAATCTTGATTAAGAGTTGGCAATAAGTAAATTATAATAATAATCTAATCTTTTCAGGACTTTTAATGAAATAATGAAAAGGAATAACACTTAAAACGCTTGTTTCAGAGACCTTTCAGCGTAATTTGATTTTAACAAACCTCAAGAAGTCTGAAATTCGAAAAAAGATTTACGATCATCGAAATTCAAATAGAATTAAGGAAGTATCTTTATTCATCTAGATCTTATTATATTACGATGTAAATAAGAAGTTATTAGCTTTTAATTTGTAAGAGCGTTTTCACTTGCAATAAAGGAACCGGACTCGGAATGGAAATTAATGGCGATGGCAGCCATTTGGTGAAATGCCAACAACACACCAGTCTCACATCTTATTGCTTCATAAACTGCTGATCATTTCAAATGGATCGCAACTGACTTGTTGTGAGAGAAAAAAGTTTTAGTCAAATTAATAATCCGTTTTTTTTTTTCCTTGAATTAAAAAAATGATAACATTAAAACTAAGATTAAAATGATTATTTTTGGCAACAATCCATTTATTGAAATAGAGAAGATTTCGTTTTCTTTTTGAATAGAGTCGGAGGCTTTTAATACTCCGTTTATATTTATTGGATGGTTAAAGAGAAAAAAAAGGATTAAAACTCATTTGTAATATTTCTTTCATGATTTTTTATAGTACATTTTATTTCATTTTAAGTGCTGTGCAATACAGTTCTTCTTAAAGGGTGTCCATTATTTTGTTTAACCCATAATAATTTTAAGAGCATAGAAACATGTTTAAAACAGAATATTGGCTGGAATATAATGTGTGTTGAGATAAGTATTCACTATCAGTTGCTTAGGAAAGAAAATTTTGAACTTTTGAGAAATTCTTAATATTTAATACAAAAATAGCAAAATATTTTTCTTTTCTCATATTTTGTAATAACTGTTAGCATTATCGCTTTTGTGTGTAGGGAAAATGGAAAAACCCTGAACAAAATCAGACTGACCTTTATTTTTTGTTATTTTTATTATGTACATACTGTGCAAATATTTGCAATTATTAATTCGAAATTTTTTGTAATAGATTTATAAATAATATAAGAATGTTTTGTAATTTATAGATTATGTTAGAATCTGAGTACAGCATTTCTGAGCAGCACTTTAGAGCAGCACTCCTCTGAGTGAGTATTTGAGTAATAATTAAAAAACTGTTATTATGGTTTTATTTCTCAAGATGTTTCCAGTTGCTTTAAGAATGCTGAATTTATCTTTTCAATACATATGTTTTAAAATGTTAAAATTTATGTCACTAAAACTTGTTACTTTCTTTTGAATGACTTTGAATAAAATTTGTAATTTTAATATGAAATGAATATTTGATACATAAGTATCAAAGTGTTTGATATTATTTGACACGTATATCAATGAAAGGTTTTGCATCAACGTCTGCAGTCCAGTTTCAAAATTCCTAATGAACTATGCAGTAAAATTTTGAATTATGGAGCTTTTATAGAAACAGAATTATTTTCTAAATATTGAAACATAGTCATATGTAAAGCAAGAAGTAAAGAAAGGCTTAAATTATTTTAAGCAATCCTTCATGTAAGCATTTCATGTCACATTTTCAGTTCACTTTCATTACGACTTCTTAAAATATTTTTATATTTGGCAGAAATGTATGTAAATGTATATAAATATAGAAGTATTTCAGTAAATAACTAAATACAATACTTACATTTTGGAGCTATTTGCTTAGTGATGTGTTTATTGTAAGTAATTATTACCAGATTATAAAATCAGGTTATTCTAATTAAAAAGGAATTTAAAAAAGAATATACATTCAATGGTTATGACAATAATGGATCATTCTTAACGAAGTCATATCAATCTACAAATGAAAAATGTTATTTATAAATCATTTAGTATTCCAGTAAATTTATATTAGAAGAGAGAAATAAGAAATTTTGGTATCGAATTAGGTGGCCTATACTTTAGGGTGCTCCAGATTTTCCCGTCAATTTGGCGTTGTATTATTAGCGATGAGAGTTTATTTCTGGTTTGTCTGTCGTGTTTCCAGCACCATCTTGTTTCTGCAAACATGCATAAAAACAAGCTTGGTGGAAAAAAATCTTTCCTTTTGGCAAGGGACACGCTAGAGCAAATTGTTCTTATCAAATTTGTTATGTATCACAAATATAAACAAACTTATGAATGATATTGAAGTAATTTTTGAAAAATATGTATTTGAATATTTCCATAAGCAAAACGGCATTCATACATAGGAATAAATGTCCACATTCTCTGTCGCTACTTACTGCAAATGAAGGCTTCGACTACTGTCATTCTGTTGGTGGTGAGCGTCCCTGTCTTGTCCGAACAAATGGCTGTAGCGTTGCCCATGGTTTCACAGGCGTCCAGGTGCCTCACCAGATTGTTATCTTTCATCATTTTCTGCGAAGAATTATTTAGGAAAAATTAAAAAAGTGAACCTTAAGTACGAAGTATTGTAAAACTTAAAATTAACACATTAGACTTCGAAACATTTATTATTTTACAATTACATGAAATTACTAAATATAAAGATTTTATCCCAAAATTGTGAGTAAGTCTTCTAAAATAAGGATAATTATCGAATTTGGGAACCACTTTTATTTGGTGCACTTTTTTTGTTATGGTTTCCAGGTGAATATTTATTACTGCAAACATACAGATTGAAGTCAGCCATTTCACTGGAAGATATGTTTTTTTTATTTTATTTTTTATTTATATAAGGTAAACAAGAAAGTTCCTGCCATTTTTACAGAAATTGTAGACTACTGTTAGTCCTCTATAAATAATCACCATCAGCATCCAGCACCTTCTGCCAACGTGTCGCCGGTTTATGAATCCTTTTGCGATAAAACTCCGTTTTGTCCGCAAAGAAGTCTGTGAGGGCTTGGTGCAATTTTTCTTCATTGGTGAAGGATTTTCCATGAAGATGGTTGTCCAGAGAGTGGAAGAGGATGTAAGTTTCCCAATCAAGTCGCTGTGCAGTATTCATGGCCGACCGCGCGATATGCGGCTTCACTCGATCGTTAAAGAACGTTACTCCATTGCGATTAGCCTGTCCCGCAGCAACCCTTTGGTCCGTGGGCAGCAGCTTATATTGCACCACTTCGTCCTACCAGACACCAACCTCATCACAGAGGGGCTAATCTCTCGACCTGACTTTGTCAAATCAATTCCTAGGAGTATGTTTATTTACAGCACGATCCCCAAATGCTTGACTTATTCGGAGACTCGATATAGCAGCCGATAAAACCCAATTCGAAATCGTAAAGCAAACAACACCAAACGAGTTTCTTTGATTATCAATTTCTCTTCGCTACTGTATGAATTACGATTGATGAATGTGCGCGGTGGACCTGCTTTTATAATGACTGATATTACTATTCTCGATTGACCAGTGTCTCAACCACTTTATATAGTAAGTTGCATACTTATCTTCAATTCATTCAATGGGAACAAGAAAATAGCAAGAACTTTCTTGTTTACCTTGTAATTTTATATTTTTATTTTTCGTTATAATTTTTATGTTTGTTATGTTTATTATTTTTGTTACCAACGAAATTTATCCTATGAAAATAATAATTCATTTTAAAGCCTATTTATCGGATAAAATTATTCAAATAACCAATTAGTTAACTAACGCAAAGCTCTGTAATGTCAATCTCGAAACAATAATAGGAGTGATTTTAATTATTATAATTATTATATTAATTATAAGAATTTCATTATTATAATTTCTCTTGTCATATTTTTAAAATCAATTTATATTTCAACGGGGAGGATGTACTTTTTTACAAGAATGATCGCAAATAATTATGCGATTAGAACGTAGTATTATTGTTTGAAATTTCGAGTGCTGTTTTCAAAATTGATTTTTATATGAATGTTTTTTATACTTTCAGAGGCAATTCAAAAACTCATTAGTATACATTATTCTTCTTATTTCATGTTTGTATAATGTTCTGTCAGATTGAATTTGGTGGCTAATTTCCTTTGGCAACCTGAGGATTCATGTCGCCTATGGTAAACAGTTTGGCGCCAACTCACTTCTATTATGGAAAGTTAAACTAATAATGATATAAAACAGAGAGTGAGAGGCTTCAATTTTAGGATTAAAAGAAATTCATAAATAATCTAAAAGGATTATTATATGTGTTCATGTATCTCGGCAAAATGCAAAATCCATTTCATTTGATTCTGACAGTGAAATTATCACATATGACACCAAATTATTTCTTAATAGTTAAGGAATTTAGAAGATAATGTTATGTATTAATTAATTTTTAATAAAGTACTGTACTTAATATAAATCGTTTGAAAGAAAATATAAATAAATGCTTTAAGTTCAGACTGAATGGCTGTAAATCAAAGTAGGATTTCATTTAAAAATATTATTTTTTTTAAATATATTATAATATTTAATTTAATAAGACATAAACAAAAGTTTCTGAAGTATAAAGAAAATTGTAAAATAACTAAATATTTTCTCTTGCGTAATAAACAAGCGCATTCCAAAATTGTTTTTGCTTATAGAAAAATGTTTTACGAGATAATCGCAATATCTAAAAAGGAATCAGATTTATATGCGAAATCATTTTCCTCTAATCAATGCTATATTTAAAATTGTTTTGAAATTAGTATTAGATTAAAAATAATTTGTTTTTTAAATAAAAACCAAATACTGAGATGGATTAAGCCTTATTTTGTATGAACTGAAAAATTTCAAAACTATTTTCCTTATTATATTGAAAATCTTATAAATTTTGGATAAAATCTGCGTTTATTTTTAAAAAAAATCATCATTACTTTATTTTTCAAGTAATATATATTTGAAGGGAGTTATACAAAAAATTATTTAGCTTTTTAAAAGTTAAATGCACTTATGCATTATCCCCGTTGATAGTTTTCAGTAGAAAAAATATATCGCTAAATGTTATAAATTGTAAAAAAAAAAAAAAAAAAAAAAAAAAAAAAAAAAAAGAATTCCAAATGTCAGGGAAATAAACAGAACAGTTAAATTACATTTTTATTAAAAGGAATAGATTTTTTATTTTTAATTCATAATATTTTTTTAATTTGTATGCGTTAAAAATAAAATATATAAAATATGAGCATTATTGCTATAAATTATTTGGCGCTGTATCGCAACATTTCTTTTTCATAGAATTGATGCATGCGGTAAGTACCTTGACGGAGTAGGCTAGGGCGAGGGTGACGGCGAGGGGCAGTCCCTCGGGCACAGCGACCACGAGCACCGTGACGCCGATGATGAGGAACTTGACCAGCATCTGGGAGTGCTCCGCTTTCCACGTGTTCTCGTTCACCACGAACGTCGTGATGGCGAATCGAATCATCAGGATGACGACTGTGAAGGCCGCGATGGTCGAGCCTGCGAACAGAGGAAGAGCTCTTACCCCAAAGCAAACATTCATTCATATTTCTTACTTTAAAAAATTTTATAAACTTAAGATTTTTAATATAAACTCTTGTCAGAAGCTGATGGCTACTCCTCTAGTCTTCAATTGGATAAATCTGGTATTCGATTCTCGCTTCAAGTTTA
Organism: Latrodectus hesperus; assembly: GCA_037975125.1. Lineage (NCBI taxonomy): Eukaryota > Metazoa > Arthropoda > Arachnida > Araneae > Theridiidae > Latrodectus > Latrodectus hesperus. The sequence continues at coordinate 29,274,641 of CM075860.1, read as the reverse complement.
GGTTGGTTGGTCGCTCAACGGTTATTGGTTGAACGAGAGCCATTCAGATAAGGACCATTAGCTTAATGCATATTCGAAACCACTTCAGATATCTATTCCCGGGGTGGGAGTCGTACTCACGAAACATGGAACTGAAGACTAAAGAGCTAACCATTGGGTTGTCAACTTGGCCTGGAACTTAGGGCCCAGTTAAATGGAATTATTAATAGTTGCGCAACAAACAAATCAAAAATACGACTTTAAATTACATTTTGCACTCATGTTTTTGAACAGATATAAACTTAAAATGCAGAGAAAAGTAACTAAATTCATAAAAAATAAACTGTTTCTGGTTTACAAAATAACAAAAAATAAATTTCTTGGTTATTTTGCTTCAAGGATTATAATATGTTAAAAAGAGAAATTTATAAAAAAATCATAAGTTACACATTGTTTAAATTTAATTTAAATTTTAATTCCGCAATTAATTTAATATCTGCACAAAAATACATAGATAAAATAACTTCTAGTTACAACTATTTAAAACCATTTATTATAATGTAAAATAATTGCCTTTTGAAACTCTTAATAGTTTCATGATATATTTCAAGAAAATTTCCTGAACTTTTGAAAGTAATTTATGATTAAGATATATTTACCTAATATGTTTGAATACAGCTGAATAGTTAATCTTATTTTTATGATTAAGAAATATTTATACACTTATGCTATGCAAGCAATATTTAATATTCCTTAAAATTAGTTCGGTAGGAGAAGTATTGGATTATAAAGAATGGAATATAAAATATGTAAACATCAAATATAAACAAGCAATTTTGTATTCTTTGTCTATCTAAATAGAAAAAGTGTTGAATTTGCATGCACAAAAGTTAATAAATCAAGAAGTTATATTTATTTACATTATAATTTTTGATATTCCTTTTATATTTTATAGTTATTGGTTTCAATTATATTCTTGAAATCAAATTGTAACAAGAATTCGCATATTTAATCATTTATCTTTTTGCCTTATTTTTTCCCTAGTCAAATTTTTACTTAAAAGTTTCAAAAATAATACTCTACATAGTATAACTATACTCATATAAAAATAAAAATGTTTATTTCATATTCATTTGCTATTATTCATACAAAATATAATTGATATTTTAATCAAAATTTCCTGCTCAACTCTTTTACTTTAATTACTTTTCCTTGATAAATTTCACATTATATTTGTAGTGGCAGTCGTATTTTGAAGTGATACGTGTAAAAGTACTGTTGTTATTAAGTTTGTATAAAATATAAACGGACTGAGATTTTCCCTGTTTTCCTAATGAAATAACACTTCACTGCAATTGCGAATATTAAAAAGCAAAATTATTTTGCCGTTACTTTCAAAGGTATATAAGTATTTAAAACTGAAATATCATCATTTATATTTGTGATCCACCCCGCCCCCCGTCCAAAGAAATGAACAAATTTAAAGAAAAGGATTGAACATGTTAGTCATCCTTTTTCACATATAATTATCATCATCATTAAATATAAAATTTCTATTCCACTTTTAACGCTAAAATTTTATATTCAGTGATTTAAAATGGTTAAGTAATAGCATATTCTATAGGTCAATATATTAAGCCTATTTATTAAAAACTGAGCATTTACTTATTGAATTACACTCAGATAAGGAAATTGTTTTAAGATTCAAGAATCACGCGTGACGGAAATACGTTATGCATATGAGTTTTTACAATAGAATTTATTTAAGTTAAAATAAAAGTATTCTATGTAATAAACTAAATCAAAAATTTATTTGTATTTTATCATTTAGCGTTAAATACTTCTTAGTTACTTCCTTTGCGATCAATTATTCCATCTTGTATTCTCAAATAAGCAAACAAATATCGTCTGAATGCATAACGAGTCTGACTGCAACAGCATTCAAATAAAAACACTTAGTTATACTCTTGCAAATTAATATAAATTGTAATATAAGCGATGTCTTCCGATTTATAAATATAACCTCCAAATGACCTTGAAAGACACTTTGAAGAGAATCATCACAATGAGCTTTTACTCAAGTCTCCCCAAATATAAGTGTTAACTCTTAAAATAATAATTCTAAGCCTGAATCCTAAGATAAAGATAATTAATTGTATACGTCTTCATATTAATATCACCGATGGGATGATTTGGTAGATGTGTGGCGACTCATAATCGTCTGATTTTTGATTGATAGCTTTTGAAACTAGTTCTCATAAAAAAAAAAAAACTGTTGGCATTAACTTATAATTTGAAATCGACAGGAGAGAATTTGTAAACATTGTAAGAATTGCACATCGTCGTCTTATTCTATTGTGTTTAATTTTATTGTTAATAAATATGCTCACATTAAAATGAAATGTACTATTGATAATTACAAAATAACAACAAATGCGTCTTTTTTCCCTTTCAAATAAGACAGTGATTACAATTTGAAAAATTTAAAAAATATCATTTTAAAAGAATTTTTCTCAAATTGTTATTTTTATCTAAAAATTTTTATTCAATAACTAAGAAATCAGTTTTAGAAACACAAGATATTAAATATTTATAAAGTCAACACTAGCAATACTCAACAATAATAGTTACGCCTGGCACCTAATGTTAAAACAATTTTTCGAAATAGAATACGCACTCAGTTACGAAAGTTTTTCTTTTAGCCTAAATTCATTTTGGGTTGCTATTGTCTAAAATATAGTACATCAGAATGGCTTCTATTTGTGACAAGCAACGATGTTTTTCTAAAATAAAATAAATTTCACCAAAAGAGACAGAGAGAGAAGATGGATTGTAAATACATTGAAAACAAAATCTGATATTCTTTATTCCCTCCATCCAGAGAAGACAGTAAATATGTTCTGTCATGAAATGGATGAAACAACTTTTTCTTCTTTGGAGAAGAGTTACAAAATAGATGAAGAGTATTAATGCCCAAAAATATCATGGTGCGAAACATGAAATTATGCATTCTCTCAAAATGTGATCCAAAAATTTGAGCACAATGCTCTAAGATATCATGTGGTAAATGCTGTTTGATTGATGAGTGTTTGATGTAGAGATGGGTGGTTCTTGTATTCTAAGGAATGATCTAAGCAGTGCATGCAAAAGACAGCTCTGATCATGATTTAATAGAGATATTTACAGAGAGAACATGCATTTATTTAGACAAAGTTTCAATTGCAGTTGGATTTTCAAAATTTCTATTTCTGCAAAAACAGAATAAAATCTCTGATAATTTTATCAACTTTAAGTTTAGTTTACTTATCATTCAATTTGCATAATCGGGATAATTAGATAGGGAGTTACATTTTAAAGCAGAGAACTAAGTATTGAAAATATATAAACCCAAAGTTATAATCGAAATTATGAATTATTAACTATAGATCCGAGTATTAAAATCATAGAATAGAAAAATGCGGTAGATTAGCTGGTCAAAAAACCATGTATCACAGTAACAATTTCTTTTTCAGAGACTTTTATTGTTATAAAAATCTCATAATAATTTATTGATTATAACAATTGTATTTTAATTGCAATTAAGCATGTGGCTATCTAGTAAAATGCAGATATTGTAATAATTTTTATTCAAGTTATGTATAGGCCTTGAAATATCTGAGCCAGTATTAAATTTTCCTCACACCTTATTTCTTATATATATATATATATATATATATATATATATATATATATATATATATATATATATATATATATACACACATATATATAAGCTTAATTTCTGCTTTTTGGATGATTTTGTAATATAAATTAAAGAAATAAAAGGTAATAAAAAGGTAATAAATAGTATTCTTTTTTAGAAATTAGACGCACACATCTTTCATTTTAATGAAATTAAATTTTTCATTGGAACAAATAAGAAATATTTCTGCCCGTCCAGACTAGTAAAATGGAAATTAAAAGAAATGAGAAAAATTAAAAAAATTACTTCACATATATAAGTTTTTATTGCGCATAAAATTTTGTATTCAAAAGGAAAATATTCCTCGAAAAAAAGTAAAATCACAAAGAAAGAAGTTTTTTTATAATGAAAAGGTTAAATTCTATAAAAATTTAAGAGTGAAATACTTTCTAAAAAATTTAAATATTGTCTAAAAAAATCAATAGATTTCTTCTTTCGGGAATTTTATCTCCATATAATTTGCTTGAGAAAACGTCTTTAGATTAATTTTATTTCAACTGATAAATTTCATCTTTTCATGCTGATAAAAGTAAAAAGTATGAAAGCAATATATTTTATATTTCATAAAGCCTACTGAAAAGAAATGAATAATTTTAAACCTAAGCACTTTCTAATGCCACCTCTTCCCAAAGCGTTGTAAAAATAGTAAGCCTGAATTCTACAGAAAAACACAATACTTGCATCAATATTGAAACCACAAAAAAAAAACTTAATTTAGCATATATTTATTTTTAAAACTTTCGTCAATAGTTCAAATCAAAAATGAACGTATTAACAAGAAATTCTTACCTTACTTTCTTTTGATATTTTTTTTAAAAATATCATAAATTGAAACTGAATGCGAGACAATTATTTCCTTCTTTTCTGTTATATAATACCGTTAGTGTTTTAAAAACATTTAGCATGTTTCACGCTACGTTTTTATATTATAGGAGATAAAAGTTGTTTAGAAGTTCCTCTGAGCCTTCATTGCTTATTTGCCTTCCAAAAGGACCTTTCGTAAACAGAAGTTCAATGATGCGAGTGACAAAGATCCACTCAAAGAAAACTCTCAAGCACCCACTTCATGTGTTGCATGCATATCGCTGAAGGACAGCTTCTGTATCATGTGATCAAAGAGTGACTAGAGTCTGACTTACGGTATGCCTCTCCGAAGAGTTTTCCAAATTAAAAATTATAAGACTAAGACACTAATAAAAGGCAGAAATGTAAGCCTAATAATGATGGAAACATATGCTATGCTGATAAATAATAACTTGAAGATTTTCCCCAGCTGTTATCAAATTGTTGCACATGTACTCATCAACAAATTAAGCAATTCAAATATTAGTCTGATTCACGGAATATTTTTCTATTTTATTTTTAAAATCATTTTAATTTTATACAATAAAAAAATGTGTACTGTAAAAAAATAACTTAAAAACAAACCATTTTCTATATCAAGATATAAAAGTTCACAAAATACAATGAAAATAATCTTCAAAAACATATTTTCAAATACAAATTATACAAAAATAATTATTTTATATTTACTCGAAGTATAAATTGATAGCGATAAACAAACGTAAGAGCTCATTTTAGAAATTTTTAATGAGTTCTTATAAAGTTTGAGAACAAAATGGCGTAGAAGCTTTCAGACGCTAATGGAGTAATAACCTGCAATATCGATCGAGTTTTATTTTAACTATAATTATAGAAGAAAAAATTTTAAAGCCAAAATAGTCACGAAAATATCTTGAAATCAAAGATTGCTATTCCTACAATTCGCTACTATAAATGAATTTTAAAGTTGCTTATTTTAAAATTAAATGGAATTTTCTGACAGCATGAAAATAAAAATGACATTTTTTTGTACTTTTATTTATAAAGTTACTAATATGCATTAAATTACTAAATACATATTTAAAAATTACGTAGTCTTTATAAATGCACCATTCTAAAGCTGGTACACCATGTAATCTACAGACAAACAATCGAAGTGATTTTAAACATATAAACATTAAAAAAACCATATTCACAGATCGCAAAGGAGAAAACCTGGAAAACTTCAATGTGTATGTGATGAACAACTACGAAAAAGCAAATTAGACCCAACGATTCTGTACTAGCAGTTGGGGTCAAACTCAAAACCTTTCGTTCAAATCAGGAAGAGCTAATAACTGGAAAACCAATTAAAAATCTTATATTTGGACCACAGCTAATAAATGTCTAAAAACTTCAATTCAAGCACAACGATATACTAAATTGTACTCTTTTCCAGTTTTTCACTTTCAATCTTTTTGCAGAAAAGAAAAATTATATTTTTTAAAGTTTAATTTTGCTAATTACACTACTGGCCATTAAAATTGCTACACCAGGAAAGCGGCACACCACACACGTGAAAATTGAATGACAGGTAGAACTTGTTGTGATATGCAAATGATTAGATTTTCAGCGCATTCATACAAAGCAGGCGGCAGTAGCGACATCAACAATGTGTATAAAACCAGAGATTTGACAGCAGTTTTCTCATACTTAATTTCCGTTTCAACATTATTTTCGGCAAAGAAAGTTGTTGTAATGCCCCGTGTAAGAAGAAGAAATGCCTATCAGCACGTGTCTGACTTTGATCGAGGAAGGATTATAGCCTACCGGGATTGCGGTTTATCGTACCGCATATATTGCTGCTCGCGTCGGTCGAGATCCCATGACTGTTAGCAGAATATGGAATCGATGGGTTCAGGACTGTCATACAGAACGTCATGCAGGATCTCAGCGACCCCCATCACTAACAGCAGAGAAGACAGTCATCTTATCTGCATGGTCACAAGGGATCGTACAGCCACGTCACGAACCCTGAGTCGAGAAATGGAGTCATTTGCAAGGCAAGTTTCTGCTCGAACAGTTCGACGACGTTTGCAGCAGCATGGATTGTCTGCACGGCGACCATGACTTCGGCTACCATTGACGCTGCGTCACAGATAGGAGCGCCTTCAATGGTGTGATCAGCGACGAACCTGGACGCGGGAATGGCATCACGTCATCTTTACAGATGAATCTCGGTTCTGTATACAGGACCATGATGGCTGCATCCGTGTTTAAAGGCATCGTGGAGAACGCGCATTACCAGCTTGCATTGGAAATGGTCATACTGGCCCATCTGCTGGAGTCATGGTATGGGGTGCCATTGGATACACGTCTCGATCACCTCTTGTTCGCATCGATCACCTCTTGTTAGCAGAACATGGAATCGATTGGTTCAGGACAATCATGCGGAACGTCATGCAGGATCTCAGCGACCCCCCATCACTAACAGCAGAGAAGACAGACATCAACACTTTGAACAGCAACCGTTACATTTCCGATGTGTTAAGGCCCGTTGCTCTGCCCTATCTTCGAGGCCTCCCTAATGCTTTGTTTCAACAGGATAATGCATGTTGCCCGTACTGTTCTGAACTTCCTTGATACAGAACAGGTTCGGCTGTTACCCTGGCCAGCACGTTCTCCTGATCTGTCACCAATTGAGAACGTGTGGTCAATGGTTGCCGAGCGATTGGCGCGCCATCACTCACCATCCATTACTGTCGATAAACTGTGGCATAGTTTTTAAGCTGCATGGATTGAGATCCCTGTACATGCCATACAATCTCCGTTTGACTCCATACCTAGGCGGATAAATGCTGTTATTGCAGCTAGAGGTGGTTGCTCTGCGTACTGATTTCTGAAGATCTATACATCCTAATTTCCTGTAAATCTAATCACTTGTTCTTTCCACTCTAATGTATGTGTCCAATAAATATCGTTCTGTTATTTGCATTCCTTCTTGGTGTAGCAATTTTAATGGCCAGTAGTGTATATTGAAATACTATAGTTTTTTCAATTGTATTAATGTCATAATTTCTGAGTTACCCATGCCTGATATTTGCTTCTATTGACATAAAATTTATGAAATAATATTTAATTTATAATCGTAATTGTAAAAGTTATCTTTAAAACATTCATCTTATTATAACTAGTATTTATCTTTGCAATTTTATTCCTGAATAACAGAAAAAGAATAAGTAAACGTATTATTTTTTTATATATTACCCTGTTTACTTCATATTATTGTTAAATGCTTTATTTCTCTAACACTGATAAAAATCTAATTTAAATTATTGGATTAATAGCCTATTAGTAAATATTTAGGTATTACTATATTCTATTTAATGGTTATACCTTTTTACTTAGAAACTATACATTATGTTGTGAAAAAAGAAATTCACATTATTTTAATTTTAGGTGAACTTTATTCAACATGTTTCGGATTCATTTTGTGCAAATGATTTAAAACAGTTTTTAGGGTTGATCCTCGGGTACTTGAATGACTTCTCACGTGACCCTGATCGTTCCTATGATCTTATCAAAATTTTCAACCAGAGCCTGCCTGTGTGAAGTTCATTTTCAAGACTAAATATTGGAATGACGGAACCAATATCGCTGGTCACTGGCTGTTACTCACATGTAGTTTGTCTTTATTAAAGAAAAACTGTACTTGCTGTATTTATATTTTTTGTACACGCAGAAGTTTTCACAAAAAGTATAGTATAATAAACCAAAGCGTAATTCAATACTATAATTTTTAGTGTTTTGAAGCCAAACAATTTTTAAGACTAATGTAAAGATCTCCTTTCAAAGGGTTGCATCGCATGTGGATGAGTGTGAAATTGATGATGGCCTGGCCAGAAAAGGCAGCCGTAAGGATACTGCTCATGGGGGCGGCCTTAATTTCTCAGACATCGCCACCCAGCTCAGGCAAGATGTCTGATCTTCTTGGAGGAGAGCCCCCGTGCGTGAATGGTATGCAGAAAATCCCCCTGGTGCTGCTGATCTGATTGAGGATGGCAATAGGCGAGATCAGACAATTCTCGCGAGATTTCGAAGTGGACACATTCGTGTACAGCGTCATGTGACGAGCCACAAATTTTATACCTTGTGCCCAAAATGCAGTGCGACTCAAGGTACTTCTGCTCTCATTTTGGCCTGCATTGGTTTAAATAAATGCCAGTTGCTTTTGAGCTCTGAGGCTGTGCTCAGTTGTTTGGAGGCGTTTGGGCTCATGGACCTGGTTTGATGATCAACCAGGAGGGATAAGCCACAACAAAAATTTTTAATCCTGGCCGCATAAGAAGTTTCAAACTTTCTCCACTAAGGGGCGCCATGGATGCCAACACTTGAAGTGGGTGTGGCCCTCCTTAAGAAGTTGAGTCTTCATCATTCAAATGGAAAATACAAGCAGAAATTTCTTGAGACTTGACCCGCCGTATTCAGAGATATCATTCCACAGGGAGGACATTGTGACTGCGACCTTTTAATAGCAGCCGAAGACATTTATGCACACGACAGTTATATAAATTTACAGAATAAAAAATGCAAGATATTTTTCAATTTTACATCAACATGCACATATAAATAATATGTAACTGATTTGTATTAGCATTAAAATTTATTAAGGCTCCTCTGTATTATCTGCATGTTCAATTAAATTAAAAACTATATCCTCATTTAAAAAAACATATCTAACAGAACTATTTCATGGACAAATTTCGGATATTACAAATTCAAAAATACACTGAGCAGCGGCAAAATTTTCTGTGATCCAAATATTTCAGAACTTTTATCACTAATTCGAGTAAAAAAAAAATAATAATTTTCTTAAAGTGTAAGAAAATTTTGGAATAAAATTTATAAGAGTTCTTAAAAATTAAAAAAAGAAATTATCTATAAAAATATAATATCAGTAGATAAATATTATTAAAACATTATCTGTAAATAAATATATATTCTTTTATGAATTACATAATAACTGTAAGATAACTTTTTTAGATATTAAAATCATTCCCAAATTAAACAACTCTTTAGAGGAAACACCAAAAATATCTACTAAATTCTAAACGTACATTTATTCTGATTGGGTTTTTGTGACTGATGTGAATTTTTAGAAATGAATGGAAATTGCTCGCTTATTTTTAATTCAATTAAAACTAATAGATATAAAGTACTGCTGATTTTTTTTTTAAATCGTCCTTGTAAATTTTTATTTATTAAGAAAGAATGCATCGTTTGGAAACTAATATTTTCCCTGTGTATACGATTTAAAAAACTGTCTTGATTAGCTTCGCTTGTAGCATAAATTTTTGTCTACACAAGTATCGTTTAAAAATCGTTTGAAGGATGATAATTTACCTGCGTATCCGATTTGAATGGCTAGCTTGGTTAGCTTGGCTTGTAGCACAGATTTCTCTTTGTGAGGATTACTGTCCTCAGAGCTCTTTTGGGGAGCCTCCCTCTCCACTTCATGCGGTGCTGTATCGTTTGGAATGTTTGCTTCTTCTTCCCCAGCTGCAAGAAAGTATTAATAAATAAACGGCAAGAAATACTTTTTTCATTCAGCCTTTATACTACATTTTCCATTGAATAAGAGAATATTGAAATAAATGTCAGCTCTTTTTATTATTTTCCTGCTTTTTAAGTGTGTTTTAATTGTATGGGAAGACCAATTACGTTCCATTAATCATATTACCTGCAATATTTCTCAAAACGCATAGAAGAGCATTGGTAATGGCATCACATGTGTCATTTTTGAACTACTGAGACTTTCAGACTATTTTAAACTTATTAACACTAGATATTATATTCACCAAGGATATGTTTACTAAACTTGTTTTTTCAGCTATTTTCAATATTAAAATTATCCCTAAAATATTATAACCAGTTTCTCTGTTGTCCATATATGTTTTATTTGTAAATATAAAATCATTTAAATGCAAGGAATATAATGTGTATTTTATATGCACATATAAAATCAACAGTATATTTGCTTATTATACGAATAAATAATACTTTTCATTGCCTTCTAACATAGCATACATTACGTACCCAAAAATACATTTTTAAATTTAAATTTAAATAAAAGTTTATTACAATGGCTATCTTTATTAACAAAAGGTTTTAATACTTTAAACAAATTGTAACATATATATATATATATATATATATATATATATATATATATATATATATATATATATATATATATATATATATATATATATATATATATATATATATATATATATATATATATATATAATCTGCATCAGCTCCTGCTTTTAAATAATTGATGTTTGTTTAATTTGTGTGCATTTTGATAAAGACAAAAGAATTTGCAATATTTAATTTATTATTATTTTAAACAGTTACTTTAAAGCTATCTCAATCAGCTTCCAACTTTTAATAATTTCAATTATTTTGTGTAAAGAATATTTAATTTTTTGACATTTGGCTTATGTAAAGAATGTTTTCTTGGCAGAATGTAATGATTTTTATATGGCTATGGTTACTATATAATCAAGATAATTATGTAAGTTTAAATTCTTAAATCTATTAACTCTCATGATTCTCATACCGTCTCTGATTTTTGTTAAATTAAACTGATTAAAGCAACTAAAAAAAGATTCTTTTGTCAGACTGAAGCATCATTCTAGAGATGTGGACGGCATTAAGAACCAAGAAGTAACAACTCTGAGTACAAAGAATTCGTTTACCTTAAAATATTTTAAGTCGATAAAATAAGAAAAGCTGGAAATAACACTAGAAGTTAATTTATTTAAAAAGATCAAATGAGCATAAATAGTTATCATTTTAAAATAGAAAGAGCGTTATCAAACAGGCGATAAAATGAATTAAAATACTTTAAAATACTGTCAAAAACCAATGAAATTATTCTAATTATATATCTTCGTATTTTATCTAAGTACTCATAAATTTAAAAAGGGTATAGTATTTTTTTGGCATCACTTTTCATTTTAATGTTGTCCATATTTTATTACTAAAATGTTTGTAAAAAGTTATTAGCCTCATATCTAACCATTATTTGAAAAATTTAAATCCCTTGAAACGCGCAGTTGATATTTGGTATTATAGTTTCTAGTATTTAATTCATATTTTATTTACTTATACCCATTTATAATACTTTAAAAATTAAAAGGCAAATTATATTGCTAAAGTTAATCATAAATAAAATTTATTTTTTTAAATTTACTATATTCATCAAAATCTCATAATAATACTTCTATAATTCAAATTTAACATACCTTAGACTATAGCACTCATAATAAGTTATTATATAGATATTATTCTAAGAAATGTTACATTTTATGTACAAAAAGTATATATTACAGAATATCGCAAATATTTCTGATAAATATGTGTGTGATTCCATATTTTTCGGGTATCATTTTAAAAATGTTTCTTCTCTACGAGTATATACATATTCTTAAGAAGCAAAAAAAAGATTAAGATTATTCTCTTTCATTAGCGCGTATATATATAAAAAATATTCTATACTAAACTTTATATGTTTTTGTGTGATGAAACCAATTATTTTTTTATTATTGTGGTAGTCTGTATTTTACAGAGAAAATTTTATTTCAAAAATTTAGAAGATTGCAGATCTCTCAACTGAAAACTGAACTCGTTGGCAAGACAACCCCCCTCCCCCCACATCCATTTTCGTGATCGGGGATCCTGGAGTGCGAAGCATTTATTCCGGTGAGGAAGAAATCAGTCTAACATCAAACCCCCTGTGTTGCTTGGCACTCAGTTTTATCGACCCTCTGAGAGGATAAGCGCCAACTCGCGTCCCGAGGACTGAGCCTCGAACTTAGAGCGGTCCTCCTTGGAAGCAGCAAATACAGCGCCGGCCTTCCTACTTCTCCATGTAAATAGTTGAAAGAATTTTTAGTAAAAAGTATTGCAATAAATTATAAAAGTATTTTCTCAATAAGAAAATCCGGTTAAAACAATGTTACATTCTCTAAGAAATCATTTTAATATTTTTTTATTAAAAGAGATGCATTGAATTTTACTTTGAGCAGTTCTCATATCATTCTCATAAAAAGCCTTTTATACCTATATTAGCTTAGTTTTTCTGACAGAATATATAACTTTTTATGTATTCGCTCATGAATGCGTATGATAGTACATATATTTTTTCTTTTATAGACACAGCATAGTAAACAGTCGAATGCCTATGGCATAAAAATCGAAGACCTTCGTCAGGCATTTTAATATTAACAGTGCATTTTACCCTCCTGGAGAACGTTTCATTGATAATGGGGCGTATTCACGTTTCGCAAGGGAGGAAATCAGGAAAATTTCCGTAGATCCTGTCGATTAGATGCGCACGCGTAACCACAACCTCCATCTCAGCAGCGACTGATGCTCTGAAGGGTCGTCCTGTTTCAGTACGGGGGTGTGCTCAGTGCTTCATACCTCAAGCAGCCCATGCATCTGAATGGCAAACAATCAAAATGGGAATCAAGTGAGGGTTCATACGTTTAGGACGTGGCTTCTGTACTGCATGCTCCTCGTTTTTGGCCGCTCCCAGCAGGGTGAAGATGATGCCGGCCTGCGAATTGACGCCCACCGCTGCGACCACCATCTTCCCACTTCCTTCCATCACGTGTGTACCTGAAACGGAATGCAGAAGTGAGATGCACGGTCCACACCGGACACTCCTGGAATTTCTGGCAGGATGCCTTTGTTTTACCTGAGAGTAACATGGGATCGAAATCTTCCCCCTTCTTCACATGGTCGGACTCCCCGGTTAACGAACTTTCATCCACTTTCAAGTCGTTGCTTTGGATGATGACGCCATCTGCTGGCAACAGGTCTCCTGTGAAATGTAAAGCAGTTTAAGTATTTACAAACTCAGGAAAACACATTTCATTTCCAAGATTTACCAAGTCATTGGAAATGTATTCAAATGACAAAATACTCCAAACGTTTGCTTACAATTGAATGGGTGATATTGTTACATATTTTATTTATATTTCTCTCTGGCTTTGCTCACAAATTAAGCAAAAAATATTTCTCAACATCCTTCCTTTTATGCAAACAGAATGGGGTGACAAACATTTTCATACAGCAAAGATTTTTTTTAATCTGCAGACTAAAGAAATTACATATAATATTTTATAGACAAATATAATGAATCTAATGAAGAAAAAACAATATCCATAATTATTACTGAAATTGAAGGATTTATTATGTCTTTCAGCTCAATTTTCTCTTATTTTACCCACTTCTGAGAAAAATCAAGCATTTAATATTTCCCTACGTCACTTCTTGTTTTTTTTTCTGCATGACTTTACACTAGTTTTCTTCTGTGTAACTAATTGAGCAGTTTTTGATTTTCTTGCCACCAAAAGAAATAATGTAGTCATTGACGTGAAGAAAAATACACACATTCATTTAGTTTAAAGCAAACAAAAATAAGCAGTGATTTATATTTTTAATTTAAAAATGGATTTTGTTTTAAAACTTTATTATTAAAAATTTATGATTTGTAATTGTATAAAAAAAACTTCTAAAATACGTGTTTAAAATACGAGTATAATAAGAGTACTTTAGCACAACTATGTCCTCATGGTACTCGCTATTTTTTATAAATGCAATTAGAAATATTCCATACAGTTTTGCTAAATAAATAAAATTAAATTAAAGGACTAAATGTAGGACATTCAGTCCTTTAATTTCATGTTCGTTTTATGACACCAGTACTTAGTCTATGCGAACACAGTTTCTTTATTTCACGGCAATTCCCATGGAGCCCAAACCTGCAGACCCCACATCCGACGGACGATCCTCAGGTGCGAAGAGAAGGCCCCGGTTAGGTGGTCAGCCTCACGCCAAACCCCACTGTTTTGTTCCCCAGCATGTTTAGTACTTATTTTTATAGACCCACTGATAGGACTGAGGGAACCTTGCCCAGCCCGAGGATCCAACCTGGGACCAGTGCCTTGGGAGAACTACCATTCTGTACTGTGTAAACTTATTTAAAAAAAACGCTAATTAATATCGGCTTATTGCAAATAATTAAAACTGTTAAAATATTGCTAAAGTGTTCATCATTTATTTAGTAAATTATCTAAAGTAAAAATTTAATATTTATGATGTTAAGTATATTATACTCTGTATCATTAAAATTATCACTCTCTCACTTTTAAGTGTTTCTAATTCACAATACCCGATACTTAAGGCATCCACACAAGTTCAAATATTTTTTCTTAAAAATATATTAATTTTAATCTGTTATAAGCTGAGAAAATGAATTGAAATTCTTTTGAAAATGAAATTCAAAATGTCATGTATTGCCACGATTTTTGAAGAACATTGATATCTAGATTGAGAGAGAGAGAATATTGATTGAGAAGAATATGTGAATATGATATGAATTTTTTTTTGTATAGCTCTTCTTTATTTCGTTAATAAATACTTTCACTAATATAAATGAAATAATAATGAATAGTTTCACTAATAATAAAATCAATAACAATCATTTGCGATATGTGAAGTCCAGCATATTCATTGGATTTCATTTCATAATATTATTTCTTCTCTCTTAACCTTACTATTCTAATAATAATATTAAAATGGTTTTGGAAAAAAACACACAGACATAATAAGGAATGTGATGACATCATCGAAGGCTCGTGATTTTATTGTTGTTCATGAGTCGACGTATTGATTCACACAATTTCGAGAGTGTAGTCGTAAGAATTGCAGTGGTTTAATCTCTAGATTCAGAAAATTTCTAAATTTGCGGATTATATTTATGTGGTGGCTTTAAATAATCATTAATTGTTGGATAATGAACAGAGAATATTTATTCTTTTTTAAGATATATATTATCCATAAAATGAGATATAAAATTTTTTTCACTTCATTCAGTAATCCATCAAGCAATATTAATTTTAATATTTGTCAACATTTTATTTACTTTACCCCTTTAAAAACTCTTCACATTTATCCTGAAATTACAGATATATAATTTTTACATTAATTTAATCTCTGTATATCGAATTAAATAGGTAACATAACGGGAACTTCTTTATTTTCATAGCCGCCATTTTTGAAAGACCTCGAATATTATTATTTAATCAATTTTAACTTTGAAAATGATTATTCTTCTCAGAAGAGAGATTTCTGGTTACAAATCATACAAGTCATTGATTATATTTATTAGAGGTTTGATAAAAAAAAATACGAATACAGTGAATATCATTTCCATTTTGTTGGTGCAGATGATATAATTGAAAAATGGTTCCATCGATATCAAACAAAATATCACCAATTGAATCATTTTACGATCGATTTTTCCAAAATAATTTTATTGGCCTATATTATTTTTACACAACTACCACACTTTAGTTTAACATAAATTAGTAGCAACTAACACAATTACTAGTTTATTTCTATATATATTCTACGTGTCGTGAACAAAAATGGCGTTTTGGCTAGATTTGCGCCGGAAAAATTAATCAGTGTTACATAAATGAAAATATGAACTTAGAGTTTCGTCAGTTTCGCTTTTATTTTTCTCTGTTATTTTAAGTAAAGACAGTCATTTCCATCACATTTGCAGAACGTCATTTCAATTTGCAGAAGTGAACGAACACCAACTCATGTACATTACAAACTCTTACCTGTACAGCAATAAAATGTAAGCACATTTTAGGGATGGATATTTATATGAACTCATCATTTGTATTTTTAAAGTCTATTAATAACATATCTCTGTCCATGCTTTTATCCAATTTCATTGAACGTGATATAACCAAAAGAGGTTCACGTGAAGGAAGTCTGTAGGACTCAATCAATGCCGACCGAACTGGAAAGAGTGGACTCACCGTACTTGACTTGACAGATGTCACCGGTAACGATGTCGCTGACGGATATCTGCATCACCTCTCCCCCTCTTATCACAGAGAATTTGTGCTCGTGCTCGATGCGGTTCTGAAGTCCACGGAATTGCCGCTCTTTGGTGTAATCGTTGAAGGCCGTCACCAGCACCACGATGACGACGGACACCAGGATGGCCACGCCCTCGATCCATCCGGCTTCGCTCTCCCCATCGTCGTGTCCTGTAAAGTCAAGAAAGTTTATCACACATACAAGCAGAAAAAATTACATCTAAAAACCCACGAACTAATACACAAAATCATCAATTTTATACCTTAATATGGCCAAAATGAGCATAACGGTCACATATGTATTTATTTTACAAAGGCCAAATATTAGCGCTTAAGCCATTAGTTCGAGTGCTCTTCAATGATTCTTGACAATTTATTGAGAAAGTACGACACAATTATTTAAATGATCAAAAGTCATCAGTTGATCATAGTCACACAAAGGCCACTTTGGGAATCCACCACTCAAATTCTGTAGAGATGGTCCTGCAAGCATCCATGTCGGTCCTCTAAATAGAGCCACCTTTCTTAAAAAACAGGTTCTCTCCTCCCCCAGAATTTTCAAGCAACTCCTTGCACGTTACTCTTATATATGTCTATCAGGCGATAGATAACTAAATGTAGCACGTGGAAATTTTTTTTACTGCCAAAAAATTCATCAAGAACAATTAATTGACAAATATTGTTCTATAATCATGGTGAAAATGAATTATAGTAATTAAAGGTAACTCTTAATTAACAATATTTGGATAAAGTTTTTACCTTTTCAATTTACCCAAAGCAGTTAATCGCCAAATACAGGTTGATTTTGGCTGGGATCGAGCTTTTGATCGAATTTTAATAATGGATTATGAATAGTTTTTAATTAACCATATTTAAAATTGTAAACTAAGCATTTTTTCATTTGCATAAGTTTCATAGGACAAGAAACAATCAAATGTAGCAAATTTTAAGGTATTTTTTCCTTCCCTGAATATTTCTAATACGCATCCATTGTAGGGCTAAAATGAACAATAATTCACCGCTATTCATCAAGAAATTACCTTTAAAATTACAGTTCACCAAAGGCAGGAAATGGCTAAATGTAGCAAAATACGATAATATTTTTTATCGTTGCCAAAAATCCACCAAAAGTAATTAACTGTCAAATATAGGTGGATTTTGGTGATCAAACTTAATTGTATTGGACTATGGGTAATTATTAACTATCAATATTCCTAATTCTAATTTGTACCATTTAGAAGTCTAAAAGGAACATCACTATCATAGCTTTCCGAGGGTAAGAAGCAGCCAGTTGAACCAAAATTTAGTAATTTCATGCTCTGAAAAAATTTATCTAAAGCAATTCATCTGCAAATAAAGATTGATGGTGGTGTGAGCCTTAATTAGAGTGGATATTATGAGTAATTTTTAAATAGCGGTATTCACAATTCTAAATCACGCCATTTGCATTTTTAAATTTGTGTAGGAGTTCTGAAATATATTTTGAGGTATTTAATATCATTGCGGTTCATTACTGAGAATAAAAAAAGTAAATATCTTATCCACATTTAGTTTTTGGTAGGTTGAAATTGTATGAATCCTTGGCTGTTTGCATTGCCATAAAAACCACTGCATTCTCTTACATTAGTAGGTTACAGAAAGACACGAGAGCTCCCCCCCCCCTATATTTTCATAATTCTACTTTTAAGTGTGTTAAATGAATGTGTGTGTGTATTTTATTTTTCCATTCAAAATATCCTTAATTTCTTAGTGCAAAATTTTCATCTAAATTTTGGAAGGAAAAAATATCAAGTACTTTAAATTTTATGTCAATTTTTTTGTTTCAGCAAAGTGTTTTATTATAAGCATTAGAAGAAATCTGAAAAATAAATTTTTGCATTTTAGTAACTTGCAAATTCTGTTGAAACGAAATCAATTTGTCACTAAATAAAATTCTAATTATGCTACCTTATTTGGAAAAGCTAATCTTAGCTATTTTCTTACTTTACATTTTTTAAATTAATTTTATTAATAAAACTTCTCATTAAGGAAATCTACTGAAGAAATCTTACTAAGCATAATATTTCGCTCCAGTTAAGATCATGATTAACCCACTTTATTATAATTCTCATTGTTTTAAAATATCCATGACATCAGATTCCATCCAGATATCCCTGACATCTCGTATTGAGATAACTTCGTAAATGCGACTTGTCAACAAATTTACAGCGTGCTTTCAAATCACATTCTGCAAGCGGCAGCAAACAAGGCAAAGTTCACCATCGAAAGTCTGAGTGTCGTTGGCAATAAAAAAATCTATTCATGATTTTTATCAGTATACTGTTACAAACGAAAAATTATAATTAAGTATTTCTTAATTATAATTTTTCGTTTGTAACAGTTTTCAAAATTACTTGTGGATCTAAGTAATTAGTTTCCAAATTTTCAAATCTTAAGCGATTTTGTTTCCAAAATTAAACCTGTTGAAAATAAAACGTAAGAAAAAGCAAAATGGAAAAGACAAGACAAAACATTCACTTTATGGTTAGTTTAAATGAGCAAGGGGATGATTTAAACTTTTAACTTTTTCATGGTATTTTTTTTTCAGACTCTAAACTTTTTTTGTTGCAAGTTCACTGAAATTGCAGTTTACATTTGACCTGTTGCAGTTTACATTTGACATTTTTAAGAAAATTTAATCAATCAATTAAAAAAGATCTTACTTTTACTGTACTTGACGTTACGATAAGTGATTGAAAATCTTGCGATTATTTTCGCATTTCTTATAGCATGACTACTGTCTCCACTTAGAAAGAGCCAATGCTGACCCAATTCCTATGCTTACATCATGCTGAGTTTGGCGAAGAAAAATTCACCAAACTTCACAACTTGACTGGAATGTTTCATTTAATCATTAGTAAACACAGAATTTGAGCAATTTAATAAGTTGAATCACATAACGGATAAAATTCAAGGCTCTTGTATATGAATTAAGAATTTTCTTGTTCCTAAAATTAAGGAAAATAAATATATAAGATAAAATTTCTTTTTTAAATTCACGCGTTAAGTTTTTTAATATTTAATAGATTTTTCAAAGTAGAATGTATTTTGGCAACACAATCATATTATTTTAAAAATATGGTATAGTTTCTTCAGATTTTATTTAGGGCGCTCCGTGGCTGAGTGGTCAAAGGCATCACTGCTAATCGCTTGAGAGTGTAGGAGTGTGGGTTCGATTCTCATAGTGGCCCTGGGTGTTTTCTTCGTTATCCTTCTGTGGTTGTACATCTGTCATTGTGCTATTTGTCCTAATATCGACAAAGACTTACAAACGGATCTCAAGAATCAAGCATACAAGTCTGAATATATGTAATGTAATAAATAAAGAAAAATATCTTCAGATTTTAATCTCAAAGAAAAATGGAAATCACCAATGAGGTTGATGTTTCAATAGATATACATATTATTGAAGATTTATAGGAGTTTAGTGTAATTCTTGAACTAATTCTTATTTTATTGTATTTTTACTTCAAAAATTTCCTTTCATCAAACACTTAGCGTTCTTAACATGACAGGTAAACCCAATACGTCTCTCAAAAACTTAAAAAGCTATAAAAAAATTTGTGCTATACTTCAATTGGTTTTGTTGTTCAATTGATTTCTTACGGTAGAAGAGTGAGTCGCTCTTGAAGATTAGGAAAATAAAAATTCGCGCAACATCAGGAAACATTAGAAAAATTACAAATTTGGAAGAATTTCCAATGTTATAAGAAGCTTCTATTACATGCTTCGATTCAAAAATAGAGATTAAGAGGTAAAATTTAATATTAAATTTAGATTTTATATTGCTAAACATAGATCCATAGTTACATGCTTGATAATAAACAGAATGAATATTCCACAATATTCGTATTTTTTTATAATTTATATTAAAATTTTCTCAAATATTTAAAGCGGCATATAGACCTTACAGTTTTTAAAAAAAGTAATTGTTTTTAACCATAAATGAAAACCAGGAGTCTGCAAGTAAAGTAATCCATTGAATTGTTAATACTGACTGTTATTATCTTTCTGTATTTCTTTCTATCATAGTAAATGATCGTTTCTACGAACTTTTAATTTACGAACATTCGTGTTTTTAAGAACTATTGGCTACTGTGATTTAATAAACACAATGATAAAATTTAACTGCCACTTTTAAAAACTAAAATGTTGAAAAATTTCTCTAAGTTAAATTTTCTTTTTGATTCACGTTTTTTATTGGAGAATCGTAAAGTTCTTCTATTTGTGTATAACTGCAAAGCTCACGTTAAAAATCCCGAAATTTTGAATTGATTCGATAGAGTCTCTCCTGCCTTATCCAACTACAGTCTATGGATCAGAGCATAATCAAAAGCTTGAAGTGCAAACACGGCAGGGTGCTTTTGCACATAATTATCATAAGATTTGAGGTTGGAGCAACTTCATGAAATGGTCCTTCTACGAACAATGCATTTGTCAATTAATGCTTGAAATGATGCTGAAAGAATAACAATATCGAGAACTTCTCAACAACAGGTTTTATTAAAGAAATTAGATTAAAGGATGAAAACCATAAAAATTTTAACTAATGACTTGAGACAAGATAAATCATGCATCAATTTTCTGAATCAGTCAGTTGAGACAAGATGAATCAAAATCATACATGAATTTCAACTATAAAAAACCTTTCTGCCTGAAATTTGATTCGAAGATTTTTTTATATGAATTCACGTGCGATATATATAGAAGATTTGGTTTGTTTGTCACTGAATGGTCATTTTTTGCACCTACTAATTAGACAAATTGGATTAGGACCTACAGTTCAAAATGGATTCTGAAACACTATCAGCAACCAATCCCAAAGTGATATTTGAACCCACGAACTGTTAAACTGAAGGCCGAGCATTCGGCTGCCAGCTTGGCGATATGTACTCTCGTGTCGGTAAAGTAAGGATAATGCAAGTTCAGGCAAAGAAAGAGACAGAAGCAAACCCAATGTGACTTATTTGTAAAGTCTATTTATTAAACAAAAGGGAAAGAGCAAAAATGCATGCTATAGATTTGATATCATTAATAAAAATTGCGATTTTTACTCCCTGGAGAAATATCAAAAAAGAATCCATTTACAAATACCAATATAACATGGTTGATATGATGGTTAAAACATAGAATGCTTCCCCTAGACGATGCAATGCAGGCCGTACAACGCCTAGTCATATTGTATCAATTTATCGATCTCATCTTGGGAAATATTACACCACTCATGAAGCAATGCTCTCCGAAGTTCCGGTAGACATGTGGAAGGGGGTTGATAGGCTACAATTCGTCCACCAATCATGTCCCACACATACTCGATTGGATTCAAGTCCGGTGAGTATGCTGGCCAGTCCATACGGGTAATATCCTCTGATGGAAGGCATTCGTCTACAATGTTTGCACGGTGAGGATGGGCATTGTCATCCATAAACAGAAATTCTGCACACATGGCGCCCCGAAACAAACGTACATGTTCCAGAATGACATTTCGATAGATGTGGCCTGTCATGGTAACATTATGAACATGCAGGTTAGTTCTAGAACCCAAAATAATTCCTCTCCAAACGAGCAATCTTGCACCACCGTTATGGAGTCATTCAATGGTGTTCTCTTGGTGGTAACGTGTACCTGTCATTCTCCAAATAAAAGTCCGGCGAGAATCAGACTGAAAGCTAAACCTGGACAAGTCGGAAAACATCACATATCACCACTGTTGCGGCTCTCAACTCCCGGATAACCGCAGGTGGCAGTGAGTCGCGGTAAGTGGAACACTTCTGGCAGGCCTACGAGCATATAAACCAATGTGCTCTAAGCGTCTGTACACGGTCTGCCTTGAGACTGTAGCTGAAGAGAGCTGACGGTCTGATGCTGTGCTCCGTCTGTTTCTTTCGGTAGTAACTGCCAAATACTGGTCCTCATTCGGCGTTGTAACTCGGAGGCGAGCTGTGCTGTAACGTCAACTCACTTTACCATCATTTTGGAACCGTTGCCAAAGCCTGGAGATTGCACTCTGAGCGATTCCAAGTTTTTCGGATACTTCCAGCTGGTTACATCCACATTCCAGATGGCCGATAATTCTACCACGTAAAACATCATTCAAATGCTTCCTTTGTACCATAACTATGCGGTTATGGCACTGAAAGGCCTTTAAAACGCTTGTGAACAATTTTACTTCTTTGAAACCATTCCTTATATACCCCTCTCTTACTCTCTCATCATTGTAACGTACTGGTGGTTTCTTGTAATTCGCATATTATTTTTTAAGATGTGTATGATAATTTTAAATATGAAATTTTTATTTTAGAGTTCACTTTCTGTGTGATTCTGAATTATCCTTAATTGATGGACAGGAGTGCATATAAAAAATATCCGATGAGGAAATTATTGAGGATATAATAAATGAGAACGAAAAGGAAAACTTTCAGGTATCGAACAAGAAGAAAATGATGTACTGTAAAGACTGTCTGCAAAAGAAACAGTTAACAAAATTGATGTATTTTTTGAGGGACAGCGAAATGCTTTTCTAAACTGATAAAAGTGGTTTTTAAAAGGTAAATTATAAAAATTTTGCTTTGCTTGATATTTCCTCAATAAGATGAAAGTAAGTATTGTTTTAAGTGGGAATATTATTCGGCAGGTGATTTAAAATTTTTTCTACTAGTTCTTTGCTTCTAAGAAAAAAGCATTTTAATAAAAAAATTCAAATCATAATGATCTAGTTCTAATTTTGCTTCTTTTCTAACTTTCAGTTTTAAGTATTGTTTTGCTTGTGTTAAAAACTGTTCATGAGATCGTAGAAAATGAGCATAATTTAGATTTTCCTACTGGTGAGATAGAAAATAGAGTAGAGAAAATGGAAATTCCGTCCATCAGACCAAACAACAAAGAGCATAGAACAAGTCAGTTTTTTCCTAAGACAATGCAACTGTCAATTCTTCAATAAAAAAAACAATTATTGGGTTATCTGCATTTCAATAAAAATCTATTATTTGTTCTCGGGTCTATTTTGATGAAACACATTGAAGCATGTTTCATCCATGTTCTTCTTTATGTTTGCTTTAATGAAAATCAATTTTTTTGCTTCTTTATATCGATGAACTGTTTGCCCTGACCTATAAGCTTAAATTTATTACCCATTTTTGAAATATTATAAATTTTGGTAAAAATGGGTGTTAATGGTTTTTAACACTGAATTTATTAATCAGTGTGGAAAGTTTAATTCTAAATTAAGCATAAAGCGCAACTAAGCAAGTTGTATTTATGAAGCAATACCAAACTATTTATATTTCCATAATCCTAAAATTTGAGCTCTTTGATTTTATAGCATAACAACACCAAAAAGAACAAAAAGTTAAAAATGTTAAAAAAAAGGGAAGACATAACATTCAAAGATAAATTTCTTATCGTGAACTTGCTTTCAAATTCACCAATTAGAACATAGATTTAGACTGAAGGAATTGTGGAATGTTGACCAAAAGAGAAAGAAGAGATAAAAAAATTAGGGAAAAAGTGTATTTTTCCTGTAGCGGAATTTTACAGTGAAGGGCATTTAATCACTATACCTATGTGTGTTTTAATTAAAATTTATTAGTTTGTCTTCACTTCCTTGTTTGTTATAGCATTATGCTTCTTCGTCGTTTGTAACGTTTAATAAATGAAAAAATTGGTAATCAGCATTGCATGCGAGAAATAAATCGGAGACTAGCTATTCTTGTGCAACCCTATATTTGGCTAATAAACTGAAAGTACATCTACTAATTTGGTAAGTAATCGCTCTACTAGTGAACAAACTGTCTACATTTCAAAAGAAAAACATAAAAAAAATCATGCATTTTTGCCAATTTTAAATATATAACCACGTAATGATTGTAAACACTTATTAATATTAAAATGCTTATTAAATATTACAAAACTTTGAAAAAATGAAAAATTAAATGAATTTCGAAAAACTTAATTTCTATTCAATACTAAAACACAAATTCCAATTTTGGTTAAAAAGTAATAAATATTTCCTTATAAGTAAATAAAAAATAAGCAAGGAATAAATATGGAAGTAATATGCTTTTCAAATAAACTTTCACTATGTGTGTATAGTACTGACGCATTCATTTTAATTTATTTTGTTATAAAAATAAAATTATAGTCTTTATATTAATTTATTGAAAAATTTCATTCCAGAAACATATAAGAAATTAAATAACCACTCAGAAAATGCGATATCCAACACAATAAATCTATAAGACAAATATTTTATTTATTAAATTTACGTTTCCATTTTGTAGGTAGAAATGTTTTTTTTTGAAATAGTATCTTATTTTTATAATTAATAAACAAACATATTAAAATGTTGTTATTATTTAATTATGAACAAATTTAATTATTACAAAGTGTTATCTTTATTTTGTTGAATAATTTCTTTCGCAAATAAATTTGAAATATTTAATACATAAAAAGTAAATAAATTGTGAATGAGAAAATGCACAAATAAATTTTAAAAATGTTTGTCAAACTCGGAATCGCCCGAAATATCATCTCTAGGCTGTGGTAACGATTCCAAAATGATAAATATGTCTTTAGAAGTAACAGTCAAGACCACCCCCGAGTGATAATGCCGAATGACGTCCGGTATTCGACAGTCACCGCCAAAGAAACAGACGGAGCACAAAAGCGGATCTATTGCGTCAGCTATCGTCAGCCATTGGCACAACCGTTTCAAGGCAAACCGTGTGCAGGCATTGGGACAGTATGGCCTATGTGCTTGCACGTTTGTCAAATGCTCACGGCCACTCACTGTCGCCAGCGGTTAGCCTGGAGTAGCGAACATGCAGCGTGGACACCGTCACAATGGGTTTGTGTCATGCATTCCGACGCGTCGAGGTTAGCTCGCTGTCCGATTTACGTCGGAAGCACATATGAAGAAGGCCAGGACAACATCTATGAAAGAAAAAAATCGTGGTGGTTCAGGAGCGCTCGTTCAGGGAGTCCAGCGAACGAGGAGACCACAAGCCTTTTCTTATTGCGTCCTCAGGTGTGAACACCTGATGCACGCGGTACAATCATGGTCTGCTCTGTGGCCTGTCGCATCGTCCTGCTGAAAGCAGCACAAGTGAAGATTCTCTGCTGTAAAGCTTGAGTAAAACTCCTCCCAACCACACATAGGGGGAATCTGTTGCCCAAAACATGATATACGAATATAATCAAATAAACGCGATATTCTATAATATTGCGATGGCCCATTTTACGTGCCACATTCTGTACCAGTTTCTATTTTTATATTATTTACTTATGATGTTTAATTATTAAACTTCTTCTAATCGAAAGGCTTACAATTTATAACACAAAATTGAAATTATCAAATTAAAATGAACATGTATTTTTCAACATGTTCAATCAATTTGTTATAAGGGGATAAAAAATAAATTGGGAAAATGTAATAGGTAAATAATCAGAATTCTAGACTTCAATTACAACAATTTGTTGATTCAAATCTCACCTCATTTAAATGTTTCTTTAGTGCTCCCTAATTCATTTTTAAGTCGTTAGAACTGATTTATTGAATACAAAATGTAAATATGATACTACAAAGGCAAAAAACTAATTAGGGTTAATTAGAATATAAATTTTGAAAATAATTTCTTGATAAATGTTTCAATTTATAAGATTTAAGTGTTTGAGAACATTTTCCGCTTATTTAAATTTGGGTTCCTTTCTTTATTTCTGCAAAATAAATATTATCTTTTTTAGCATTAAAACCGTCACACTGGGTTTGCGCCATTCATTCTGACACGTCGAATATTTAACGCTACAATTACTCTATATGTTTCCAAAATACTTAGCAAATTCCGCCAAGAAAGCTTTGAAAGATAAGGTCACACATAAAACAAGTGTAAAGGTTTTATTTTTAAAATAATTTAATATGATAAATGGAATAAAAAGTTATTATCCTATTGGTATGATACATAAAAAAATTTAGTATGGAATAAAAAATTACGAGCATGCATTCTAAACTATTTTTGCCTCTCTCTCTCTCTCACACACACAATATTAATATTTATAAAAGTAATTTTTCTTGGATTGATTGACATTAAGTGACCGATAACTGAATAACGTATTTCATGCCTACTCTTGTTATTAAAAAATTCCGGTCATTTTTTCGCAATCTTGCAAGAAATGAAGTTATAATCTATTTTATTAAAATGAATACGATAATATGATTTTAAAAGAAACATAAACAAAATGCTTTGATCTAATTGTCTGCAATATAATAAATTGTCCACTCTTATTAATAAAATTAAATTAGTTCAAATAAATATTGAAAATTTGAAATTATGCTATGATATATTAAAAATTTATGGATACGATTTTGTGTGAGACTTTACATTTAACA
This sequence comes from Latrodectus hesperus, assembly GCA_037975125.1. Taxonomy (NCBI): domain Eukaryota; kingdom Metazoa; phylum Arthropoda; class Arachnida; order Araneae; family Theridiidae; genus Latrodectus; species Latrodectus hesperus. The sequence goes on along the minus strand of CM075860.1, from coordinate 29,247,721 downwards.
GTAATACTATGCATAATCATTTTTTGTATCAAGTGTTATAATTATTTTGTACGCTTTATATCGAGTCGTGTTATTACGTACTTTGCGTTATTTCGATTTGAAAAGTGACAGAAAATAATTATATCTGAAATTTTTCTTCCGCCATGATTTCTGAAGATGATTTCGAGAAACCAGAAATTCTGCATTCAGAGAAGTACTAGAATAAACAATTATCTCTTCAAATTTCACTGAATCAATCACAGTTAAAATACTGGAAAAAAGTGCTTCAACATAACATATGAATACATGAGTCAAAATCTAAACTACAATGAATACGCTTACATGTCATGGATTTTTTCATGCAAAAATGTTTTGCTAACATTTCTTGACCTCCAACGACTGCTGGAAGTTTTTCATACAGAGAAAGAGAGGAAAAGGACTTACCTTTTGAATCTTCGGAGGGTGGTGATTCGTAAAAGGCGAGGCCGAGGGAGACAAGTGCCGCCACCTGGAGAATGATGAGTGTAACGTCTTGCAGAGCCTCCCACACCAACTGCAAGAACGTCTTCGGGGGTTTTGGAGGAATACTGTTGGCACCAAAGACTTCCCTCCGGCGAGCCAGGTCTGCCGCCGAGCCGCTCAACCCTGAAAACAGAGAGATTCGATCACCCAGTGCAGTCACGAGTGCTCAGTTCCACAAGTTTAATCATAAGTTCACAGTGAGATCAAATTTCACATGTGCACAGTAAGATAAACTTTGATGCACGTGTAACTAACTCATTGTGCAGATTCAATCATAAATGCACAGTGAGATCAAATTTCACATGGGCACAATAAGAGTAACTTATGGTGCACGTGTAACTCACTATGCAGATTCAATCACAAGTCCACAGTGAGATTAAATTTCCCAAGTCCACTAACAGATTAACTTTCACAAGTTCAATGATTAGTGGAGAGAAAGATTAAATTTCACAAGTTCTGTCACCACAGTGACTTAATAAAAATTCAGCTTCACAAGTGTAACAGTATGTGCTCAATTAAGTTAAACATTACTCGGGCAATAACCTTCATCATACTGAAGTATCACTAGTTTCAAGCGTTTTTGATGATGATAAAAAATAGTCTGAAACAATTCACATTTCTGTTTGCTACGAAAAAAAAATATCATTTGTACATGAAAAAAATTAACTATTCATATTCTTAATATTTAAATTATAAAACAATCAATACATATTTTCATAACTTTCATATCAAATTAATAATTAATAAATTGCTAATAATATAATATTTAATAATAATTAATCTTAAAATTTGACTTCTGTCAAAAAGTTAAATAAAAATATTTAGTAAAATCAATGATACATTTTCTAATTAAAAACCTCTTAATGTATTAAAACATTTTATAAACTTTGAAATAATATTCAAAGTTTAAAGAGCAGAATTTGAAAAAAAATAAAGCAAAAAGAAAAATTCAATATTCTATAATATTGGCCATTGAATAAATTGCTTTAAAAATCTGTATTTTTAACTCATTTTTTATTCTTCGTTTTACTGTTCATTTTTCTGAAATGTCATTGAATTATATGGGTAAAATTTTATCCAGAAAACTCTATATTATAATTATTCAATGTCTAACTTCTTTATGATGTCAACCATGGAAATTGTATATACGTTATTACGAAAAAATTTAAAATATATTTAAAATAAAAAAATGAGTGTTTAACAGGAAACGTAAATCAAATTGAACTTTAAGTGTGAACAATGTAAAAATAACTGTTACAATTGCATCAGCTTAATGTTGAAGAATTACTTTGAAAATTCAAAACGCTGATCTAAAACTTAATTTAATTTATTAATTATAAAAATTAGTTGATAAGTTGAATGAAGTTTTAGTTGATGAAGTAGAATTTTGTAATATTGCTTAATTTTTATGTGATCCGATAAGTTTCAGGGTAAAAACTGCCCTTAGAAAACCTCGCAGGATCGCAAAATACTCAAAAATATTCTGTAGCAGTAGATCACATTTAAAAAAATTTACTTTTTTAAAAACATCGCTTTTTATATATGTTAAATAATAGGATATAAGCTTTCAATTGCTCATCTTTTTTATTAAAATAATTAATGTCGACTTATCTTTTTGCAGAATAAATTTTTTATGAAAGAATATTTTGAAAAAGAATAATTTTCAATGGAATGCTTTTCATACAAACTATATTGCCTTTTACGAAATCCATATAAATTATCTATCACAAGTTTGATACGAAGCACCATTTGAATGCGTTCCAAATTTCAGAGGTAATTCTCAAAGTTCTTCCAAATGTTCATTTGACTTTTGAGATACATTTATAATACAATAAAATATAATTTGAAAATGATTTTAGGCAATGTTTCTGGATTTAATTCAACTTTAGTTCGTCAATTATTTAGAGAAAGTTATCCTTTCAAAATTTCTGTATAGGTTCCCTTCCATAACAAAAGAATACATCAAGCAATTGCGTATCAAAGATCTATTGCGTATCAATTGCGTATTATCTTGTATCAAAGAATAACAAAACTTAACACATTTCAATCAAAAATACATAATTAACAGAACTGAAAATACTTTTTAAGATTGATTATTAGTAATGTTTTTTTTTTACAAATGCCCGACTTCTCTTTAGAATTTAATCAGATTTAGCCCAACAAAGGGTGAAAATGATGGTAATTTTTACTCATTGCAAACCATGTGTGACATCTTTGTCCAAAAATGAAAGGATAAAGAATTACACACGCAGAGAGAAAGGAACATCCATGGCCGAACCAGGACTCGGGCTCAAGACCTTCTGCTTCAAAGTTAGAGACGCTGACCACTCCGCCATCGATCGGCTCATAAAATATGTAAAATGCATTAAAATGATAATATTACAGGAAAACATTTAAAAATCTTATTCAGTGAAAACTCAAAAGAAACGCATCAGTAATATTCCTGATAGAATAAACTATTTTCGAATTAAGGTAAATAGCTGCAGAAAATTATATTTCTGAGCCAGATTGACACCAAACAGATAAAACTAATTAAATGGATGTATGTTATTCACCAAAGAATAAAATATAACCTTTATGTCAAATCATATTAACAAAAAAATGTGTGACAATAGAAAATGATAATGAGAACTATGCTTGGGTATTGTTTATTGGAACAAACTATTTTCGAGATTAATGAAATGTTTGAGGCTTTCTAAAGATTTGGTAAAACTTCCTAATTTATAAAGTTATTCAAGAAATAAGTCATTTATATTTCGATGGGTGGCAATCTAATTTTCAAAGATTTACTTAACTGTCAAACAGGTTGAAAACTGAAAGAATATATTTTTATAATTTTTTTATACCTCAAATCTAATAAGTAAAAATATCTCTTTAATCCTGACTTCATGTATTCTAACTCAAATAAAATCATAATCACAGAATTATTTTAACAAAACGGGATTCTTTCCAAGGTCAAAATCTTTCGTTCGAGCTTAAACTGAATTGAAACTCCATTGAACAATGGAGTACTAGAAAATAACTAAGTTAAAAATGTATATTATAATGCCTCAAAATGAAATTAAATTTTCTTAAGCACTGTAAAGATAACATAAAGAAAGTGTAATACAGTAAACATATTATATACGTGATAATATTTTGAGAAATTGAGATTTTATTTAATCTTTAAATGACAAAAATATAAAAATTTTTATTTACTTACGTAAATTATTGTATACATGTGTGTTGTACACATGTTATAAACAATTACATGATTTGAAAGGAAATCTCACAGATAAAGAAACGAAATTCTTAATTTCATACAGTCCTTAATCGGGGAAATAAAATGACTTGCATAATAATAAAAATTTCATCCCATATTCAACCAATGGTGACAACTTTCTTACTTGGTTGCATCATTTGGAATAAAAAATTTAGCTATCATTTCATACATTTGACAAACAATTATTTGATTTGAAAATGGATTATATGTTGAAAAATAGATTAGTATTATGTAAAATGGAACATATGTATTGGAAATATTTTAATGCTGATTACTATATATATTGCGGTGTTACTTAAATGAACAAAATAATATTGACTTTGTGAAAAATAGAAATCTAATCTTATTTATATGATAAAAATGTTAATATTTAAATTCACAATAGAATTTGTAATTTTTTGTTAATTAATAGAGACTTTTAAGTCGGAACATTTTACAAAAGAATCCAACACAATTAATTTGTCACCTCAGGTGGGCTCCCTAGTTTTCATCTTAGGTTTTGAATTCTTAAAAACAGAAATTAATGTAGAAAAATATAACATTTTTAATATTTTAATCAATAGCACTGATTTTATGAAAAGGTGAGAAGAATGTTTATTTCTCTTAAAGAAAATTGAAACATTTTTTCTTGTCAATGCAGTAAAACAGACCATGATGATCTCGAATAAATTCATCGATCTTGCCATAAAGATGTTGTTAATTCTTCTGCGAACTTTTATTTGGGAACTCAGGGTTTATAAATCAATTTAAGAAAATAATCAATGTGATACTAGACGAAATTTCAAGCCATCCCAAGGGAATTATAATCCAAATTATTTTCATTCCTAGTCCGATTTTATTGTGGTGAAACTTAATGACGCAAATAGTCTACTAAAATATAGCTTAAATCGAGGAAGAAATTATGTCCATACCAACTTTTCAAAAAATAAAAGACACCTGTTGTTGTTATCACACTTTTTGAGCTACTGAATAGGATCTGGCACAGTAACGTTCTCACTATTTATTTGAAAGTTTATTCCTCTTTTAGAGAAGAATAAACTTAATGATCAAATCAATTGTTACAGACTTATTTGGTTAATCATCTGCATTTTGATTTAGGACGCAATGTTTCCATACATCAAACACAAGTCAATATTACATTATTTTGAGAGTTTTTGTTGACCTAAATTTCTATGATAGAGTATGTCGTTTAATCAAATTAAAGTTTCCTTTCCATTTGTGTAGAGGGTAAAATGCTGGCCTAGATCAAACCAGTTAAAGATTTATTGATGACCGTTATGGTCAAAGAATACCTTTTTAAGACTGGTCTTTATAAGGCGCTGTAATGAGTCTATTTAAAATAAGTGTTTGCTTGAGTTTGCAGATAAGATTACTCTGTTCACTGAAGATCTGATCTTCTTGAGAATTGCGATGAAAATCGACATCTTAACTTAAATGGTAAGTTCAATGATCCCGGGAGATTGGCGTTTATACTCAGGAGTAATAACATCATTTTAAAACAAAGACGAGACTTAATGCCATTTTTTGAGTCGACAATAGTTCAAGACCAGAAACTGGTTTGATTACTTCTCACACTTTTTTTATCGTGGTAAAGTAATCCCTATTTGCAATATCCATTTGGGAGGTAAACTAATGTCTTTTAAAATTACAATTTACGTATGAATTGGAATAAAGATATTTCTTGTAAAAAAATGAAGTGGTTTCCTAAATGGAAACAACTGCTAATGGGAAAGTCTAACAATGGAACTTAAATCTTTATTAATAAAATGTACATCCAACGATTTTTTTTATTGCATTAGTGTTTTTTATTGTTTTTGCTAGTACAGCGGATCTATAATGCCGATAATTTCATCTAATGAAAAATGCAGTTAAATTAACCTTCTAACGACAGAATATATTGGTTACAGAAATGTTAACCAATATATTCCCTATCTTGCATAAAATATGTAAATTGCTTCAATTCTGTTTCAAAAACTTTTCAACTCTAAAATAACGAATATTGAAGGAATTACAATTTTAAAAATCATAGAAATTTAAAGAAATAAGCAGGATTCAATTAGATTAGTAGTCAATTAGCAGAAACTTATGCCATGTTTGATAAATTTATGTAATGGCTTTAGGTGTTTTCTTGACTATGTTGACCTCTGCATACGCCTTAAATTTGATGAAGAAATTAATGAATCGGACCAGAGTGCTTTCTTAGGAAATGACGGAGAAACGTCATTCCTATGGAAATATGCTTATACTGATGGGTTAATGATTGTTGGATGTACATGAATCTATATTGTAATCACTTTGCATTTTATAAGATAATATTTGTTGCTTTAAATTAATTTAATGCTAGGACAGGTAATTTTTCCAGATTTCTATAATTTAAGTTAGCAAAAAACCGCTTTGCAGGTCATCTTCATTCATGAATTTTATACTTCCGAATGAGTTTATGAATGAAATTTCTGAACACCTTGGCAGACTCAATTATCTTACAGTGTTTTCACGTTTATTGTGGTATCGAAATAATTGAAAGCCCCAATTTTTCGATCGGGTAGTTATTTATAAACTAATAATTATAAAACTTTTAATAAGGCAAATTAGCCAATTAAAAGAGAATTTAAAAGGTGATTTGCTTCCTATCTACCACAGGTAGCTAAGAGAATGGTTCAAAACAAATTACACCAGATTTTTTTCGTCGTTTTAAATAGGCCTTCAATTTGTTTTTTTAACTGGCACAGCTGTCTGAATGCCTATAGTTTGAAATTTTAAATCTTCTCTGTTTGAAATCCTTTCAACTCTTTTGTGTCCATGGATAAGAAATTGATATTGTTACTTATGAGACTCGGACAAGCCAAGCTCACTATGCCGACGGCTATGCGAATTTAATTCAGAAGAATGCGTCTTTCATTTAATCAGAGCATTACGAAGGTGAAAGTACGACTTTACTCTGAACTCCTCCGATAGATGGCACCACCTGAGGATCCACACCCTTGATTTTAACATTGATTTGGAGGGGGAGGAAATTTTCTCAAGACCATTACACCAATGGTAATTGCTGTACGACCGACCACAGGACTTTTTATTCCCTAGCTTTAACGAGCACGTATAACACATGTACTCGGTGGGTCTTTGGCGGCATTGGAAATCAAAACCTTTCCTTCCGGACGGAAGACCGATGCCCAAACCATTAAGATAAGAAGCAAATTGATAAATACACTGCACTTTTACTTATAATTCTATTGTTTGTAAATGTCAGGAAGAAAGATGAAAGCATAATTAACAAATTTTTATATTTATGTTAATCACATATTTATATAAAAAATAAATCAATCTTATAGGAAGGGTTTTAAAACTACTTTATTCATTTGAATTTAAATGGGATTAATGTATAAGCAAAAAACATTTTAAATTAAACTTATCTTGAATTGTTTTATTCTTCCGTCTTTAAGATAAATTTTAAATGTCCAAGCATTCAAGTCTAGAAAGAAGTATTGAGCAAAGATGGGTGTTTATAAATTGAATTTACTAATGAATTTTTCAGTAATATCTATTTTTTTAGATTTTGATCGTGGTAAAAATTCAGTTATCAGAAAATATCATCAGGTTATAGGTATTTCACATTAAAATATATGATTTACTTGTATACCATTAATACTTCAGCAGATCCTAACCTTAATAGTAATAATACTATAACATGTTAGAAAGCACTTTGTTATGTCCGTTTTTCTTAATAATGCATTTTAAGAAATAGAAAACTCCAGGCAAAAATTACATATTACTGTACCAAAATGAAATATGTAAGGTAATAAATCTATCCATTTAAAACAGATCGCTGCAATATTTTTGTAGATAATTCAACAAGAAAAAAAATTGCATAAGTTTAAAGTGTTTATAGTTATACTGAAATATTTTTTTAAATTTGCCCCATTAAGGAATTTGATTTTTGAGACAATAATACTGAGTAAAACTATTTCTAACAGAAACAAAGAATAAACATTTTTAGAGGAAAAATGGTCGAATATGTTCTTTAAAAATCACAGGTTCCTAGTTTTACTGAAAATACTTGTCAAACAACTTGTACTGCAGCAAAGACATCACCGTCTTAGCTTTGTTTATATTGTTTTTTCTGATAACTATGATTATTTTTCAGCAAGAGGAGCTGAAATGAAATCATCATATATTGTTTTTTTTATGTGTTACGTTAGTTTTTGCTTTGTATACAAAAGAACAAATTACAAACCAAAGAAGAACTTTGCAAGAAGACCTACTTAATGTTCTGAAACATTATCAATTAACGTCAACGAAACAAGAAACAATATTTCTTTAGCATCGACTAATATCACTTAATATTTTTCAATAGCACAAAAGAATAGATCTATTCAGTGTTCTGAAACAAGACTAATTAGAGTGAGCGAATCAATAAACATTTCCTTAGCATCAACTACTATTCGTTCTCAATATTTTTAATAGCATATATAAAATATTTATCCAGCGCCACAGAGCATTCATAGTATTTTTGCCACTTATTAGGCATAATCATATTTACAACATTTCATATATAACATTCCTCATTTAATGATAAAGTAATGTTGACGATCTGTGATAACTTTTTGCATATAACTGCTGATTGGAGCAGAGCGTCTACTTTAAAGTAAACTTCAAACTACAACGAAACTTGCAGTGGAAATCAAACCCAAGAGCGTTGGAAGGACCAGAAAACTGACCATTCAGGTGGCAGTGCGGGTTAGATGTTGCAGAGCTCTGTATTGCATATTCTTAAAATGAAAGTTTCCATCAAAAATCTTGATGATTTTACTAAATATATATGTGATCAGTTTTCCTGGTATAATATACGTCATTATAAATTATTCAAGTATTATTAACAAGTAATGTTAACTGATAAAATCTGAAAATACAGATACATATTTTAAAAACTAAATATATATTCATCATTGCTTACGATTTACATATATACCCAAAATTTAAATACTTATCTTTAACTTTTATTTATAAATAAATTTTGATTATTTTCATTCTTTCGATTATGGACAGTTAATGAATGAACTATAAGTATGTTAAGAACGTAGTTATGATATCATTGTTTTCCCAGAATTTTTTTTGTTAGTCGTGAAATTATATCCTTATCTTAAAGTACCCAAATCCTGGAATGCCCGAAATATACTTCTTCGAATATACATTTGCGAAAAGCACACATATCGCCTCCATCTTCCTTTTTTATTCAAAAGGGGCGAAGCCAAATCTGAAAAATGTTTCCTTTTTTTTCTTTCAAATTTTTAAGTAAGAATTTTCCCTAAGTATAATTAGTACCACTTTTAAATAAACTGTTTATCTGCTTAATGACCGATGTAAATTGCTTAAAGCTGTGTGAGGTTATGATTTATATTTTTAGTTTATTCACTTGAAATCTTAATAAAAACACAGATAGATAATAACATTTATGACTCGTTTGAAATCTCTTCTCAAAACTAGCTCTAGATTTTATATTTTTATCTCTTAAATCCTAAACTCTCATTCACAATTTATTATGGAGGTCTATTAAGAGATATCAGTGCACAAAATAAGCAAATTATTTTGCGTGATTATTATTTGTATTCATAGAGCTTTTCTTATGAAACAAATAGATATTCTATAATAATTACATTTTACTGAATAGCAAATTTTCGCTTACGTTATTTTTAAAATTTAATAAACTTAGCTTTTAGGTTTTATGGATTCTTACCAATACTTATGCGCATTTAACAAATTTGAGCAAGACAAAAATTTTCAACAAAAACTTTTTCAAATAACAAAACTAATCAAAAATATTTCTAAACGCCAGATAGCTTTAAGAAATGCTAAGTTGATTGAATGTCAGATAGAGTGAGCTACTAAATATTAGATACTATTAGAAAATGTGAATAATTTGCAGAAAAGCTAAATGTTGGAGAGATTTACTTTTACTAGATGATAAGGAGACACAATTGGTTTTTTTTCTTCGTGAAGATGTGTACAAAGTTACAGCATTAAAGATACATCAATCAGTCTCTAATAAGACCCAAAAACAGGCTCTTGGGCATAACTTCCATTTATTTTGTGGCCAAAATTTCTGAGATAACGCCCTTCTTTGCAAAGAATAATCATCGCCTCTTGATGTTAAAAGAGACAAGATTATCTTTTCTAAACTAGTCACACCCTTTTGGATGCAAACCAAAGATAAAAGCACCCAGTTTTGGCCATTTATCCATGTTTAAATTAAAACACCTCGATCACACAGTCAAACAAATTTTAAACAAGAATCAATTTGGCGAAAGGCGCCATTTTTTCAAATACGCGATTTAGACTTCCTTTTCTTAAACTACTTCCCGGGTAAAAACTTCACTCTTAATCCTTTAAAGCCTCTCCTCTTGTTTCATTAAAAGAAATGGCGGCAGATATGAATACAAAGTCACTTTAATCGGGATCCATAAATTATGGAAATCGGGGGAGGAAATTCCGGGAGTCGATTGATAAACGGTAGTTTCAGGAAAAATGGGAACTCTCACTTTAATTTTTTTGGCGGGAGGAGGAGAATAAAGCACTGTGATGGATAGAGCGAAAGCACTTCCACTTAAGGAAATTTTACTTCCTTAAAAGTCACGTGACTTAAAAAACGAACCTGTTTGAAATGAGTGGGAAAGCTTTGCTGCGAATGCTTCTGTTGTTTGTGAAAGTGTTTGACTTGTTTTCACAAATTTTAAAACGGGATATTCAACCCCATTTTGCTCTCTCTTGTTCACAATTTATTTTACAAATGAAAAGGATATTTATAAAATGTTTCTTGCTTATTTGATGCTAGTCAAATTATGTTATTTCAATGAACAAATGTAGTGCAATGATCTATGTTTAAATATTTTCTTATGAAAAAATTTAATTAACTTAAGGAACACTTAAGTTGAATTAGGCATTTGTATTAACTTTGTAATTTGGCTTAATTAACTATTGTCAAGCTGAATTTTGTTTATACATAAATTTAATTACTTTAAAAAGAGATACTGTGAGATTTAAAAAGAGATTTGAACTTATTCAAAATTTTTGCTTAACGTAAATAATTAGTTGTACCAATTTATATAGTTTAAAGGAATTAATAAGATCTGAATAAGATACTTACAGTACAAAATAATTTCATTTTTAATATATAACTAAGCTATTGAACAAATCATTTATGGGAGAGTATACAGTAACGAATTGAAGGTATATGAATTTTTCCCTTTAATTCAAATCTGAAATGAGAAATACCTCCGGAATTAGACAGGCAATAATACTGATCGTGGTGATCAGCTCGGAATTTCAAATAGTTTTGACAATTTTCAATATAATAAAAAGGGCAATTTTAATTTGTAAAAATAAGTCTATTTATAATCGAACAATACATCGTTCGCTTTCTTGATTTTGATTTCAAGGAATCTCAGGAATGATTCTGAGATAAATTGATGTGATATAGACTTAACTGTCACTGGAAAATACATTTAAACTTATGGATTAAAAATCATGATTTTCATTTTACTACATTTTGAAACAAAAATGAATAGTTTGATTATCAATTAAAATATAACTTTATAAGTAATTGATATAAATTAAAATTACCTCTTTAATCAATATTTAATTTCTAATCAATAATTTTAATTTTAATTTCTAATCTTTAATTTCTAATCAATAATTAATATAAATTCTGAATCAATATTTAAATTTTAAACATTAAAGACATAATTTGCTTAAATAAATATGTTTGTAATATATATCATATAAATATGATGTGGACAATTACTGCACATTTAAGATATGACGTCATTAATTGAAACATAACCTAAAAGATGATTAAAAAATCTAATCAATTATAACAAGCAATTGTACGCTAGGTCTTTTTATTTGTTTTCGAGTAAATTCTATTGATAATTAAATAAAATTTATTTACGAAATTTTCAGAAAACCAATCTCTAAATGTAATTTGTTTTTATAATACGTAATTATATTTCAGTTTGGCTTATTTAAAAATAATTTTATAATTATATATATTAAAAAGCAGCATTAATTTGGATATTTTTCGGTAAATTATTGCTTAAACATATATTATTTTATAAAAGTCCTTAACTATTTAAAAACTCCTACGACACAAAATTGCTAAGAGAAATCAGATTTGAATCTATAATTCATTCTTCGTAGAGAAAACTGTTTTTCTCATAAAAAATTAATTTTTATTAAATATTTTCTATTTCTTAACAAGAAACTGGTTCAGCTACATAAATTTATATTAGTTGTTTAAGTTGTTTTTATTCAGTTATTTAAGTTGTTTCTTTCGATCTTCTCAGAGCCATACATTTTATTTTACGTGTAAGGTAGATTAAATGTTTAGTATGCATTAATATTTATATTTTATGTAAGAATTTAGATATATATTTAATTTGTTATATTTTAATAAATACAATGACTCAAAGTAACGAAGTAATTGTTCTCAGTATTGGAAAATTTTTCTATTCAATGTTAGCGGGGAAATGTTATCAAACATTAATTTATCTAATTTGATTTGATACAGAATGCTGTTTCTGTAATGAGACTTCATTTTATCTTAACAAGTAAAATATAGACATTCTTATGAGATGATCAAACTATTCATAAACTTATGAACTATTTTTAATATTTATGAATTATTCTGGAGAGTATTTTGTATCGCATTGGGGAAAACTTAATACATTTCATTTGATAAAAAATTCGGTGATATTCATTAAACACAGTATCCTATGAAACCATAATGTTTTTAAAAGAGTTTATTTTTGAGACAAAGTCGAAGACCCAATGACTCGTCATATTGATGTCATCTCAAGCACAAACAATGGAATACCAATAATTGGAATTGTGCCAACTATCGAATACTTCCTTTCACTTGTTTTCAATTGTCGGCCATTCTAGTATTTGGAGACTTCGGCTTCAGACAATTGTGCAATTTCTCCTCCGATGTCTTTGCTACTCAGATTGAATTCAGTTTTTTGTTTTCAAATTTTTTTTGCTTTAACACACATACATATGTGTGTATATATATATATTTATATATATAACTGTAAATATTAAAAATATTAAATATTTTTAATTGTTAACCTGAACATTTTTATAAGTAAAAGGAATATTCTTATTCTTCTAAAATAAATATTCTTATATTTGTTGTCAAGAGTTTACGGGAGAGATTTCCTAAAAGTATTTGAAACATTCATATGTGATACATCATTCTCAAATTTAAGATTATCATTGAAAGGTATTACAACTATTTAAATTTGCAAAATCAATTTTGCAAATATGAATAATATGATAAAATAAATAGTTAAAATATTAACTTATGATGAAAAGATGATCTTAACTTTCTTAAATGATGAGAGTTGGAGCAAAGCAAAAGCACAAAACTAAATGTAATCTCAAAATACAAAACACAGTACCATTTAGCAGACTCTTTTATATTTAACATTTATCTGTATTTATTATTTGGTTTGCATATTTTAACTTTATAAACTGTGCTTATTTCACATTGAATCTCAGTGAATAATCCAAGTTTTGTGATCTAAACAGACAAATAAAAGGATAAAGTCTCGTACTCTTTTATTCTGAACTATATATTTGCATTTTTAAATATTTAATATAAGTTCTTTTTTAACCACAAATATATAACCATACTATTTTTGATTTATTTTTTAGCATGATATGGAGACTATTTCTGTCTTAATACAAGTTCTTGAACGAATAGAGTAAATCTGTAATTTTATTTACTTATCATTTCATGACTCTTAAAGAAATGCATTGCGTAACCTTGAAGGAGAGAGAACGACGCACTGGATAATTTTTGAAAAAAAAACAGGTTTCTTAATATAAAGTAACATACGACTTAGTACTTAACAAGTTGCAGTATAGAAGATAAAGAAATTAATCCACAAAATTCAAATTAAATTTTTATCCAGAATAATATATATTCTTATTTCAGTAGTAGACTAAATAACATAAATACTCAAATAAATGAAAATAAAACTTCGTGATACAAATCTAGAAATTATCGCAACAGTATTTAATTTATAGAGCGAAAAAATGACGGTAGATCAATCAAAATCAGCTGTTTCAGACCTAGGTGTTATGTAATCAGGCATAATGTTTGAAATTCCATTAGCTGCAGGGTTATTGAAGAGCTATTACAAAGTAAAGCGTCAAATTTTACGCGATAAGTAATACTTGCTATTATATATATATACAGTATGTCCACTAAAGTCCCTTGCCACTCTCTTAACTTCGGAACGGCTGCTACTATATTTATAAAAGTGGTGTCTAGGTATAATAAAGTAGCCATGCGCTACTGAATGAAACAGACTGTTGCGCCACCTGGTGGAAAACTGCGGAGTTAGCATTCTTATCTTGAAAACGGAACGAGATAGAGAGAAAAAGTGATTTACAAAGTTGTAGAGCATCCTCGATTTAGTACGAAAAGATACCTTGTAGGCATTAATGTGAAGGAGTGTGAAATACTTTGATCGCTGGTAAATAAATACGAATTTCCTTTTTGAGAATTTTCTTAGGGTGTTTTAATGTAATTCGAAAGCGCAAGCTTAATGGTCTGTAGAAAAAGTTAAAACAAAAATTGTCACCAAAATCAAACCAATGCTTTTTTGTAATACTGTGCGCACAGTTCCTGATCAATGTCCCTTGTCCTTGCGTGTGACGAAACTACAATTCACACCAAGCTTTCTTTAAATGCATTACTGGGAATTAAAACCTTCTGTATGGTGTCTTTCTTTCCCTCATTTGAATATAAATGCGTAATCCGGATTCGTTTCCAACTTTCAGGCTCTTTCATCCAACATGAAACCATTTTCCAATAGCAACGATTGCCAATTCTCTTTGGACGTGTTTAGGAGTCATGTGTCCCAACTGACACAAGTAGATATACTGGGAAGTACATAATAATCATTTTATGGAATAAGAAGTATTAAACATTTTTAGATAAACATTTTAAGTAAATGTATTTTGAAATAAACGTTCATTATATTATTTTACGCAACGTCTAGTGAACATCTTCAGAATTTGTTTTGTGCAATTTATATAAATCATTTGAGTATTTGTAGTACTCATTCAAGAGCTGTATGTGCAAACCTCAACATTCACACAAGCTGATATTCAGGGAAATGTACAGGATTCAAAATTTCTTTTAAAGAATAAAAATAACTCAGAAATCTTTTGTAATAAGCATTTGCATAGTGTAATATTTTTATGCAATGTTTAAAGAACTCTTTGTCACTATTTTGCGCAGTTTGTAAGGATCCTTTGTGTGTATGCAAATGTCACTACTGACTCAACCTGATGTTCAGGGATGCCTACTATATACATTTAGAAAGATACAAAAATCATTTTAAAGAATAAAATTTAAAAAAATTGATGTCAAAATTTTAAATAAATATCTTTTGAAGCAAACACATACATTACATTATTTCATACGATATTTGATTGGCAGACACTTTTGTGGAATTTTTAGGACACTTGACGACCAAAATGTTTTGATAGGTGTGACATCAAAGAGAAACATGCATATGCTTACCATCTGTGGGGGAGGTGTGTAGTTTCCTGCAGAGGTTGTGAACTCCCCCGTGCTCGTCCTGTATCCTCTGGCAGGCCTCGTAACCCCTGACTTCCATGAGGTCGCGGAGCTCCGCGACCGTAACGCCGAACTCCTCTTGATCCGCCACACCTGCTCCGCTCGCCATCCCTGCAAGGACAGACGATTATTAAATTTGCAAGCGATACTTTTCATAAGAAAATGCGTTCAATCAATCAATTTTCTAAGAAATTAAATTTCATGTGCTACAGGAAACATTTGAAGTCTGGCATTCATTGGCAATGCTGAAATTTCTCAACTCTGCATGAAACAATGAGTGCGTTTCACACATTTCTACTAAATATAAAAATAAGGCAAAAAATAAGGCAATAAACGTATCTCCAATTTGAACATTCTTTTAATCTACCCAAAGGTGCTTTTCTCTATGTATTATGAACAATACGTTGTCTTATATTTTATGAACAATAACATTAATTTCAATCCTAAATAAAAATTCCTTTATTGATGCAACAAATAAACGTATAATTTTCTTTGTTTTTTCCTTAATTAGAGAGTCTCTCATTTTTTTATGTTTTCATTTTTTTACAATTTTTGAATAGAATTGTTTTAGCGCCTATTTCAATATTTTTCAAAATAAAATGTTTAATTTATGACAAAATGTCTTTTAAAAATTTCTTGAAATTTTTCATTTTTAATTTAAATAATATTTACTATTCAACAGAATGCAGTTTCTAGGTTATGTGTATGACAATAGTCAATTTTTGTACTTTGCTTAAAAGGTCCAAAGTATTCTATAAATGTTTGAGTATTCTATAGATTACTGAAATATTATGAATTGCTGCTAGCGAGTTAGTATCATCAAAAGTTTATATATTTCATTCAAAGTATCTTGACTAAATACGTAAGTTTCAAATAAATAACTTCTTAGTACACAAAAGCCAATTCAGTATTCACATATACACATACACACACACACACACACACACACACACACACATATATATATATATATATATATATATATATATATATATATATATATATATATATATATATATATATATATATATATATATATATATATATATATATATATATATATATATATATATATATATATTAACTTATAACGTTCTCATTAATTGTTTTTTTACCTAATTAAATACAAGATTAAAACTGTATGTTTTCCATTATAAAATCTTATAAGATTTTACAATTTTAAATAAATGAGTTGTGCATTGAAATTCACAATATTACTTAACAGTAGAAAATGTTAGGAAAATGCATCGGTTGTACACGTCACTTACATGTAACAAAATATTAATGGCTAAAAAAATATTCCTTTTTTTATTTTTATCTTTTTCAACCTAACAATATTTTTGGTAATAATTCTAAGGGTACGAATGTATTTACTTTCCATATCATTAAAAAGAATGTTTAGAATGTACCCAAGAACACCAAATTTATATTTTTGCTTGAAATGAAAGGCTTGATTGACAGGTATAAATATTATTTCTTTTAGTTGTGACAAAATTGACATGAATACCGAATCTATCTTTCATTCTAACTCCAATAAAATGACAAGAAAGAGAAAAAGTGAATGAACTGAATTTGTGCTGTTTTTATAATTATTGGTTTCATGATAATCAAACGAATCACCATGTTAAAAAATATGTTTCGTTCACATATTTTTTCATTACCGTGAAAAAGTTCATTGCACTAGTAATATCGATTTTGTGAACAAAGTGCGTGGTTTAAAATGCTTGTAGTTATCATAAAAGTGCTCCTAATTCATATTGATTATCTAATAAATGTTGATGACTTTTAACAAAATATTAAATTTCAACACATGAGAAATTGACTGGAGTGATCATTTTTGGTTTTATTCCCATTTGAGTCTGACTTGATTATTCTACTTTAGAACTAAATGATATTAAATAAATCATAGGTAATTAATGATTATTTGTTTTACACAATACTGTGAGAATAAATTAGTCTTTTAAAATATATAGTGTTTTAATGAATATACATTATGATGGTAAATTTTCACGGCAATAATGCAAGGTTCTTCTTTATTTAATTCTTTCAAACGATATTTTTGAAACAAAGAAATTTATTTTCATTTCAAAGAATTTATAGAAATAATTAAGAGGATTATTTCCATGCTTTCTTGTATTAATGTTCGACGCTACTTTTTAGTTCAGAAATAAACATATAGATTGAAATGGACAAAACCTAATAAATATAATAGCTCTCATAAACTGAATTATTTACAATGTGATGATAGTATGATCTGATTAGAAGTCATATAATAAGAATGGGTTACATTCTCATTTTTATACGTATTCTACATCTTTTAGTAGAATCGTTACCAAAATGAAGTTCCCCAAATCCAGTTCGTCAATAAACCTACGAAGAATGAATCATTATTCATTTACCAAACTAACAAGTGAATGGTTAGAGTTATGTCTTTCAGTTCAGCAATTTGTGAGTTTGATTCTCACACCGGACATGAATATTTGCAATTCTTTGGAACTGGCTTTAAACTATCTTGATCAAATTAGCTCTTGAGCATCTGACTTGGAGGGATAAAAATAGACTAACAAATCGAATCACATCAACTCAACATTTGGTAAACAGACGTCCTCAGAAAATTTAATGTATTGATCAACAGTCGACCAACAGTTGTTTTGTCAACTCAAATGGAAGTTTTTGTCCCTTTTAAATAATGAAATATTTTCATGAAGCAAATATGCAGGATTTCCATTACCACCAATGAATATTATTTTAATAAACTTGCTTATATATTTGTTGATGTTATTAACTATGTATACTATTTTATACGGTTTTATAAAAAATAAATATTTTTATAACTGTGCAACACAAATAAGCAAATGAAGACATCTCAAAATCTTTTATAACTCATTAAATTTTCATTTTTTAGATAGCGTTTTTATCTTTCTGAAATGTGAACCATTCAGCAGGGGGGGGGGCACAGAAAATGTGAGCAAGACTATCAATTACTTTATAATCTGTACATTCATTCTAATTTAAAAGCTTCTCTTTCTCCTTATAAATAATTGATATATTTAAGAGAAAAATTTATTCGGTTGCCAATTTTACAGAAATGTAAATTTTATTATATCTTTTCTATCTTTTTATAAAATTTCGCATTTTTAATTGACGCTTAAAAATCATTTTCGAGTTTCCTTTGCAATGGAATCACTCAAGATTTATAATGAAGCAGATGGGGAGTTGAACCCTTCATTGAATGGATTCATTTGCCGATATTTCTTCGATATTAAAACTCTTTTCTTTAGCATGTTTCCCGAAAACTTGAGATGATAATTTTTCGACATTGAATGATTTCGTTCCCTTCAATGTTCAGTAAAAACCAATAGCGAAAGTAATTAAACAACGCATTAAAAATCCTCACCTGGAAGAGTTAGAGCTTGTTGTCACGAACATCAGATTCATTTCGTTCTCGTAACTACGCCACGATGTAGGAACTCGTGTATCACAAATTGTATCATTATCTACGGAAAAGATTTATGAATTTATTTCTTACAATTATAATCTCTAATGGAAGATTTGGGTATTACACTGAAGAATTTTAATCTGAATCGGAGGATATCTATCTTTTCTATTACTTTCTGAGAATTCCTTAAATGTTCCGATTCATTTATCTTATTCAGTGAACTTAATACTTGTTTGCTATTATAATATTAATTGTACGTGATAAATACGAATCCTATTCAGATATTTAAATTCAAAGGATTTGTAATTTATCACCTCCTTAAGAATATCGAATAAAATTAGAATAATTTCAAATAAACGCAAACATTTATTCACTACAAATACTTTTTGTGTATACGTTGAGGCTTTATAAATTAGAATTAATGTTATTTCAAAGAATATTGAAATTCAATTTACAGTTTTTTGCATGTGAAAAAACCCAGTTACAATGAATTCATAGAATGAACCAGTGACTGTTAATATTCGCAAAAGACTCTCGAAAATTCTATCTCAGTTATGATATAGAAAAATAATAAAGCTCATTTGTATTCTATACTAAACAACACTAAATAAAGTACATGAATGCTTTTTTTAACATCTGAGATTTCCTCACAAATAAGCTATTTTGCAGATAAGGGTTATAAAAATTATAAACATATTGCTAGTGAATTTAAAAATAACTTATACAAACTATTAACATCACTCAAAAATTTAGAATAAACGAAATCTTTTTTACACTGTTTTTACGAATTAAATATACAAGGGCATATTTTTAATAAAATTAATTTTTAACCATCTTTCATATATTTCAATGCTTGTTCGAAGTATAATTGCGATACTTTTGAGTTTATTTGCATCTAAATTACACTTTTTCTTCTCTTCATTATTTCTGAATCTTATTACTTCATTTTTTGACTCCTACAATTCAGTCATGACTGAAGTCATAGTAGTGACTGAATCACGGAAATCAGTTGTAATGCGTACTGAAGCTGAAAGAAGAGTATTTGAAATCCTATCGTTTTTGAGAAAGAGAGCAATTAAATCCTCCTTTATAAATTTTCTGCTACTAGAAGTTTTTATTTGGCTACACTTGCAATTTATAAGACTTATTGTCAACGTATATTGCTAGTATTACGTAATATTTTTTGGGCACTTACATAATAAAAGCATTTACCTTCTTACCTCCCAACCTTTGTTGTTAATTTTGCTTGTTAACGCATTTCATATTTAGTGTTAATTAGTAATGGCAGCTTTTGTTGGGCTTACACTTGTAATTCACTCATTAACTCAAAGAGGATCGAACCTTGGACCTGCCGTTCTGGCACGTCATATCGATCACTGGGCTTCAATTTAAACGGAGACGTATAAGTGAATACTTTGTTAATATCCCTACAAGAATTTTTAAAAAAATAATTAAAAATCCACAAAAAAATTTTTATAATTTACTATTAAATTTCCAAGAAATGATATCGTTATTTTTAGTCAAAAGAGAAATGTACTTGGTTTAAAGTTAAATTATGTAAAAATTTAAATAATAATATTTTTTACAAAATAACAATGCTTATTTGCTTACAATATACATTTATTATGTCCATTAAAAAGAAAAATGAAGCTCTTGATGCGAGGTTAACTTGATTAAATAAGAAGTTCTGAAGGCTCCTTATTGCTAATTTTAGTATGCGATCATAAAAAGATAATTCTACTTTGAATTCTAATGCATCCGCTTAAGTTTGAGACAATTTCTCTTTCTTAATAGATAATTTAATCTTCTTTTAACCTGTTTTTAGTTAAATTAAGATGTTAAAAGATAAAAACATATAGCAAACTTGTTGTGAAATCGGTTATTTTCTGTCAAATTTTAGTGAAAATTTAACAAAACGGTTAGCACTCTACAGAAAGTTCTAGTGCATCAATCTTAATTTAATTTCAATCTTAATTTAATTTGAGCATAAGGTTTATGTGACAATGTTTTGAATGTTTTTCTAAAAACACGTACGAGCGTATAAACGAATAATAGGGTTAAAAATATACAGCAGTATGGATATTTAACAAAAATTCTCTGAACATTCCCTTTAAAAATAGCTGTAAATGAAAGTTCTTCGTGTTTATTCAAAACTTTGCTTCATTTTATAGATAATAATACTTAAAACATGCAGGCCAAGTTTTATACAAAAAACTTAACGGGAGGAATAGAAATTTTGTGAAAATAAAATTTTGAAAAAATCGTCTTTAAAGTGATAGTCTCTCTGGTGATAGTGACCCTATTGCCACTTTTTTCCGAATGTATATGAAAATAAAGGCTTCATACTTATAGCTATTCATCAACATATTACATAAAAACACTTCCAATTTTTAACTCCCAGCTTCATTTTTCAAAAGATACAATGTATTTTAAAAATTCCTGTAACTTAACTTCTATTTGACATGCAATAAATCAAAACCTTTTAGAAATTGGAAAGTTCTGAATACTATATTCACAATTAAAAAAATTAACCCACGAATTCAAAAATCAACTTTTGAATGTAGGCGGATGTCTTAATTTTCCATAGACATCTATCAAGTTATTAGTCAAATGGATAACGTCCTAGCTTTCGGTTCAAGAGTTCTAGGATTTAATTCTTATCTCGCGATTTGATGTTTCGAGTGGTTCGGAATCACCTTTAGCCTTTAGGATCTGCTCTCATAATCCAACTTGTGAAAAAAAAATCCTTTGAATGGCAAACAAATCAAACTAAAGTCCATATATCATTCACACACGATCACTTAAGCTCAGAAAAAAATGCAGCTTGAAAGTAATTCGAAACATACTTGTTATAACAGCAAACTTTGCACTGAACAATTTACAAAGATAAAAATTTGAAAACTATATTAGAAAAATAAATCGAAATGAATATAACTTCACTAGAATACTTATAAAAGTATTATGCTCATTAAAAAATTCGATAATTTATGATTATTTTTTATTTGTAGGCATTTACCTTATTTTTCAATTCTGTCTATTAATGAAATAAGCAATAATTTTGAAAAATAAATTAAAACCCATTTTCGTTTTTAAAATTTTGCTTGAAATAAAACTTGGTAATTATAAATAAATTTATCAGCTACTTTATTCAAAAAAATCTTTTTTTTTTTAAATTTCCAGACTCGTTATAATCTGTGGTATCCTTTGACATCATCTCTTATGCGAATGCTTGTAATGGAATTTCTTTTCTTACAACGCAGTTTAAGTATTATGTTGATTTCGAAAACAGATTTGCATTGCACTAGTACAACAATACGCAATCATTGTTGAAAGGAAATATTTCGAAAGTGACAATAAACACAAGAGTTTTGCAATAGAAAGAAAAATGAAAATTTTTAATTATTTTTTATTTCCTTTTTTTATTGTCTGGAAATGATGAAGATACTTTTCTTTATTACTTTACAAATTTTCTATTTATGATTCCAAAAATTATTAAACTGTTTTTTTCATTCTTATTGCATTTTCCAATGAAATATTTGAATTGGTCTTTTTTCTAATTGAGACATTATTTCATGTGAATGTTGAATTTTCTCTCAAATCAAAATAAAATATTACGTAAATTAAACTAAAAATATACACTTGCTAAGATAATTTCTTTTAATGAAATTATCGACGCCTCATTGAATGTAACTCTTTTAACTAAATATTCAATGTAAAATAAACATAAAATTTTGAAACTCATTCAAGAAATAAGCAGATTGATTAAAAACACTTAAGAGATTTATATATATATATATATATATATATATATATATATATATATATATATATATATATATATAATTAAAAGTGTAAATAATTGCAATTATTTATTTTAAAAATAAATTTTTTAAATTATGATTTTAATTATCTCCGTTAATTTTAATTACCTCTAATATTATATAAATCTAATATTATTTATGATACTAAAAAAAGAAAATATCTATTTAAAAAAAGGAGCACATCTCCTTTCCTTTAATACATTAAAAAAGATTTATTTATAAAATAACTATAAACGATAACACTCAACTAACATTCAATTACATTTTAAATCTTAGTAAAAAACTTAAAGTTCAAAAGCTGATTCATGTCAGGAGGCTGAATTCTGAAAACACCGCTTTTTCTTCTTTCAACGGAACAGGAATGTCACATGATTCAAAAACACTTCTGTTTGAAAATTTATAAACAATATTTTCTCTGAAGTATAAAATCCAAACCGACATTTTCTTAAAAACTAAATTTACAGATAATTCTCTCTTATACACTCTCTTACAAACAATTTTCTTTAAATTCCCTTGATGAGCAGTGCATATTGCATTGCACGAAAATTACATCTCCAGAAAAAAATTTTTAGGTCAATGTCCAAAAGTTATTTTAGACTAAACTATTTACCAACTACAGCTATACTAAGAGGGTTTCAGATACTTGGGTAAGATATTTTGGCGCCTTGGTTGTCATTGTAATTGGATGCAATTCGAACTCTTACTTCGGAAATATTGTCATGCTGATAAGGTATTTGACAGTTAAAACTTTATATAAACGAATTATATTACAGTTACGAAACAACAAAAAAAATAACACAAGAACGAATAATTGAGAAAGTCTGAGATTCCATCTGCTATCTCATACAGAAATGATAGATTTGTGAATGTTGTTAAGAAATTTCAAATCTCACCAATATGGGCGCAGCACAATCTGTAAAAGCACACACACAGAACACTAACCCAAATTCCGAAATAATTGAATTACAAACTACAGTTTTCCAACAGACTGTCCAGTCTATATATATATACACTATTGTGCAGATATGAATCTCTCTTTGTCTTATTATTTACCTAAATTAAAAGTAATACTTATACAGAAATTTCGTATCAAAAGTAAATTAACTTTCATGACAGCAGCATATGCTTTTCATTTTATTTCTTATTATCTTTCTGATTTTAAATGATGCACATACAGTTCAAGGCTAAAATGTGAAATTTCATTCCAAAAAATCACTTATACAATGAAAATTCTGTTTTAAATTAAAAACAAACGCATACATTTTTCACAAGTTCGTACTGAAAGCGTTGACAATTAAAAAATGGCAAGAACACATTTAAAGTAAACCAAAATATATAAGAAACTAACTTCAAACTGGAATTACTTTTTAACACTTTTAAAAGCTGTATTCTTACTACAACTCTTAAGGGAGGGAATAATATAAATAGAAAAAGGGAAAAAAAGAAAGAATCCAAGGGAAAACGTTGTCTATTTATTCCACATTTCTGCAAAGGAAAGGGGAAAGAGGAATGCAGAACAAAAATATTTTTTGTTTCTATTTTTGAACAATCCTTATCATTTTTCAAATCCGCGAGTAACAAAAAAGCGGGAAAAAAAGCATTTAGGGAGAAAAAAAAACATGTATAAACGTGTTCGTATCATTTTCCTATCAACATTAAGAGACGGTGCGTTTCTAGTATTCACTAGTACTGGATTTATGCCAGGGGATTTTAGACGATGAAAAGTTAAATCTTGCCAAAATATCTCTTCCCAGTCACGTCTACGCATTTCAGTGTCTGTCCTAATTATTCAACAAACATGATGCAGTCTTTTCATTAGGCTATAGGAAATGATTTCAGAGTTCATGCGTAGTGGCAACACCCTGATAACAAGGTGCGATGCATTCTGGTGGTAAATATTAGACACGTCTTTAACTATAAATATGCTAACGTATAAAATATGCAGAAGAATATTAAAAGAAGTCAAATGAGCTTGAAGTTAACATAATAAAGTCAAATACGATGGAAATTAAAAAAGATTATTGTAAGAACAAAATAAAAATATGCAAAACAAAATAATCTTTTATTAATAAAAATTGAACTTTCAACCACAAATTATTTCAATATTCAGAAACGTTTTTAAGATATAAGTTTATATGTACACAGAAAAAAATATATCTTAAATATTAATACGCAAAAATTGAGAAATGTTTTTTCTTCAGTTTAAATATATGTTTATATGCTTGTTTATACGTTCCATTTAGTTTGCAGACAGTATAAAATATGAATGATGTGTGAATATATGATTCGAGTACAAAAATTACTTTTTAGTACAGGATAACAAATAAATAAAACAAAATAAAACTAATCTCATGGAAACAAAAGCTGTGTTAATAATTATTTTCAAGATGAAGTAATTTAGTGCCATAATTTATTGCAATTTCTTTATTGTTAATAGTTTTCTTTTGATAGAAACAGAGATTGAATAAAAATTTTATCGAAGAGAGCATTGACTATTAGTAGAATGTTTTGTTCTTCTTAAAAACAAATCCGAATCAGCATTGAAAAGATAAACTTTATCATCTAGAGTAATTTTTTATTCTAACCTTTTTAATGAGTGAGTCTTTTTAAGACTATATATTTCATGGATTAAACATTCTAGCATAAGAGCTTTATTTTTAAGCAATATTTTGAATTCAAACTGGTGAAAAATTTATATTGGCTTTAATAATGTTTCAATATTCAAATTTAAGTTTCACTTTTAATATGGTTATTACAGATTGCATCGTGATATAATATTTTAATAAAACTAAGATGTAATAATCTAATTTTAGAAGAGAGAACGTTTTATGAGACATGGAATTTTAACTGTATTTATATGTACTACTCCAGTATTTCCAGAGATTAAAGAAATATTATTTTTCTTATTTAATGGCAATGGCATTTTGAGACAATTTAAGTTACAAAATAGAAGATATTAAAATACATAAACTATATTAAAAAATAATGAAATTGTTGTTTAGATGATACCTTATGATATTAAGCATGTATCAGCTCTTTATCTTGAATCTTTTTCCATCTTCATATAGGAAAAAGGCTTTTTTACTTATATTATTTAATTTTAACATTACTTCCAAATGCATGGTATGTTTTTCATTTACCACAATTGTCAGTATTTTCAGGAATTAAAATAATACGAATGCAATGGTTAAAAATTCAATTTTATCAAGTTATAAGTATTGTTTTTAGATAATATATTTCTTGAAATAAAAATTATAAAAAAATGTATTTCACTTATTTTATATATATTTGGGTAAAAATTTAATTAAAATATTAAAATAATTAACTATAGAGTTATGATATAATGTAATTTTTAGCAGAAATAACCGTAGTTATGAGTAATTGTGCCAAATGACGGGCGCTTTGTTTTCGAAAAATAATTGTAATTAGCAAAATTACAATATTTACTTTTTTAAAGATAAGATTTGCTCAAAATGCTGACTTGCATTCCCGACTGAAGTCTCATGCATAAATGAGCTGAAGACAAATCAAATTAAGTATGAAACTATTCAAAATTCTTTATGGTTATATTGTTAAATATTGAAATTGGGAATCCTTGAATTGGCGCTCCAATGCATTTCCAATAGACGGCGTATTGGATGAAGTGAAAAGACAGTGATTGAAAACAATACTTTTTCAAAAGTTGTCTGGCTACTTTTTCTATAACTTTTTTACATATACTACTTTAGCTACTTTTTTCTCAAGAAAAGAAGAGTGAGAAAATT
Organism: Latrodectus hesperus; assembly: GCA_037975125.1. NCBI lineage: Eukaryota > Metazoa > Arthropoda > Arachnida > Araneae > Theridiidae > Latrodectus > Latrodectus hesperus. The sequence goes on along the minus strand of CM075860.1, from coordinate 29,221,287 downwards.
TAAGGATAAGAAAAATTCGTTGTTTACATTATTTTTCTTCTCCTAGTGATTTTGCATAGAAGACAATTCAAGAAATAGGAACCATCCAGCTGCAATTTTGAAAGAAGTAAAATTCCGTCTGCATCATTTATGTATCATGCATCATGGGATCAGCAACTTTACACTAAGTTCAAAGAGTTCATGACGGTTTTAATGAATGGCAATCGCTGTAATCACAAATTTCAAATAGAAACATTGCCTTTGTTTTTTAATGTAAAGGGAGACATCTTGAATAATGTTGCAGAACAACACGCAAGAATTCGGTGGATGACGATAATGAAAGCATTATTTTTACATGTAATTATACATCACTGAAACTGCAATAATACTGTTACTATTGCATTGAATTAAATTGATATCAGAAATATACTTTTATGTGTACAAAGTATTAAGTTATAGAGGATCAAGGCTCGGTATGAAACTATAAGTTAATATAAACTTTACTCACATCTTTAACACCAATAAAGTAAATAATAGTTGGTAAACTATGCTTGGATAAATATATTGAATTACTTTTTCGTATTTTAGTGTTTCGCTTCTATGAAAATAGGAAAGTAAAATAAATGGAAATTCAATAATCATCGCTAATTTCAATAAGCAGATAAATACCTTTAATTCAATACATAACTTCATTTATTTTAAAATGCTTTTTAGAACAAAACCTCATTCCTGAACACTGACTTTTCCTTGAAATGTAATATAAAGTTGATATCTTTCTTGGCAATTAAATACTTAATGTTTTTAAATAAAATTCATAAGAAATAAGGAATTATAAAACTGACAATATATCTAGAATATTTAGAATGGTGCATGTCTTTTTTTTCTTATTTGATTTTTATGTAAAACGTGTTATTTGGGTATTCCTAATGGGTAGAAGTTTGAAGCATGAGACCTTAAGACGTGATCTTTGGTCTTTATTTTCTTCATCAACATCTCATCGAAGTTGCAACATATTTCATTAGATTTTTAAATAAGCTTGTTGTTATGGCTTATTCTCCAGCTGTCTGACGAAATCAGATATCACATTATTAACAGATCTTTATTTCTAACTTAAAAAGTAATCAGAAATAAGGAAAATAAGAGCAAAGAGACAGAACATAGACTTTATGGTAGTCGCTTACGATATTTTGTAACGCATGTCTAGCAAATCACATTTATTAAAAGTCTTATAAACTAACAAATTGAAAAGCCCGAATGTACACACACAAACACACACATACATATATATAACATGTGGCTTTTATGTTGCTGGTCAATTCAGGTAAATAGATATGAATGTACAGGCAATGCCTAAAGGAGAGAAGTATGTTATTCCTTGTTAAAAATAAGAATTGGAGAAGATGAATCAAAATAAATCGAAGACTGGAAGAGCATCATTAGGAACTGGACGTTAGGACCCGGAATGCCTCGCAATCAAAAAAAGAGAATGAAAAATAAGTTTATCGCTGTTTTTATGTGAAGGTAAGTCTGTAATCCCTGAGACAAGGCAGCAAAGTTGGCTGAAAAGTTTTCCTCCTCGCAGTTCGGGTGTCAGAGGCAGCAAAAAGCTCATGCGATAAGGTGAAAAGAAAAGAAGAGATGGAAAAAAGGTTCGGTGAAGGGTAAGGCGGGCGACTCTGCCCCGAACTCGAGTTGCATCGAACACTGGGGTGCTCGCACGCCGGCTATATCGATCGTGGATCACGTGACCACCTACACTTACACTTCGACCAAACGATCCGGCGTGCCCTACTTTTCACAGAATCATGAAAAAGCGTCTCTCGTCCTTTTTATGCGAATTTTTGCGGGCATATTTGCGGACTTGCGAATATCCGAAGGGAGGACGGAAGAGGGGAGAAAAATATTCCAACTGAGAAAGTGTGCAGGAGAAACTGGGGAAAATTTTCCCGGAGGAGCGGAAGAGCGCTTCCAGCGTGGAAAAACAATGTCATATCTCCCAGCAGCGGACGTGCAAACGGGCAGTTCCCGAGAAAACTTTGAACTTTTGACCTTTAAAAGTTCTTAACATTTCAAACTTTAGACACTGTTCCGTGTAATGTATTCTCTGCAACTTCTTTCGTGGTGTTGTATACAAGCCATCGTATTTGCATACAAGCGCAGATCATTATAAGTTTCATTCATTATATTTGCTACTTGATCTATGTTTCTTCTGTATAAATTGTAAATTCTACAAAATAAACAAAGATTTGCACAAAAGATCGGAAATCATTACTTTTATATACGAAGAGAATTTTACACCTTACGAGCAAAGAACAGAATTACAAAGTACCAACATTGCTGACACATTGCAAGTCTGTTCTCTTCGGTTGTAATTCTGTTGCAGTGAATTCCTTTGCTTTTAATTAAATAACGAATGCAATATGGAAACTGATTTTCCTTATTATAATTTTGTAGTTTCTAATAATCAATTTTTTCTCTTCGATAAGGAGTTTTCTCTGCAAAAATATTGGTGCCAAATATTGATCTTCAAGTGAATTCTTTTTGGCTTTTGATTTTCATTTACGAGTAAATATATTTTATTTCCATTTATATTAATTAAAAATAGTTTAGAGACTTTGGTTTAATTTTCTATTGAAAATTATCTTTTATCTAAAGGTGAATAGATGGGCATGCTGCCAAAAGTACTACAAATCTTTTTTCGGCGAAAGGGGATGACATGGAAATGTAAACATAGTTTCACTTTCTTACACCCACACATTGCAATAAGTGAAATAAATGCCTGGTATATATATATAACTCATTTAGCTGCTGCAACATTCCATTCTCATTTATCCTACCGCTCGAAAATCTTCTCTGTCGAAACAATTTTATAGGGTAACAATTAAAAGCTTCATAAGAGCTTTTATTGTCAAGCAAATAATACAAAATTATAATAAAATCTTTAATTTAAATTTGATTTAATGAAAACAATGTAAGGGTTTGATTTCTGCATTATTTCTTATTTAACTTACTCGTGCTTTACAAACTTAACTTCAAGTCTATTATTTTTCATTAAATTTAGTTTTTTTCATTAAGAAACAATCAATAAAATTTTGTACGCGATGCAAAATTTTTTAGTCCTTTCGCAAATTATAATCTATTAGATAGAAAGCTATAAATGAATTTATGCAACAAATAACTGACTAAAAGATTTTTATTTGTAATTACAAATTATTTTATGTATTTTAATTTATGTAAAAATAAGTAAAGATGTTTCACAAAATGTTCAAATGTAATTTTATAAATCATGCATACACAAAATTAAGTTAGCATATACAGTAAATTTTCTAAACATATTTTGAACAATTCTATTTATAAATGTATAATCGTAATAAATAATTAATCTTAAGGGAAAATGAATCTTTCAAAAACAAAATTTTGGGGAGAATTATTCCTTTAATCATCATTTTAAACTAAGGACATTTTCCGTTTTCATTACAAATAATTCAAATTTTATAATAATCTCATTTATTTATTGTAGTATGTAAAACGAATACATTTTAATTTAATATATCAATTTTAATCTTTTAACATTCAGTAGAATTTTTTCGATAAAATTATAGGCTATTTAAAAAAATAATAAATAAAAAAAACTGGTGCATATTAATTTGAGAAATCTTATTTATCAAAATTGTTTTTGATGTTATTATTGACTATGTAAGAAATAACTCATGAGAAAATTATTTTGAAATGCTTAATTATAGTTTTTCAAATTAAAAAGATATTTTAAAATCACCATACTATTTACTACTGATTAAAATTAATTTTTCATTGATTTGTATCATTTGATTAATATGATATATATATATATATTCTTAACTTTATCATTTTAATTGTAATATAATATTATTTATATGAAATACTCTTGAGGTTGCTATTCAATACATATTTTTATCATATTTATTACAATAATCCAAAAGTATATAACAGAACATAAGGATTTTTAGTCATATTATTTGTAATTAATAATTTTCTCATTTAATTTTACTTACTTTCAAATCCTTTTAAATAAAATTCCATTGGTAAGATTGCAAAATTACAATTTCTTTTTGTCTATTTATTGCTTATGTAATCAATAATTTTAAAAATAAAATTTCTCATCAACTGAATTTAGGTAAATGTAAGAAATTAAATTAAATATAAAATTAATATTTTATTTAATTTTGCTTTTGGTAATCTTGAACATATATAGTTTAATAATATAGTATTTTATGTAATTTTAGTGCATTCAAATATTTAATGAATTATTGAATTTGATTAAAAAAATAAGACACATTTATATGAAAATAAATTTATAGAAATACAAGAATATACATTTATAAAAATAGCGAAGACTTAAAATAAATAAACATAAAAAAGAATGTCCATCTTCAACAAATTTTAAAAGAGAAAATTCTATTAGCATCGTAATAAAATCCCAAAATCCATGTTAGTTTTAGATGCAGTTGCAGTTTTCGGTGAGCAAATAAGCAAAATGACTCAATGTAGAATTGAAGTGAAATGATGAAATAACGAGAGTGCCTTTCGCAGGCTATGTCCTCAGCCATTCAGGCGGAAAACATCTAAACTCCTGAAAGAATATTCATCGGAATTGGGAAATGCTGCAAATAAAGCTTCTCTCATTTAAAGAGAAAAAAAGATAAATGATTCATTAAACTTGGATGTAAAATGAAAAAAGAGTTCGTCACGATGCATTGCGTCTAACCTGAGTTGAAGGCTTTTCCATAACTAAGTAACGGAAAAGCTCAGATCAATAGAGAACACATTAGATTTCATTAGATTTCTCAGAAAAGGGTTGACTTACCAGAAAGACTAGGAATTTCTAAGAGTCTTTTTTTAAACTACTTCCATGTGTTTACGATTAAAAAGTGTTTATAGACCAAGCAAAATAATATTAAGCTTTGAAGAATCTGTAGTCTTTTTGTTTTCAATAAAACAATATGGGTACATAGTTATTTTTGCAGTTATTTTACTATACTCAAAATGAACAAATTCCTTTTTGCATTGATAGCTGCATGTAGACAGAGGTCTTAGTATTTATATGTCTTTAAATTAATACACTTACAGATTTGCGTAACTCTGTTCATTATTCGTAAGTCCGCGGATAGTTATAATGGTGCTGTTAGATGGAAAGGGAAGGAGTCAATTTCAAAAAAACAACCTCTCATACTTATACAAGACATATTATGAATATAAAAGTTTTAACAATTGTTTATTAAGAATTTTTCTTTATAGACCTTTTTTGCATTTCTTAATTAACTCACTATTTACTATACGTAAAATTCAATCTTAGGGTCTTTGGAAAATTGAGAACAATGTCCTTATAATTTCAATACTAAATATGACTCAATTAATGCTTTATTTAATGACAATTTCTTACATAGTTAGTTCAGAACCACCACAAATAAAAGTACTAATAATGATATCAGTTAAAATTCATTGTTCTATATATTTTGATTGCAATGTGTTGATATCATCCAATAAAGCATAATTAAACAAAGAGTTTAATTTCCTCAAGTGATTGATTTTTCACACAAGACTTCAATATTCAGACTCATACACTTTAGTACTATAATGACTAACTTTTATTTTTAATTATAGGAAATAAAGCTCTCATTTTTGGAATTTTATATTAAAAAAATTTGAATTGTTAAATCTGACATCAAACTGGTCAGTTTGGTTGAAATTTCTGATGAATGAATACATTTCTGCCTTAAGCCATACAATTTCTATTCAACTTTAAATAGAATTTTGAGCTCTTAACACATAAATAGTCATTTAATAAAGGAAATAAAAACAAAGTTTAATTATTTCACTGCGTAACTTTTCATTTAAAATTTCGTACAACGTTCTTGAAATAAAAAATAGTATAAGGTGCTAAATCAATTTAAGTTACGAATATCTTTCTATATTTAAGTACTTTTTAAAATTTTCTCCACGTATTTTTAAGAGCTATATGAATCTTCAATTTTGTTTCGTACTTAAAGTTTAAGATATTACGATAGAGATTGTTATGTGTACAATAAAAACGAAATCATTTACCTTCATAATGAACAAATTAAAATTAGCAGAATGTTTTGTTAATCCTTTTCAATTAGATATATGGTATGATTACTAGAAAATAATTCATGCACATTAGTTGTTTCTATACAAATACAGATATTTTTCATTGTTGCTTTATACATATCAAGATAAAAGCTAGTAAATATAATTCCTCAAAGTATCTTCTGCCATGAGCTTGATTACTGTATATATATATATATATATATATATATATATATATATATATATATATATATATATATATATATATATATATATATATATATATATATATATATATATATATATATATATATATATATATATATATATGTGGCATTTTTTATACTTTGCAAACATTCTTAAATTGCTTCTTAAACTTTTCAAGTATTCTTACATAATTTCAATAGTAAATTTTTTCTAAGCATTCAATCTAAGTGTTAAAGTTTGATGAAAGTGACAGCATTATTCGCAATGAATCGATGATAATGAAACTATATATTAACATAAAAGTATGATGGTAATACAACTCATATTATTGCAAATATAAGCGAAATCAATGAATGAACTTTAATTAAGATATTTCAAATTCACCCCTCAATTTTCTACTCTTGTTTGGGCAAAATCTCCCGACTCACTACTTCCATAGTATATTTTGACATTATTTTCTTCCTTAGTGAATGAATCACATGATTTAGAGCAAAATTTATAGCGTACTAAGTCATGTCAAATGTGAAACGAATATTGGAGTAGAATTTTGAGACATGTATGACAGAGAAGCTTAAAAAATCGTCACATTAGACATTTACATATCGGTTTAGGACATTAATAAGAGTAACACTCAGTCTGATGTTAAAATGCGATATTCCAAATACCAGTAAATTAGTTTTTCATCAATGTATATCTTTCATTAGGTATTTAAATATGGAGATAATTGTAAAGTAGATATATTGAAATAATAACTTTTTTATCTATAAAATATTTGATTTATGAGAACCTTATTAATTAATTTTTCTTTTATTTATAATTTTAATATTTAACTAAAATTTACGGTAAATATATTTATTTAAAATCAATCAAATATTATCTTCCATTGCTAATATATCGATACATTTGTGCTCATTAATGTAAGTAGATTCTGTAAATGTTTGTCGTCGTAACTTAATTTTACAATATTAACTCATCATTCATTAAATTGTTACTTAACATATTAAACATCCATGGAAACTAAATACTGAAATGCTGCCATTGAAATTCAGAAACTTCGTATTCGTGGTCTAAATACCATGATTTTAGACTCCTTCTGAATGACAGGTGCGCCCCTGACATCAGCAAAGCGAAGCATGCGAGCAGCGGTTTGGAGGATGACCGCATTCGCCCTCCTCGGACTCCATGGGTTGAAGACTTGTCTATGTTAATCTGTGACATTCGAGATACAGTGCAGGGCTCAACTGCACCCTTATGATTGTATAATATAGATTTAAATGACAAATTGAACTCGATATATATTCCCTGATTTTCGTTAATGTATGATATGTTTTATACAAGAAACTTAGCTTCTAGCCTAGTCCCCCAAATTAAATTTGCCAGATGTTCTTTTTATCTTAATATTTTGATAATAACTGAGCACATTTAGTCCCCTAAAGGTAATTGCTGTAAAAATAGAAACAATAGTTGCATTTGATTCTTGCCTGAACTCCCCGTTTATTTGTGGTAGACAACGCTCTTCTCTGAGAGAAAATTGTCGTATTCGATTTTAGACAGTTTCTCAATGAGAAATGAACTTTGCATTTCTGTTTCCTGTATGCATGCCTGTAGAGTTTACTATCTTGCAATACTTGAAAACTTCCCACCAGTTATAAAAAGTCTTCCCCGAAAACAAATGTTTTGACACATATTAAAATACCTTACAGAAGTCTTGGGCCTTAAATGTATTTTTTCCTTGTGGTCAAATTTTAAATAATTTAAATGACAATCGGGAAAATTTAACCTATAGCAAAAAGACGAAAAGATTTCGTACAAATATATCTAAATGTTAAATAAAATTTGAAAAAAATTACTTATGCGAAACGATTTTGTGCTTTTACTGAAAAATGAAACATGCATGTATTAGTATATTTTTCTCTACTTTTTAGATTAATATATTTAATGGAAATACATACATTATAACACATTTAGCTGGTAAGTATTTGAAAGTATTGCTATATAATAAATGGAAATTATTAAAATTCATAGAACCAAAAAAATCAAATTAGGAAATACTAATTTTGAAGACCAAGGATAGGAAAAATTAGAAAGAATTCTTTAGTAGGAAAATTCCAGAGGATTATGAAAGAGTAAATTGCGCTAACCTTGAAGAAATGAAATAACATTTGTTATTTATAACACATTTCATTATTCATTTTCCAAATTTAAAAAAGTGTTGGTATTTTTATGATTTTACCATCATATTTGACATACATATATTAGTTAATAGATGGAAATTTTCCTACCTAGAAAACAAAAATTCTTTGAAAATTGAAATTATAAATTTGAGTTCCTGAAAACTATCATTTGAATCCTTTACGAAAATAAAAAATGGCAATTGACACAAATTTACACTCAAAATTAATCATGAATTGACAAAACTGAAACAAAGAATTTTGAAGAAAAGTACTTAAGGTTTTTTTCAAATATTTTTTATGAATAAATTAACAAATGGAAATAGGTAAAAACAAAATATTTTTTAGTAATATCAATAAGAATATTTTTTAATATTTATATTTTTAAATAAAAATGATAAAGTAAATATAATTTTATATAGATAAACACATCAATAGTCAAAATTTTATTTTTTGGCAACGCTTATTAAAACTACCAGCATACATACTGATAAGCATTAATTTTAATTATAACTTGATAGTTAAAATACTACTTTATAATTTTTTTGAAATTATCTCTGTTTACAAATTTATTATAAAACATATTTTATCACTCTCATTAGTTCACTAAGTGTGTGTGCTTGTGTGTTATTTTCACTAAATTTCGTTAAGAATTATTGGCACAAAAATTCCGCATGGTAGATTCAAATGTGGTTTACAAAATCTTTTATAATGCATTAAAATAAAGTTAATTAAAAACATTTATTAAGAAATTTAAGTTTGCAAAATTAACTTTATTCCACTTAGTAAGCTTATCAGGGAGAATTATTAAACATTCTGCGGAGATGGGCCTCGGTGGACTTTGCACGCTCAGCACTTGGGCTGGCAGGTGGGTGAATGTAAACATAAATCTCCTGCAACCAGTTGCAGCGGAAATGAAAGTCTGGCGTCGCTCCAGACCGCTGTCACACTTCAAACAGTTTGTTTGTTACAATTGCTTATATTTCTGGAATATTTGAAAAACTGTTGCTGCGTGCTTTCCAAATGAAAGTGCTTTACCCAATAATAATCTCCGCGGGTTTTGTGTGCGTTAACTACGGGAAGAAATAGTTCTTTCAAACAGGATTGTTTTTCAGTGCCGGAGTTTGTGGGTAATCGAATTAACTTCAAGGAAATAAACTTATGAGCGTTAGAAAATGAGTGCGAATTCGTAATCATACTATAAAATCCTTTTAAGATTCATTACAAACATGGTATAAATTGCTTTATGTGTGAAATGTTTTTGCCTTAAAGTTAGAAAATAAAACTAAGTAGTAATTCAATAAAGTTGTGTTCAATATCATGTAAAACTTTCATTGATTAAAGGTAATTCTACATTTGAAATTCATCTTTTTTTATTCATTACTCTCATTGAAACTACACAGTTACTAAAAAACGCTTGTAATTAGGTAAACAACAGAAGACATTAATAATTGCAAGCAATAGTTTTCCAAGAATGTAAATCACTTTCAGTTTCCTATGAACATGGACCTTCAACCACCTTGATCTAAAGGAAATAGGTTTCTGTTTTTTAAGCCGATGAACGACCGGAGTAAGACTGAAGCTAGTGTTACAGATGACTCATTGAAGAGTCAACATTTAGAACAGAGCTCTGCAACCTGTGCCAGGGGCTTCGTAAGCTCAGAACTGCAGGCAGCGCCCCCTGCACTGCGTTCCCATGTCAATATCCAAAGTTCTTCCGCTGATGCGTTTTGGGTGTGAAGAAGCTAACTCAGGTGTGATCCCGACCATAGATCAAAATTTGGTGATACAGGCCAGCATTCCGTTAACCTGAACGGCACAGTCTGAGGCTAGCCTGTATCGCTGCGTGTGTATGTATTCATTTGCTTATCTTATATAATCTTCAATGCTCGATGGCTCTTTATTTACTCAGTAAATGTGCAATAATTTTTGCATTTTGAATAATGATAAAATTAGAAATGAACATATAAATGCAACATACAGCATCACTAAATGAAAGCAATTATCTTCTATTCGACGCTAGTGTAAAAATTAATATTTTCAAATGAAAATATTAGTTTTTAAGTCTGAGAATATTTAAATTGATGTTTATAAATTTTGATATATTAAAGTTAATTTGAGCATTTTTTGCTAATGATTCCTATTGTAGAATTTTCCATTGTCAAACTCTTTTAAACTTCAATTCGTCCTTTAATAAGACATTTATTTCGTGCACCGAAATATTTTAACAGTGTACAAAAGAATTACCTGTACACAGTGAAACATGTAATGAACCAATACTTGACAAAATACGTATTTGAGAAACTTTCCTACAGAATTTTTAAATGAAATGTTTAGGTATCACCTTTTTTATGCCTCTTAATTAAAAGCCTATTCATTTCTGATGTGCGAGAAGAGCATAGGAAATAACTGTGAAGTAAAAGTCAGTGATCACCAATATCTCAAACTGTTGGGATATGTGACGCAAATGATCTTTATGCTATTAAACGTTCTGTAGGTTCTTATAGTTGAAGAATTTCCTACAGAACACACCCTATACCTGGAAGCCAAAGCATCATCCGCCGGCAGACCTAGATGTCGTGGGAGGCACTTGATCCGGTGGCGCAGGAAGCAGGCCATGATTTGCTTGTTTCATGACGAGCGGCTGAGTGAGAGGGCCAAAAGAATCGAAATGCGCCGTTCGTGCGATGACCCATGGATGGAATGTCACAGTGTTGGATGTCTACACAATAATAACGACACAGAAGCTGTCTCTCTTCGTACTTAAACATAAAAACATCCTATTCTTATAAATTTATGAGTTAATGCTTAACATGTGTGCGACTGTTAAAATTGAATTTGAAACGTAAGCAGCCTGATGCACGCGTCATGGAAGCCGATGCTTGAAGGATGGGAGAGCTGTTATTCTCAACAGTTTACTAAAAGACTAATGAAAATAAATGAACTAATTATTGTGATTTATAATTTTTTAAATAGTGTTTGAATACCTGCGAAGAAGTAATATGTGAAAATTTTATTTCTGTTTACACGCCTGAATAATTTAAGTGAGCATCATTAATAACTTACTTTTACAAAATAACAAAACTTGCTTAACAGTAATGTTCCACCTTCTATTTCTATTCAGAGTGCTTTTAATGTTTTCCGTTAAAATACACCTTCTGACTCGCATAAGCTTGATGGAAACCTGCATCACCAAGAGATTTTCCAAGATCCGTATCTCTTCACAAGCATTTGATGGGCAAATGAGGCGAGTCGGAGATGCTTACTGGGGCGGAACCGTTCCTGGGAGAAGCGGCCGCCCTGGTGCCCCATTTCAAAGCGCGATGCCTGGACATTTGTTTTTGGCTTCATTCGGTAGGACAGCACAACTTAAGGCAAGCACGAGCAGAGGCCTGTTTCTTGCTCATTGAAGCACAGCTAATCAAGTGCGAGCTGACGCCCCAGAGCAGGCGCGGCCTAAATTTAGGAACTGATGACAGATTCACTTTCCGTTCTAGCTCGCTTTACAGGAGATCCTGGAGTGGATAACCAATAATGGCATTTGAAATGTCCCTTGGACTCCCAGTGTCATCGTTACGTCTTGCGAATAGGATTTCAAGGTAATCTCTCTCGCGCGATGTTAAGACATACAATAACATTCTATCGTAACATCCATCGAATAAGTTTTCAAATTCAATTTTTTTTAATGTGGGAAGGATGCTGTTTTCTTTACCCCTCTCTTATTTTTATTATAGTATAAGTGATGACGAAAACACCATAATCATCATTTAAAGTAATAGAAACAATTAATATGCTCGTTATTCTAAGTCATTATTATCGTACCGTTTTACTGGTAATTCATTTATCATATAACAATGGTTATTTCAACATTAACCAGAAAAATATAAAAATATATCTTTAAAAAACGATAATGTATCTCGCCACTTTAATATTTTGAGTATTCATTTCATATAAATAATACAAAGAATTTTGAAAAATAATTCATTTTTACTTTTCCTGGGTTTAGTTTGAGTTTTCTTTTGCAAAATAAATTTATTAAATATTTACAATGTGTTAGTCTATCATTCAAAAAATAGATTGTTTGAATATGGCATTTCTATAATATACATACCTAAATGCCTGTCCTATACATGTTTCCATGACATGTATGTACTGAAAAAGTCGGACTAAATGACGGCTCATTTGGAAAAGAGGAGCAGCGCACACCCTATTGCCAGCCAAGTTGGCACAAAACAACAACATGCATTTCTTAGTGTTTCTTTAATTTTAAGAATTCCATTCATTGGCAAAAATTCAACTCAATTCTATATAGTATACAAATAAGTTTTTTCATACAAAACTTTTGTAAACAAAACGGAAGTTTGGATTTATGAATATATAAGTATCCCTATGAAATATGTTAAACATGAGTCATCTGTTCTAGAAATTTATATATGTGTGTATCAGTCATCACAGTAATTGAAATGAATGTTCTTTCCTTGACCAAATACATATTTACAAAATAAATATTAATTTATTGTTTATTGTTAAAGTTAAAGTAACATATAATTAAATAATAATTCTTAAAAAGTTAACTGCTTAAAATTTAATTGTATACATGTGATGTAATTTTTTTAAACTTTTAAATATAACAATTTTTAAATTTATTTATCAAAATATATTTAAATGTATGGCAAATATATATTGCACACATTGAAGATTATATTACACATTATACTGTAATTAAAGTTGCAAACTTTTAAGCATTTCATTTTGTAATGAAACAACTCAACGAAAGAGACGTCGATTGAAGCAAATCGGCGCGAATCTTTGCAGTATTGCATATTACAGAAACTATTTCTGACATACAACTAAAGGACGCAAATGTAATTAATGACATATATTAATTACTTTAAATTGAAGAACTAAATAAGGCTATAAGCAAATAGATGTAATTAATCTATGCTTATAGACTAAACTTCCATTTTGAGAAAATAAATTTGTGTACAGAGTAAAATTTATGGAATTTCTGCTACAGCATTTAATAATTTATTCGAAAAATGAAGTAATGCAAAACCTATACAGATTTAACAGTGGAAAATAAAATGGTTGCACGACAACTGGGGGAACACAGGCAAAATGACTGTTTTTGTTTAGTTCAGATGAAAATTGTACTGTTCAGAAATGATGACAGATGATGTTGCATCTATTTTTCACGTGAATGCAACGCATGTGATGAAATCTCGTTTTCGTCATAGAATTTGCGCCAAATGGTTTGTCTTAAGATTTTGAAACCATATGTTAAATAAAGGTCTTAATTCACGCTCTAGATAACCTTATTTGGAACTTGATTTTCTTAGATAACTGAAATGTAAATTTAATTATAAATAATGTGATTTAGGTAGTTTTAATGGCGCGAACGGTTTCCTCGAGCAAGTAAGGTCGTTATACACTTATTGCGCATGAATGCGAAAAGGACATCAATGAGACGTCAAGGAAAACTGTATTGTTCTTAAAAATGTGCAGTCACCAAATCTTGAATTGTAAAACTGTCTTCTCAGTGTCTGTTCCATGCAAACTCTGTTTGATTTAGATCAGTAAAGTATGTGAACCACTCAATACAGTATGTTGCTTTAGCTTCTGGAATGTTCTTCACAAATGTATGACACCTGGTTTCTAAATACATCAAAACAAGGGAATCAAAACCGTTACACTATGTAAAGTTTCTAAGCTTAGCATTTTCATGTTTTAGGCCCACATCATAAAAAATTCATTGTTAATAAATAAATTATTTTCTAAGTATTTTAGACATATTTCTAATGCAGTTTTCTAACTGTATTAAAATACGTCCTAAATTGTATTCAAAAGTCAATCGAAATTCTTAAGCAGATAGCATTTGAGCCTTGTTAAAATGCATTTAAACGTGATTTTCAACATCCAACCTTCTTAAACATATAAATTATTTTGATTTTATTTGAATATATGCGTACATTTAAACTATCTGCATAAGTACCCCACTGAAAAATCTTGCTTAGGAATGCTTGCTTTGTGGCCTTGTCAACCAACAGCTGTTATATAACAAAGTAGCGTCGCTTCCTCTTTCTCAATAAACTGTTATTGTTATAGAGCAATCATACTTCCCTGTACCTAGCCAATGTAGAACTCTACCATTTACGTGAAAGCAACTGAGGACGCTATCCGTAGTTTAGAAACAGACACCAAAAAGAAGACTCCCCAATACTTGATTTGCCACTTCTAAGGGTGTTATTTCTCTTGGAAGACATTGCGACCACGATTTCTCTAAAATGCACCAGCCATATTTATTACTCATGCCTAGAGTAAATTTCGTTATCCTAAATAGTAATTCTTATCAAGAAGCTGTGAAAATGTTTTAGAATATCAGAAAATTCCTATCAGAGTCATTAGCATGAGATCAATTTCAGTCGAAGTTGATTTCATGAAAGCGAGTGGGTGTTGTAACGAGGAAATGTCAGAATTTTTTTTAAATGTTGATATCTTTTCGTCACTATCATGTTTTTACCAATATAGTGAAATGCAATATAGTTTCTAAAATTTAAATAATTTTCTTCAAATATTTAAATAAGATTCACAATTTTTGGCTGCAGAAAATCAAACAAAACTGATTGTAATGTGAAATATAATTATTTTATATAAATTTATATGTTTCCGAAATTTTTTCAGCTCGTTTATATGCCCATCCACCTACCAGGAATGTTACACATAGATATTTTGTTGATTTATGTTCTTGTTTTATCAGCTTGCTTACTCCGTAGATTTTAACCAACAGATCATCCTTGAGCAATTATGTTCAATAATTGTAAAACTCTGCATGATCACTTAAAAGTAAATGATGTTATGGTACTTTTGGACATATATATGCAAGAAACAAACTAAACATATATAATTTTATTACAAGTTTGGGATATGTTTTGCATTCATTTTGAAATTGACTCAAAGGAAATAATAGAAGATTGATGATTCTTTAGTTTTATTTTAAGGATATCCTTCTATTTTATTGTAAATGGTGTCTGACATTGGTTCGAAATGACCATATATTCTAAGAAACATTCAGTAAACGATAGCAGAACAAATGTAGAACTAATGTTTCTTTTCCCTTCAGTTATAATCAGAGTAACTCTAATACTAAATTGATTGCTTCTAAAACAGATATATAATATAATTGCTATGATAAGAACCGAATGTAGCTCATTTCATGGGGGAAAATGTCATCATTATAGGTGTACTTTGGCAAAACATGAATTCAGATGAGAGTATGCATCATTCTTTTTTACAACTCATGCTTGACTAATAATATTCAGCAACTATAGGTATTGTTCTAAATTAAAATGTAAAAAATATTTGTTGATGCCTTGTTATTCAGAATACATTACCTATTTAACGAATAGTTATTAGAAACCTAACTACATCGTAAACATGTTTCAAGAGTAAGGGGTGCAGCTCATTATAAATAAGATTTAATTCGAATTTAAATTACTATGAGATGATTGGTAACTGAGGCTCCCACTCTTACAAAAAGTAAACGATGCAAGTTTTACAAAATAATTTAATAATACATTTTTAATTTGAAAAGAGTTCCAAGCAAAAATGTGCATTTCCAAGCGATTTAAGAAAATTCAAGTTGTTAAAAATCATTTTAAGTGAAAGAAGTGATTTTATGATTTGCGATAATATCATTAACAATGTTTAAATAATCAGCTCCTTATGAAAACTTTTTCAAAAATTATTAAAAGAATATTTCTTAAGCTAAAGGTGATTTTATCATCAGATTTTTAAATTTTTCATAACGTTTCACAGAAAAAAAATTTGAGAAAATTTAGGGAATGATATAGATACATTGTAAATGGTATAAACCCCATTTTAAAGTGTATCGATTATGTCCCACTCTCTTTTCAAAAGTAACACAAGGATTTTAAGACATCGAAATCTACTATTCCCTGTCAGAATGTAGAAAACCCATTAAATGTTAAACTATGTGGAAAGAAATTCAGAGATGAGGAGGAAAGTGTCGGCTTGGAAAGAGAAATATTCTAAGCTCTACTTCAGCAGTTTCTTGCTAATTAAAGCTCATTCCTTCGTTCTTTTACCTCGACACTCCCCTAACTTCATCAATAATTCACATTTCTTTTTAATAACTGTAGCATATTCATAATGTGCATTTTTCCACTTTATGTTTTCTGCTTTACATTTGCATGTTATTATTTCCTTTTGGTCTTGGCGAAAATATTTTTCGCCAAATAGTCTTTCATTTTCCTTTAACTCAGAAGGAAACTAAGCAGTTCATCAAATCAAAACTTCTGTCTTTTTTCACACAAAACATATCATTTTTATAAGAGAAAACGAAATGTAAACTTTCTCAAATTAATTGGATTTCTAGCACACGAAAGATTCGTCTAGTAATTAATTATTCTTAAGCCTTCGATGATTAGGATATCGTATTAACTTTAAGATTATGTTTTAATAAAATCTTTAGAAGTATTAATAGTATTTCGTAGCATTTTTTGTACAAGGGTATTTACTTTTAAACATAGTGCTAAAAATAAAAGGAAGTTTAGAATTATAAGAATTTATTACATCTATAAAATAGAAAAAACTACCCTTTTTATTAAATTTAAGAATACATATGCAAAACAAATGTTTCAAAAATGAAAAATAACATTAAGTATGGAGTAAATCACATATTTTTCATACGAAATTAAAAATATTGTTTTGAAATATTGAAAAATATTGCAAATAATACATTTAGAAATTAAATGTAAACTTTACTTAGGATACAATGATTTATATGATAACTTAAAAGGAAATGATTTTTTAGATACATCGTTTTCACATTGGTTACATATATCAAACATTATTTATAAAAAAATAAATCTTTTGAATTATACTAAATATTTTAAGTTAAATTAGAAACTCTTTCATTACTAAGCATTTCTCATTCTTTTTAAATGTAAGATTGAATATTTTATAAACATTTTGGTTATTGGAATCTAATAAGGGAATACATTGGTCTACTAATCATAAATTTTAGTAGTAAAAATATTTTTTCAGATATTAGCACGATAACTAACAGCCGAGTTTTAGTTAAAATGTAGCATTTTTATACTATAATTTTACATTTTGAAAGTCGCTAAACCTAATTTTAAGTTACTAACGTCTAAATTAATTATAGATAATAAATAATAATTTAAATGGATAATAAAAATACCTATAATAAACATTAAAATCTGTGACTTTTTGCAAATATAGATAATAATTCCTAATCCTATGTTACAACGTTGAAACAGACATTTAAGGTTTTTAAATTTCTTAGTGCGTTAATATAAATATGATTGCAGAGTTATTAGAAAACGAACTTACGTGCGATTAAGCGGCTTTTAAGATCGGTCATGTTTTCTAAAAGAGGGAAGACAGTATTTGATGACACATATATCTCCTGTGAGGAAAAGGAGCATTTGTTATCAATCATTCTTTTATTTTATTTTCTTCAAAATAAATCGTTGCTATTATTAAGATGATCTTCTTTCACGTCTTATCGAAATACACTAAACCAGTTATCGACGAATACAAGAAACAATCGAAAACAAAGTCTTTTCTTTTTCGATAACGAATTTGCGCTCTGATAATTTCCTAAAGGTAAACTCATAAGTAAACTAAAAAATGATATACTTATCAATAAAAATCAGTAGACATAACATACTAAAAATATACATGACACTCCTCATTATTTTTACAAACATATGACCAGTAATTTTTTTTCTGAACTAACTGAGTAAATTAACTACAATAATTGAGTAAAATTGCTTGCTTAACTGAAACTGTTTGTATAATAAAAAGCATATTTTTCAATTTATTTAAAAGTAAACGTGTTCCATAGCTATATATATATATATATATATATATATATATATATATATATATATATATATATATAAACTCCTGTTTGTGAAAATTGCAACACCACGAAGGACATACGTGAGTGAGCTGAAATTTTCAGGAAATGTAAAGTAGGGCATGATATGCAAATGATTAGAATTGCAGACCGGTAGCGCATGCGTATGGTGTGCAGCGCCCCCGAACGGCGGATCGAACCGAATATAAATAAACGGCTGTTTCGAGGCGTGTATGATTATCGGTGGTTATATGCTAGTGGTAAACGTTAACTGAATCTTTACTATGCCTCTTCGACGAAAGAGAGCGAAATTTGAGCAAATTTCGGAGTTTGAACGGGGCAGAATCGTCGGCCTTCGTGAAGCTGGATTATCTCATGGTGCAGTAGCCGCTCGTGTGCAGCGTAACAGAAGCACAATCATGCGTGTTTGGAAGCTGTGGACGGACGAGGGTCGGACAGCTCGGAAATCCGGGAGTGGACCCCGGAATGTGACGTCAGCTCGCGATGACAGACACCTGGTGCGTATGGCGCTGACGGACCGCACAGCTTCTTCCAGACAATTGGCAGCACAGTGGTCAACAGCTACAGGTGTGTCATTGTGTGTTTCATCAATTCGGAGACGTCTGCTGCAGCGTGGGCTGCGCGCAAGGGTTCCCTTATACAGGATTCCTCTCACACAAAACCATCGCCGTCTGCGGCTACAATGGGCCAATGTCCATAGGAGCTGGCGTGCTGATTGGCAGCAGGTCGTCTTTTCTGACGAATCCCGCTTCAATATGTGGCACCATGATGGCCGAATTCGTGTCAGGCGCTATGCCGGTGAACGGAACATCCCGGAGTGCATTATCGAACGCCACAGTGGACGAACCCCCGGAGTTATGGTCTGGGGTGCCATAGCATATCATGGACGATCACAATTGCTACGAATTGTGGGCAATTTGAACAGTACCCGATACATAAACGAAGTTTTACAGCCCCAAGCTATTCCCTTCCTGCAAGGATTGCCAGGGGCTGTATTCCAGCAGGATAATGCCCGTCCACATGTCGCCAGGACTGTCATAACCTACCTTGATTCGCAGCAGGTACAGCTTCTTCCTTGGCCTGCGTATTTGCCGGATATGTCACCGATTGAACATGTGTGGGATATCGTTGGGCGGCGTCTCGCTCGTGATCCTCGTCCTGTTGCTTCGACAGACGAACTTTGGTTGCGCATACAAACAATATGGAACACTCTTCCGCAGGCAGATATTCAAAATTTGTTTCACTCCATGCCGCGCCGTGTAGCAGCTCTTATTGCGGCGCGTGGTGGCCACACAAAATACTAATTTCTATCTCTTATTATTGTTTATTTGGTTTGAAAATGTAATCATTTATTTGTATCATTACCACTCAACTGTGTATTAAATTTCATTCAACTATGATGTTTCCTTCATGGTGTTGCAATTTTCACAAACAGGAGTTTATATATATATATATATATATATATATATATATATATATATATATATATATATATATATATATATATATATTCTCAAATAGCTATTAATCGTCATACATATAAAACTGAACTAAACTCAATGACATGCCAGGCTCACGGTCTTACAGTGCCCATATCTGTTTCCTTGACAAAAGGCCTTGAGATGTGAGGCCTAGGTTAGGTTTTACAGCCTAACGAAAAAATTCCATACCTCTGTTCGAAAGCATGCTTAGTATTCAATTTTATCAACCCACTGAAGGAATGACAGACGGATTCGACCATCGAGGGATCGAAGCTCGGGTCTGCCCTTGCGAAGAAAGAGGTCTTGCATATATAATATATTACTTTACTCAGCATCGCTTCAATTGATGTAAGAATTAAAGAAGCCCTGCTATTTACTCTATTTAAATAGTCATATTAGCTGGTTAAATAATACTTTTGTTAGAAACTAAAAAAATTTCAGTGTTTCAAAATATTGTAGCATTTGTTTCCAGAGATATTTGTTAATTATTGACGCATAGAATAAACATTTTCTCAGTGGAAAACAACAAATACGTAAATCAAGATATTTAAAACACACAAAAAATTATTATTTCATTAATAGTAACGATACAAATGTATTTCAAAAGTTTTAAAAGGGCATAATATAAAAAAAGCGTGGAAACAAAAACAAATTTTTGTTACATTCTTGAATTTTACGAAATGACGAAGATCCAACTTTGGAAAATAATTAAAAAAGCGTTGGGGGAGAGTCCATAGTAAAACTGACATTTCAATATATTTATCCCCTTTAATAGAAAAAAGAAAAGGATATAGAGTAGAACTATCATTTTATTATCTACTTTTATCTAAATTTTTCTTATTGCATATGAAAATAATTGACACACACTCTTAAAGCAATTAATTCATTAAAAATTGAAGCCTATTCTGTTTGGCTGAAAATGAGATATTTTTAACTAGTTCGTAGTATTATTCATAAAACTGGTTAACAGCTTAGTTAAATTAAATAAAATTAAGTTCAAATAAATAGTTAAATGCTTTAATTAAAATAATTAAAATTAATAGTTAATGTTAAAATAAAACAATTAAAATACTGTTCTTAACAGTTTTATCAAAAAAATATTAAACAAGCAAAAAGTTATTGGAATCATTCTGGAAATATCAGAAATTTTTTAATTGCCCAGACTTGAAATTAAAGTCCCCCGCTCCATACATTCACTGAAAAAAGGCCTTGAAGTAATATTTTTCCGACATTCTGTACTATTGAGTAAGAGGACACATTTTAACATAATTTCCCTGTTTACAACATATACTATTGGAAGGTAGAGAGTTCGAATCCTGGACGCAACCGCAGATCTGTCGCATTCAGTAATGGTGGTCGGAGTACTTCAAAGAAGTCGTGATCGCAATATCCTCCATGAGAAAGGATACCTCTGCGATGACAGGCCAAGTTTAGGGGTCTTCTGCTTAATCTCTGTTCTACATTACGAAGTTCCACCTTCTTTAGAACCCACGGTGGCCCACGCACTGGGTGCCCCACTTCTGCCTCTTGTAGTGCTGAAAGGGGGGACAAAGGATCCCAACATCCGGACATTGTAATATATATATAATAATAGATTCTTAGATTACTTCTCGAATAATTATATCAGTCTGTAAACAGAGAGAATACATTTAAAGCATAAATAATTAGTCAACTTTATTTTCTAATAACTTTAAATTTTTTTGATTCAATGAAAATTTTTAATCTCAGGTTTTTGATTTATTACAAAAGACAATAATTTATATTATATTTTACTAGAAAGTTCAAAACAATAAAATTTCGGCATGAATTTTTTTAAAAAATTTTTTGAATGGCTTATATTAGATAAATATTACATTTCGAAAAACATTTGTTTCGAATTTTAAACAAGGCAATGCAATTTTAAGGATGTATCACATTTTATATATTTTACAGACATTTGTAGCAGAAATTTGTTGAAGATAATAATTATTTTTAGACTATACTCTGGAAAAGTTCAGCATTAATACATATTAATTACATAAAATTCCCTTCCATTTTTAGACGTTTAAAATTAACATTTGAATCCAACTAAAGTATTTAAAATTATCATTTTCAAATTTCACTATTGAATGCATGTTTCGAATTTACTATTTAATTAAATAGTTAATATAACGGATATACTGAACTATAAGAAATATTTGATAAAAATTATAACTCTAGCTTTTTTAATAAAAAATTAAAAATACATTATTTAATTTTATTCTTTTAATCTTTTAATATTAAAATAATAGCGCTTTTATTGAATATTTTTATTAATTAATTTTTTCATTTACAGTATGAGTATATTATATTTACTTTCGTACATTTCTTATCTAATAAATATCACTGATTAAATTTAATTTATTTTTAATGAACTTACTAACACCGAAACTCATTTAAGTCCTTTGTACTGAATAATGATTTTGCTATTTCAAGACATTTATCATTATTTATCATCTCACTTATTTTCTAGAACCTACAAATTATTTTTCGAAATAGTTCCTTTTTTATATGTTTTTATCATGTTAAATTGAATAAAATTTCTTCAAAATGAAATTTTTTAGATGCAGTCATAAATAAAATCATGATTCTCAAACCAAATCAAATAAAACTATAAAGGAACTTATAAAAAAATCTAGAAATAATGCGTAATTGATAAACTAAATGAAAGTATTTTTTTATTTAAATTTTGACATCCAGGAGGTCTTTTCATTGATAGTGCCCCCCCCATTCATGAGTCGCGAGGGAGTCCTCAGCACCCACCATCATCATGCGTGCATGCTGAAAGCGTCCCATTGTTGAGCAGAGGCTGGAATCGAACCCGCGAGCTTAGGCAACTAAGACTCATGTTGAGCCCAGGAACTTGCATTTAAAATCC
Organism: Latrodectus hesperus; assembly: GCA_037975125.1. NCBI lineage: Eukaryota > Metazoa > Arthropoda > Arachnida > Araneae > Theridiidae > Latrodectus > Latrodectus hesperus. Next base: position 29,198,541 of record CM075860.1, on the reverse strand, counting down.
AAAATCAGATAATTAAAAAAAGTATTATAGAATTCGAAAGTTAACATTTTTTTAAACTCTGCATTTTAAATATTGTTATTAGCAATCATTCCTGTTATCATAAAATTTTTAACACAAATTTATTATCCTTACATTAAAATTTATTATCCTTAAAATAATATATGTAAAAATTTTCATTGAAAATTTTGATGCAAAAGTATGATGATGAATTCATTTCCTTTTATTATTTCTTTAAAAAAAATAACCAACCTGACTAAAAGTATATAAAAAATGAATAGCACTCTTAATCTGTATGTTCGCGAACTTATATTTTTAAGTCTAAAATTATTGAACCCGATAAAAAATCTAAAAAATATTATTTAATAAAATATTATATTAGGATATATTAAATTGAAACTGATTTGTGTTAATAATTATCTTAAACACATTTTAAACAATGAAAACCCGGGATTTTCACAGAAATTTATGCTTTTCTTCAACAAACTGTAGTAACAACGGTTTCCAGGTCTTTTCCCTTTGAAAAGCTGTGTTGCTTATTGGAATATTTATGCTGTGCCCCAACAGCATGTTCGAAAATATAGACAATACTTTCGACGTCTTAAAATAACGTGCAGTGTCGAGCAAGCCCATCTCTAAGATCGATATTTCGATTACTCTATTCCTCACCCCTCCCTAATTCGAGAAAAGGGGGCGTTCTAACAGTGATAGCTTTGATAGTTAGGCTTCTTTTTTTGCCCCTTTCCCCCGTTTTCTTTTGTGGATTTTGGCATTCATCCAGCTTTTCCGAAGGCAGTCGTCTCTCCACTTGAAGGGGGCATTCCACGTATCCACATGTGATACAGGGACGACAACCTCTTTCAGTAGACATTTTTGTCAACAATTTCGGTTATTTCTTTCGCTGGGGGGAGAAAAGCTGATACGCCTTCCTAAAGTACTGAAATATAAGTTATTTTATGGCTCAATAACTCTATTCAAACGGCTGAACACTTTAAAGAAAAATCTTCCAAAAGTTTCGTAAATGTAAGCAGTTGAAGACATTTTGATTCTATTCATTGACTGATTCTTCTACCGAAATTAAGTGAGTTTTAAGGACTTCTTTTGTGATTAAATATGATTTAAGATAACTATTGAAATATTCACCATTTATTTTGCATAACAATTTAAATTAATATGAATTTGAAAAATTTCTTTAATAATTATAATATTCAGAACATAGCAGCCAAATGTAAAATCTCATGCAGTCTTACTTTATATTTTAAAATATGAATAATATTCTATATGCTTTCATACACAGTAGTAGACAACTTTACAATGTCTATAATTGCCTACCGTTAGAACTTCTTATGCACAAAGGGCCGAATTCATATGTCACAAGGGAGAAAACCAGAAATTTCGCATGTACCCACAGAGAGAGGCATGCATACAGAAACCTTGTTGTTCATCAGTGGCTCGGATTGAGCCTGAGAAATTATATTCTAAAGGGCGCTTTTCCATTTCTCGGTCATTATATTTTCCATATAAAATAATTTCCGGAAATCCATGTAAAAGCACATTTAATGAAAACAGTGAAAAAAATGACACTGGAATTTAAAACTGTTTTGTTAGCACTGCATTAAATACATTCTGAGTGCAAAACTTTTTGCAAACATAGTTTATTCGAGCCTGTTGCAAAATTTTATGATACTTGGAATATCAGTTAAAAACAAATACAGGAAATAAAAAAAAGAAATGTTGAAAGTCCCTCCATGTTATTACTTTCTAAAACAAATCAATGCTAGGAAAACCCTCGTGGTTATGTTGTAAGGAATATCGTACAGCACAAAATTGAAAATTTTAAGCAATAGTCTTCGCAATTATACATTATGTGATAAATTAAAAAAACGAATTAAAAAATATAGACAATCTTGAACTGAATTATACTTTTTCTTATTCCTGGCTACAAAGAATATTTCCCCATTCTATACTGATTGGAAATGATGACATCTTGCATAGTCTTGAAAATGGGCGGGAGCCCACATTTTAGAAGCAGGAATCAAGTAGGAGACTCCCAGTCTGCCTACCATCCCTAGAAGTGGGTCATCATGCGGAGGACACAGTTACCACAACCAACACTTAAGTGTCTCAGCCCTCTTCAATGAGCTTGCTTGTTCCGCAGCTGGGTCAGATTTAGAACCTGATACCTTCCGGTAACGAGAAAGATGACATTTCCAACCTTTCAGTGATAATTGAGCAGTTCAAGCGTCTGCCATGTTATACGATTTCTAGTTGTAGTGGCCGGATTGCTTACGATGTCGTTTTCATTGTCGAACGTTTGAATCTTGGACTTAACCGAGCATACGCCGTATTCAGTAAAGGTGGATCATTAAACAGGTCGTAGTGGCAATGTCCTCTCTGTAAAATGATACCTCTGGTTGTGACAGGGCAAGTTCTGGGGGTCTTCTGCTGGATTCCCGCTTTAAAAGACTCCCACCTGGCTGCTTCTATTTATGTGGTACAGCCCAACTATGGGCTAGAGACAAGAACGTATGCTAGAGCAACAATTTCAGCCTTTTTTCTCTAGAGATGACGTCAGTATCATTGAATATTAATATTTTGACGATATTTTCACTAATGTCTTCCGATATCCAACACATATTTCAGGAAATATTTTATTATTATCATTTTGATTGTCACACAGCGCAACATGAGTCAAAACTATTGAAAACTTTTTTATTCATTTGGAGTGTCTTCCACAAATTATAGTAAAATATTAACATTAAACTACGAAGCATTATGGAGTCTTACATCACAAATCTTGGTATGAGATTTATGTTACAACATTATTATGCATTTTCATTCTATAAATGTACATGAGTATACAAAAATTGCTAACATGTTCGATTAATTATTAAATAAATAAACAATTAATTTCAATATCCAAATAATTTTATAAATGTTAAAAGCAAAATCCACAAGAGATATAATTTATGAGAATCTAACAAATATAACCAAATTAAATTTTTTCCTGTTTAAATTAAATTTTCCTATCCATATAATTAAATAGTTTTTTATGTGTTTTAAGACATGATTCACGTATCATTCAATGATACTTTTAAGAATTATATTTTAAATATATATCAAATACTGTACTATAATCATTGTGAATTCAATAAAAAATCATTATAAATAAAAGAAAATGTTTAATATTTTTGCTTTTTATTCAATATTTTGTTTAAATTAAATGCATTTTAGTTACCCATTTGAAATCAAAATACATTCATACATATTAGTAATTTAGTAGTTGCAAAATTGATATTTTTGGTCATAACAAAAGAAAATCTGTTGTTGAAGCGTATATTAATATTAGTATAGTTTTAAACTAGAGTCAAATAATTGATGTGAAATTTTTTTTTACGATTGTGTGAAATAACGTTTTAAAATAGGATAGCAAGTGCTTAAAGTGTTCTTTAAAGATTTTTACGTAACTTTCATATTTGTCACCATACAATAGCATAAAATTTGTGTATTTAAATCCTAAGCAACAGAAACTAAAATACAATGCAGGAAATAATATTGATTTAAACTACCCGTATAACTCTAAATAAATTAGTTTGCAACGTTCAACACTAAAAAGCATAAACTTTTTTTTGCACTCAAAATATAAGCGTTAACACGATAACGTTTTCAGAAATCATACGTGTGTAAAATTATCAACATCATTATAAAATAATTTAACATTTCAGCTTCTTCAAGAAAATGAATATTTCACAATTAGATTTAGAAGAAATCACTTTGCTTTATTGCGATTACCTGACGCTTTTCCTAAAGTCCTCGCTTGCCTACAAACGATGCATCGAAGGCAAGAAACTAAGTTCAACCATCCATTGGAGTGTAACTCTTCCGTTTACTGCATTAGTCAACTCTTGTGCTTTGTCCCCTCTCAGAAAAGGCGACGCCATTGCTAATTATGGCATTTATTACTTAAAAACAACAAAGTACGGGTTCGTTCTGTTGCAAACAAAATAAAAAAGGAACACACGTGCCGCTGTCGAAATAGCAAAATGATACTTTATATAATTGATAATAACAATATATCCCCGTCACTTTTTGACATTCATTTTGATTTATTCTGAAAACTCTGTCATAAAATTCCGTGAATGGGTTTGTAGCTGTAAGTAGTGAGCAGTCTGGGGCTGTAAATTTGCATTTGAAGTCTTGAGAGCATTTCAAGTATTGATTAAAATGAATGGCAGGGGTAGAAGCTGCAGCATTCTTGTAAAGTGCAAAGGTTGATTACCATAACTTTAATTACATTTTCATTGGTACTTAAGTTCCTTTTGCACAAAAAAAAAATTGCTGCAATTCTGCATTTCTTCGGGAAGATCTAATGACCGGGTTTTTTAAAGTATGCATAAAATAACACCATAAAACCGGAAAAACTTTAAAGGGAATTTTAAGTTTCTAGAAAACTATGTTCTGATCAGAAAAAATTTTTAAAAATTAAGAATCATTTAGGTTATAATTACAAGATATATAAAAAATCTGTTATTGTCAACTATTGAAATATAATTTGAAAAATTAATCAAAACGGCAAAATTTGGAATGAAGTTTTTAATTATATATCCCAGAAATTTTAACTTAAAATTAAATATATATATATATATATATATATATATATATATATATATATATATATATATATATATATATATATATATATATATATATATATATATATATATATATATATATATATATATATATATATATATATAAGTACAATTGCTTATGAAAGTTTTAATTTTATTCATCTGATTGAAATTTAATTAAAATTTTCTATAAGATTTAGTTAATAAAAATTTAAATAGACTTTTAAATGATATATTACGATACAAATGCTCAAAAAATGAAATATTTTAGATTTGTAATTTATTAAGAATTAAAATTTTACATGATTTAACTTTACTTACAATACTAAGTCAAATAAGATATTCATAAATATTATTTGTTTATTTATGAAAAAACTATGCATATATTAGCTAAAAAATTTTATCAACTTCATTTATGACTTTTGAAATGTTATCATTAAAATTGAAGATGTAAGTATGAATGGAACTATAGAAGGACGTCATATAGTAAACTTATGGTATATAAATTTTATTTTGTGACAGAAACTGCATTTGTGATTCTTTTAAATGACTAGCATTATGTAATTAAAATTAATTAGATAAAGTGCAATTTGGTTTGAAATAAATTAGATAATGAATTTTAATATTGCAAATTACGCACGGTTCCATACTTTTTCTTTAAGAAAACGAGTTTCCAGAACTTCGGATTTAGCGGGCCAATGGCTGAGTGGTTAGCGTTCTAAGTTGTTGGTTCCGGGTTTGATTCCAGATTCGGACATGGACGCTCCTATTTCTTCCTGTGTTTCATTGTTATGAGATGATGCATGTGTCTATGAAAGGGTGTGACGTGGTTCATAGGCATCCACTGGTTAGCAATAAATGAGTAGCAGTTTTTGTCCTGGTTTGCCGAAGGGTTTAGTGACCCAGTGCCCTCCGTTAAGAAAAAATCTGGGATTTATAATATTTTATGAAATATATAAGAAGTTATGATTTGTGTAACTTAAATTTTGTAATGTTAATTTTATTTTAGTACACATTTTTCTATATTATACTAAAAATTATTAAATTACATTTGTTTTAGCTTGCCATTTCAATTTTTTAGATTAGTTGCCTGATGAATTCTTCAACCACATTTTAATATCTTAAAAAACCAATTTAATAAAATTTTATTTATTTTGAAACTAATTGGAATTGTTGCAAAAATTACGATACATTTTTTAAAGTTTTACTGTTATCCAAAACTATAATATTAAATTTTAGTTACTTGAGAACAAAAATATTCTTTGAAGAGAATTACTATTATTATCTCATGAAGAATAGTATTTTCTAGTTGAATCCGCTGAGTCAAGTGAGACAAAGTGACTATAACTTGACAACATAAACCACAGTATTAGAACATAAAATTATTTCACAATATTTACTAGCCATGATACGTACTTTAAAGATTTAATTTTCAAGAGTAAAAAATCTTCAACATTAACCTAGAGTTTTGGGAGTTTATTCCGCACACAGAACAAGCAAGAGAAGAAACCTCGGGAAGAAAACGATTTATAATCATCCCATACTTCGGATGAAAAATGGAGTCAATATATTGGAGTTTGCCAACCAGTTTATGGGCATCGCTTCTATTTTGAAGGATATCTTTCACTTTTTTAGGATTATTAAATAAGGTAAATGTGCTATTTCATATTTATGCATTTCCAAAAATTTGTGAAATATATCTTTTTATAATTTTATGAAAGTTTGAACTATAATTATGCAGCAGAGCTGACAACCTAATAGTTAGCCTGCCATTCTGCAGTTTTTAGGTTCAATGTCCATCTCGGACTTGGATTTATAAAGATTGGAGACCGTTTTAAACTGTAGATTTTGGTTCAATTAGCCTTCTTGTGCACAGAATGACCGATGAGCGACGAACTCAAGAAATATGAAGAAAATGGTTTGGCTTATCACTCTATAGTCTATATATTTATAAAAATATTCTTGAAACTGATAATGAATCAGCTTTCAGTTCAATTCAAAGTTTATGAAGGAGATTATAAAATTCAGTTGCTTCAATAAATGCAAAATAATAGATTTTCTTCTGTATAATTAATCCAATAAATATTTCATAGTTCTAAGCATTTGTCCATAATAAGGGGAAAATAAGTCTTTGATACTGTTGCGAATGCTCTGCATACATTGCATTGTCTTCCAATTGTAATGAATCCGCTTCATTTAGACAATCAATTTATGAATTGATTCCTCGCCTTAATTGCAGCCTGGCATCCAACGAGAGAAGCATTAAAAACTACAGTTTTGGTAATAATATCGATATACACATCTGTTTTGTATCTGTTTTTGCTTTAAAGAAATCTCACCCTAATACTTATGTTTGAAATGAAAGCCTCTCTTATAAAAGATGAAGAAATTTTTTCTCCTTAAAAGATGCAAATGATTATTTTTAAGGTACTTTAGATAAAATCCTTCAATCATCATCTCCCTCCCAATGGATTCCATTGTTAATTACAAATATTTTAGCTGATTTTAAAAAGGACTTCTTTGCAAAAGGACTTCGATTTATCAGCATATTTTTAAAATAAATATTGCGTTAAAAAGCAAACATTTATCGTTTAATTTAAATGAATCTTTAAATATACAATATTAATGAGTTTTAAGAACAGTTATTACTTATGTGAAGAAATAGTGCATGAATCTCCGAAAACATTTGCATTAAAAAGACACTGATCAGTATGAATGAATTGTGTAAATCTCTTTCAGTCAGTGGCATTGCAGTGCTTCACTTGCAACATCACCGCATGCTCTATCAACCGCAACTAAGAGACAAAATTAACCCACTTAATTAACAAATTAAAATTATTACTATGCACTATAATAATTAACTTAAAAGTAAAAAAAAACATTTCAATAACGTCAACAAATTAATTTGAATGTTTATGCATTGAACAGAATGAAAAGAATATTTACGAATTATAAATGACTTCATCCATTGCTTGGCAGCTTTCGACAAATCCTAGGTGTTTTATAGAGTTTCAGATTTCATAATTTGACAGACAAACATGCATCTGTATCTAAATGAAAATAAAATTAAAGCTATAATTTTACCACTTTTTGATTATTCGTACCTTATAAAATGAATAATGAAAAGGTGGTAAGATTATAGCTTTAAGAGACTGTTGTTGTTGTTACATGCCCCCAAAAGACAGCAGCGCTAGACCAGGTCCATGACGTTGTACACTCTACAATAATCCAAAACCAGATGAAGGTCGTCAACTAAGTCCTGCCTGGAAAGCCCCAGGCACTCAAGGATATGTTCAGGCGAAGCCTGCTCGGTAGAGCAGTTAGTACAGGTTTCAAAGGTTCGGGAACCCTCAGAAAATTTTAGAGTTTTAAAATGTCCACTTCGAAATCAGGCGAGAATAGTTTGTTCCTGACGACTTAAGTCGTTGGTCAGGAAGCTTCCGGGACTGGAACTTTGGTACCAGTAATGTACCGGAGGGACAATCCAAGTCATCTTGTTCTTAATTTTTTCTCTGGAGTGAATTTCTGTGAAAGTGAGAGGAGTTAAATTAACGGAGGCCTCGCCAGCACCAGCTTTCGCCAGAGCATCCGCAATTTCATTTCCCTCAATATCGACGTGGGAAGGAATCCACTGCAGATGAATCTGATGAGATATGGAAAGCCGTTTTAACTTGTTAACTATTGTCACTCCAACATCGTCTCTAACACTTTGCCAATTGCACAAGTGCTGATTTGCACTTCTGCTGTCAGACAGAATCCAAACCTCCTTTCCATAAGGAAGAGATGAAAAAACATCAAGGGCCTCATCAATGGCTATCAGTTCAATGCGAAAAACCGAGCAGTGATTGGAATTTTTCCTCTGAAGCTTTAAGTCATGGTCTTGAGATCTGACGAAAATACCATTGCCGGTCCGGAAAAAGTCATCTCTACTGCCGTCTGTGTAGACGTGAACAGCATCAAGTGGAATCTCTCCAATTTTCTCAAGGGGCAATTGCCTCAAATAGGCAGGAAGGTCTGTTTGTTTATTCACATGTACTGGTAATTTAAAATGAAAGAAGACACCGTCTAAATCGTTCCCCTGAGTAAGACACTGTGAAATGTGATGTGGTTCCACTGCGTCATCGACAAGATTAAAGAAAGCCACTTGGCTGAAGGGACTGTTTCTCTTAAGCCTCTGATTGTTACACCAGTTTTTAAAGTAGTTAGAAGTGCGATTTTGTGAGCCTAGAGCGCTAAGTTTGTTGTAGTATTTTATTAGGCAAGCACGTCTCCTAAGACTTAAGGGCTATAAGTCTGCTTCAAAAAGAACAATTTCCCTGGGACATGAGTTTCTAAGCCCAGTGATGATCCGAGCTGCACTAAGCTGGAACTTTTCAAGTTTCTGAAGATTTGCATCTGAGGCACTACAGTAAATTGGAAGGCCATACTCTAAGATTGGTCTGATCAATGAGATATACGTGTTTCTAAGGGTGCCAGCGTCCGCGCCCCAATATTGCCCAGAAATATTCCGTAAGATGCTGAGTCGTTTTCTCGCCTTCAGCACGAGATGATAGATATGTTTATTTCCTAGTATTTCAGAGTCCAACACAAAACCCAAATATTTTGGGTGTTTATCAAGAGACAGTCGTTGATTGTTCAATAGGATATAAAGATGAAAATAATAAAGCTTTCTATTAGTTGTGAAAAAGTTTACTAATGATTTAGATGGGTTAAAGCACAGCTTGTGTTCTTCAGAGAAGTTATGAATGTCCTCAAGGACAAGATTAATATCTCTCTCTAGCTTTGTTACCTCAGAATCAGGTTTCCAGAGAACAATATCATCCGCAAAAGCACCGACCTTACATTTTCTCTTAATAATACTCTCGATACCTGATAAGTATAGTGAGAACAGAGCTGGACTCAGTACAGATCCCTGGGGAACCCCATGAAGTACTCTGAAACTCCTTGAGAGGGAATTATTATACTTCACTCTGATAAGTCTATCTCGTAAGAAATCGTAGATCCAGGGAAGGGCTTTACCACCAATACCAAATTTAAGAGACTCATATATTTCATTGATTCCACTCAATGTTGTATTTTGTATGAATGCATCCTTCACTCTTCTTGAAATGGAATGTGTGTTTCGATATTTAACCTCGCATAAAACACTCTTTAAGAGATCGCACTTTGAATTCTCATATGGCCTAATAAACCTTTGTTGATAGAATGTTTGGAGAGGGAAGGGCTAAGACAGGTATCGACCCCGTCATTTCGGCGTTGTTAAAAATTATAAAATTACTGTTCTCGTTTGGAAGCTGCTGTGATATAAATAGGCAGCCGAAAATTGAATGCAATATGTATTAAATGACTCATCTACATTTTATTTAATAATGTTAATTTTATTTATATATTTAAAAATTTGATATATCAATCCATTCACATTTAGTCACGAAAACGCTTGTGCTCTGACGACAAAGCCCATCAAAATCCACTTCAGCCTCAGACCAATCAAAAATCCAAATAAATCCCAAACTCCCACACTTAATTTTTTTCAAACGCTCCTCTCTTCGGTTCTCGAGAGGAAGGAGGATGATGGGAAGGAGCTCCACCAGACTTTTTGGACCTTATGATTTGCGAGCCTCCTTCTAGCCTTTTACCGACATCTTTTTTTCGTCACAGAGTTATTGTTGGTAATTTTGTTTATTAATACCTCTCGCGATATTATTATTTCTCTTAAAATGGAGTCGGGGGAATTCTTGAAGGCCGACTGACGGGAATTTTCCCTCCTACTTTCGAAGGTCGTTCATTTATGTCACTTCAAAGATTCCTTGGAAATTTATGAGGAATTTGCATACTAGTATTTTTAATATGGCATGTGCACTTAAGGTTTCTGAATATAAATTTTTTGTTCAGTTATATTTGTTAAATAAAATATTTTAATATATTTAAATAACTCTAAAATTTTATTATTAGAATTAATTTAAAAATTTATTGTCTAATCTAATCAAACCAAAAAAATTCGTAAAAACTCAAATTTAATAACAATAAATTGATAATGAATATAAATTAATAAATTCGTAATAAAATAAACTTAAATTTTTAATAAAAGTAAAACATCAAATTAACATCTGAAAAATTAATCCAATCATGAAATCACGGAAGAAAATTTTCTTGAACCAAAGAAATTGAAAACACTTGAAAAGCAGATTTACAAAAATCCTTACTAAGAAAATAAGAGCTTATGAATCAATAACTGTTCTCACAAACTCCATAATTATTTATTATACGAAAATTCAAACTGACACTCCGTAAATTCTTATTATATACCCACAGAAAAAAGGTACGCATACAACTATACACAAAATGTTTATTTAAAATAACTTAAATTTTTAATCTCTTTTCAAACTGATTTATAATATTCCCTTATATATATATATATATATATATATATATATATATATATATATATATATATATATATATATATATATATATATATATATATATATATACACATATATATATATATATATATATATATATATATATATATATATATATATATATATATATATATATATATATATATATATATATATATATATATATATATATATATATATATATATATATATATATATATATATAAGGGCTGATAAATAATATTAGTTTCTATATCTTTCTTTTTATTATAAAACTTCTTACCTTTCTTAACAGAAGTGATGACTTTCTTTGGCATTCTTAAAAAAAACAGCATTTTCGCCGGTTTTTTAAATAATAATAGTATGAAGAATCTGTGAAACACTTGCGCAGCATCTGTTTTTAAATATAAGCATGCATTGGCAATGTTTTCTTTTTGAAAAATAATCAAAAATAAAGCAACACATGTCTTTTTCTGATCCGCAATCAAAACATTTGGTGATACCACTTTATTCAATCTCCAAATCAAAGTCTATCACTGTCCATGTAAGAGAAACAATAACTACTGGTTTTTACGCTGAACTTTTTCCGTTTAATATAATTTCTTGTTGTAAAACGACTATTTTTTTCGTTATATCCGTTAATTAGCAAATTTATTCCGATTTTCTTGAGCGCATTGCATAATAATCGCTTGAGCGCCAAATTTGTTTAAGAGGATTTATCATGTAAGAATTACAAACTCGGTTGCGTAACGAAATAATTCTGCGAAATTTTTGATTTCATAGTTTGGCTATTATAATAACATAAAAAAGCAGTTTTACTAGTAATTCAGAAGAAAACGCAGCTGATTTTAAGGACAACTTACATCAGGAAATAAAAACGCTGAAAAATAAGTAAGTAATTCAACAGGTTGTGATTAATACTTTGTTTTTTAACGCGTGAGTAATCACGAGTTTCATTGATTGTGTCTAAGAATCTTTTTCTTGTAATTAAAACGAACACAGGAAATGTACTTTTGAATTTGTTGTACATTTTCACAAACAAAGCTGCAAAATATTTTACGTGGACATTATGTCAGTTATCTCCAACCTTACTTAATATGAAATAAATTACAAACAGTTTTAAATTTTAAATTTGTTTTGTTGTCATCCATGAGATGTTTGAAATAAATTGAAATGTCCAAAGAATTAAAAGATTTTTCATGCTATATATATATACATATCAATATATATATATATATATATATATATATATATATATATATATATATATATATATATATATATATAGCATGAAAAATCTTTTAATTCTTTGGACATTTCAATTTATTTCAAACATCTCATGGATGACAACAAAACAAATTTCAAATTTAAAACTGTATATATATATATATATATATATATATATATATATATATATATATATATATATATATATATATATGTTGACCAAACTAGGATTTGAACCCAGGATCTTCCCTATCCGCACTCTAACCACTAGACAGGGTGGGCGGCAATGTCTTTTTTTTTAATATTTCTGATCTTATAAGCGATTTTTAACTCTAAAACAATATTTTAAAACAGCAGTATAATGTTCAAAATCTTTTTTTAGCTTACGGCTTTTCAAACGCGGAAAAAAAATGTGGTATACATTTTGTCACTATTTACATTTGTCACTATGTACATTTGTACACACTATAAGGTAGATCCTGGAAAAAACCAAGGAATATAATATTGATACATACCATCTTTTTATCGATTTTAAAGCTGCCTATGATAGTGTTTTTCGCTACAAATCATTAGAAGCAATGCTAGAATTTGACATCCCAATGAAGCTGGTTAGCCTTACCAGGATGACTCTAAAAAGAGTCTCCTGTAGAATAAAAATCTTGTCAAGTCTCTCGGAGCCTTTCTTTACTGAAAAAGGCCTTCGACAGGGAGATTCCCTGTCCTGTCTATTGTTTAACATTGCTTTGGGGAAGGCTATCAGAGATTCTGGTATAAAGACCAGTGGTACTATCCTACATAGAACAATTTAACTTCTTGCCTTTGCCGATGACATTGATATCATAGGAAGATCAAAGAGATCTATCATTGAGGCTTTTGTAGCGCTTGAGAATGCGGCAAAGGAAATGGGACTTATTATTAATGCACACAAAACAAAATTTCTGATTTGTGTGCATTAATCAAATAAAATAAAACTTTTGACCTAACACCTTTGAGGATAGGTGATTATACTTTTGATTTGGTAAAACAGTTTAATTACTTAGGAACTTTGATCTCATGTAACAATGATTTAAAAATCGAAATTAATAGTAGAATCTTTCTTGCTAATAGATGCTTTTATGGCCTTAGAAGCCAATTCAAATCTGGGTTAATTTCTATAAATACAAAATTGAACCTATATAAAACCCTAATCAGGCCAATTGTTCTGTATGGTAGTGAATGCTGGATCCTCATTAAGACAGAGGAGGAAAAGCTATTGATCTTTGAAAGAAATATTTTGAGGAAGATTTTTGGACCCATCCAAGTGAATAATGAGTGGAGGATTTTATTCAATCATGAAATCAATAGAAAATATAGCAAATACGGTGGGACCGATATTGTAAGAACTATAAAGGCATCACGAATAAGGTGGTTGGGCCATCTGTACAGATGCATCGATGCTTTTCCCACCAAAAAAGTGACATTCTCAAAAATCGAAGGGATTCGTCGTAGAGGACGTCCACCCACGCGGTGGCTGGACGATGTTGAAAAAGACCTCAAAATAATGGGAGTCAACCGATGGAGGGCTGTTGCGGCTAATGGGGTCAGCTGGAAGAAGATCAGCGGGTCAGCCTTCGCCTGCAATAGGCTGTTGAGCTTGTGATGAAGAAGAAAGATACATTTTGTCACAAACCGAATTTATATAATTTTACACTATTTTCAATTCGATTTGAATGTTTCTTTTTTTTACATATTATTGCTATGCTTTAAGGAAAAATGTTAGAATGTTAATTTTATTTATGAAAATAAGTAAAACGTGAAAGAACAATACTGCTTACATTTGCTAGAAATAATGTGTAATTATTTCGTTTCAATTAATTGAAAAATCAAGCTGAATAACTTAAATAGCATAATTTTAAAATTATATATTTCTTATTTTTTATTTTCTCTAAAATTTGGGATTTATTCTATAATGCTAACTTAAGCAATTCTTAATTCACCAAATTAATATCAAATTCAGAATTAATATAATTTGAATGATAAAAGTTCTTGCTCATTTCATTTGAATCCGTTCATGGAATCCTTTCGTTCACATAAACTCATACTTTTAAAAAGAAGACGACTTCCTAAACACAGCTTCTTTTAAAAGATAAACTATAACATAGTGTTCAAATATTATACTGAATTTTATTCTAAGCAATAGCTTTGAATAAAATTCGTTTACTTGTTACAAAATGCTTAAAAAGAAAGTATTTTTATACTTCATAATTCTAATTAATTAATTAATTTTAAACTATTCAGCTCAAAAAAATAAGATAATTGATATTTTTTATTTAAATTTATAAAAAATTATTTAATTTTCAAATAATTTAAATTTTTATTCTAAAATTATTATTTTAATATATTTTAACAATTTTTTTTATCTGGGTATTCATTTTAAAATGCTTTTTTCTATTGGTTGCCGTACAATCACAATCCATAGACATGAAGTTCCTTGTGTTAAAAAATCTATTTCGGTACTGTAATTTGCTGATTCTGCTCTTGATTTCTCGCTTGGCAATAAGGTGGGTTCAAATAGAATTCAACCCCATAAATGTTAATCATTTGTATGAGAATATTTAATAAATCAATGTAAGCTTAATTATATATCAGTTGGTATTTTTAATTAAGCCATTAGCATAATTTAAATATTTTAACAATATTTTAAATGTTTATTTTAGTTTCTAAAATATTTTAATTTTCAGTTGAAGTGCTAAACTTAATACTTTTTAAGCGAAGATTTTCGGAAAGTTTTGAGCTTGAAGAGTGAACAGCCTAAAATCTGAAATTTTGTGTGGATCAAAGGATTTACTACCCCAAAAATTTACGTCTTGCGTCTAAATGTTAGTGATTTTTGTGTGTTATAAGCTTGTATAAAGTAAAGTACTTGTTACACTGCGATACTCAAGATCCTTCCCCAATAACTAAGTGAGTTTTTTTGTGATAAGCGCTGTAAATCTGGCAGCTGCAATGCATTCTTCCCTCGTTTCGAGAGCTCTTCCCACAGGTGCTCAGCCCCATGTGTGTCCGGAAACCACCTCCGATGTTCATGAAGAGCTCGCTTCAATTTGATCAAAAAGTGGCTGGAATCGGACGCAGCACTTTATGATCTCAATATTCTCATGGCCAAAACTCTTGGATACGAATTAAACGAGTAAAATTCTGTGAAAAACTTTACATTTTGTCAGTTTTAGGAAACATTTTCCCCCATTCATGCACAGCCTGGGTCAAATTCAATTATTAATTTTAAAATATAAATAAACTTTAAAATATTATATCAACAATGACTTCCCGACACACGCAAAATTTTATAAGTTAGGATCTTTTAAATTTAGGAATTAGTTTTTATAAAGAATTGAATGATTTTATTTGGCATAAAATTGTATTCTCTCTTTAAAATGTATTTTATTTTTTACGAAACACTAAAAAATTAGTTTTTACAGTTAAACTTTTCTCTGCAATAATATCATAATAGCTTAATTTTCTTCAAAGTTAGAGAAATTACACAAATAATTTAAATATAGATTTAAAATAATGTTTAATGAATCAGTTATTTGGCAATGCTTTACAGAGAAATTCTCCATACTATGCGGATTATTGAATAGATAGGAGTGTTACTCCCTTAGGTAGATTTATTTATATATATATACTAGGGGAAATAAAATATTTTCATATATGACACACTTTTTTCATATAATATTTTAAATATTACAAAGTATTTATGTACATGCTTAAGCTTCGATAAATAACTTAGGAATACTTAATATCGTTGTTTTTTTAATATTTTTTAATTTTACAAACTAAGAACAAATCCATCCACGCAGCAGAGATAAAAGCATTAAATTTTGAGAAATACACATAATCTTTTTCAAAAGGGTTACATTTCTTATAAATATTTTATTTTACAGAAAATGCGTTATGTTGTGAAAAACAATTTCGTATTCACAGCAAATGTGTGTGAATAATAAAAGTTATTTTACTGTAATTTTATACCTGGAATATTTATATATATATATGTATGTATATATATATATATATATATATATATATATATATATATATATATATATATATATATATATATATATATATATATATATATATATATATATATATATATATATATATATATATATATATATATCGAAAAGTTTCTTGCAAAATAATTTTAAGTGATTTAATTTTATTTTAATAGTTATGATATCAGTTGTATCTTATTTAAATAGAGTTTTTATAAACTTTTTTGATGAAAGGAATGTAACAAAATTAGGAGAATATGATCAAAAGGAATACCATTTTAGAAATTGCATTTTGCCATGAAATTGGATATGAATACATTTATTTATTTATTTATTTGATTAAAATATATAAAGAGCTTCATTTTATATTCCATTTAAATAGGAAATTACTAGTTTGTAATTTTGATATGGATTTTTAATGCACTTGTTGAATGTTAATTTTTCTAGAAAAATATTGTATTATGTGAAAATCATAAGCTCCAGTGGCTCAGTAGCTTCATGCCGCTTCCCGTAAGCTCAGCAAAGTGAAGCATCATTTGCCACGGACAGTGGTTGGGAGGGTGACCACGATGTATTCTCCTTCACTGGGTTGCTGGAACTCCGTGGGTTGGGGACGTGTCCACGTTCATCTGTGATGTCCAAAGTTCTTCCGCTGGTGTGGCGTGGATGTGGAGAGGAGGGTGACAGCTCAGGTGTGGCCTCGTCACCTGACCGTGGTTCAAAATGACGAGGCACCTTAATAAGAGCAAAGTCGTACTTTCACCTTCGTGGTTCTCTGATCCAAACTAAAGACGCTCTCAATTGACTTAATTCGCACTGCCAAAGGCAAAAGCGAGCTTGGCTTGTCCAAGTGTCGCAGGAAAACAACAACAATATATAAGCAATCATAGAGTCTCTTTAATTAAATCTTTTATCGTTTTATATTGTAGAATAATTATTAAAATAAGTATAGTATACTAAAAAAGCAGTATTTTATGATATAGTAATTGGGGGGGGATGATTACTCTTCACAACACAGACGCCCGCAAACAAAATACGGGTTCAAGATTACAGCTTTGGGGCGTAGAAGCTAATTTATACTTAGACAAAGGAAATGAATCCAACACAATGAAAAATTATATGGTTAGGAAAATTTTCTTTTCTTTTGTATTTATATTATTCTCCCTATTTTATCCAGGAACACAATTATAAAATTATTTTTTGTTTGTATTAACAATTATAAATTTGATTTTCTTAGAAATTTGTAAATAAAAGTCCTTTGTTCTGTCTATATATATACGTGGCTTATGATAGTGGAAAATTTCTTTTCCAAGCTGTAATTATAAATTAAATTTTGAGCAATTCAAGTGGTAATAATTCTATATATTGGCTGACTTCTTTTCTGCATAAAAATATTAATATCCATTGAAAACAATATTTTGTATTTATACTTAGATTATATTTCTCTATTGTATTCTTTGCTGTTAGAGTTGCAATTATAGCATATTAATAGAAAATATACAATGTATCTAATCTCGATCATATTATTTTTAATATTTGTATTTTTACATATGCTATCCTTTTATATTTGAATGGTTTATTCACGTTCTTTAGCAGCAGGAGCAGTAAAGTTGCGTGTATTTCAATTATTTTTTCAGCAAAGTTTAATCACTGACGGATAAAGAGTAACGTAACTAAGATGTTTGCTTTTGAAAAATAAATTGGTACAACTGATAGCAACTTAATGTACAGCACTCGGTTAGTCATAAAACCCAGAATTGGCTTCCAACTTTCAGAAGAGCACTTAGATGACATTGGAATATTATTTGCTGGCTTGAATGCTTTGGTTGGATACAGTATAGAACCTGCTGCATGCCATTCACGATGTCTTTCCCAACCAGAAATCTGCTTACAATCTTTATGACGATAAATTATCAACATTTAATAAAAATTTAAACTCGTGTTATTTTTAAACTGCTGTTTTAAATAAATTTAATAAGGAATAATATTAATGAATGTAATAAAATTTACTACGAAAATAATTGCTTGAAAATACTTAATTTATTCTAAACTGCCAACAAGAATGACCACTTTAGAAATACTAGTTAATCAACATGTAATCAGCAAAGTGTTTTCTTGATCTATGAAGAACATTTTGTACTGAATAAAGTACAGCACTACGATCTTCTTAAAATAGTTTTTCCTTTTCTTAATCACCATTCGTGTCTATTCTGAATTGCGGATATACAGCTTAGGAAATGCTTATGGATTATTAACGAACAACAGAAAACTATAATATTAATGACCGTGGTAAGTTCATCATAACACCATAGGAAACTAAGAAGGTGAAAACTACGGTACCATCTCGCTTTCTCCATCACTTGCCATTCGCTGTTTGAGTTCAGTCACGACTACAGTTAATAGGAGTTAACCTCCAACGCAAAGTCATTAAGCTTATTAGGATCTTCATGTGCTGCCACATATTCTTCGCTATTCCCATTACTTTCTGGAACGGGCGTCACAGAAATAGAAATTACTCTGTGGTAATGCATTGAGATTTCCGAGAAAATAATACAAATTGAGAAGTGAAATGAATGTAAATAAACATTCCTAACTTAAATTTAATGGATATGCTTTATGAAACTGAAGAATACATTAAAAGAACCTTTTTTAAACATGGTCCCAAAATAAATTTTCAGTGATTTTTATGTATTTTAAGTATTTTCTTTATGCGTATTAAGTATTTATTTAAAATCAAGAACACCGATTTTTGAGATATTTGAATTTACTTTTTAATCAAAAAGTGTTTGTTTCTTTCGTTCCAGTTGAGATTATGATTACGCCACTTTATTATTATTCTCTTTGGTATAAAATATTCATGACGTCAGAGAAGGTTAGATTTATGTCACATCATATTGAGACGGCGTCCTACATCAGATGCCTGCCTTCAAATCGCCTTCTTGCTAACAAGGCGAAGTTCACCATCCAATGTCTGAGTGTCGTAGATGATAAGAAAAATCTATTCATAAGCTTTACTAGGAATAGAGAAATATTTTTTGATTATTTTTTCCGTTAGTAAAAGTTTTCAAAATTATGAAAGTTATATGTTGTTATAAATGATTAGCTTTCAAATCTTTAACGAACGCTTGTAACACTGAACACGTTGGAAACAGAAGAAACACAAAATGAAAAAGGCAACATCCCCTCTATAGTTAGCTTAAATAGGCAAGGGTGTTTTAATTTTTTAATTATTATAATCAATGTAGAATGAAACATGTTATGTCTATATTAGTAAGAGGCTGAAAAGTGAATGACATCAAATTGTATTATGAAGTAATTATCGAAGATTTTGAAATTCGTTGTGCAAATGGATGCTCCTTTTTTGTCAAGAACAGTTTGGTACATTCTCTGCATTCATTAAAAACTAATGCGCTGCTATTTTCAATTGATAAATCGAATTTCACTTTTTCTTAAGAACATTTTTATCGGCTTATTATTCTAGTTGCTTTTATTATAATGTTACAAAAGCAAATATGAGAAAAATATTGCAATTCTTAAATTTCACAAATATACAAATACTATAGTTGTTACAAATTTTTCAAAAAAACATCTACTTTAAGTAAAAGTGAAAAAATGAAGATATGTTTAATAATTAAAAATATATAAATATGTTACACTCTGTAATGTGCATCCAACTGCTCTGCGCAGTCCAATTTATATGTCGATATAAATTGGGCTGCGCAGAGGTAGGCTTTATTTTCAGGTAGTTTCCATAGAATGAAAAACATCTAACTCCTAAGCAAACTGCCAAAGTTCTCAAATTTATTTTTTACCTAGTATACTCAATTCAAGATTTAAATTCAATTGCTTATAAAATAGCAGATAAATTACTTATGAGATGGAAAAAACATATGCTACCAGACATTTGGTGAAGAATTATTATACTTGAATTTTTTGACTATATTTTTAAAATTATTTAATAGTAGATAATAATAATAAACATTTTAAATATTAAATTATTTGGGTATACAATGTAAAATTTCATTACATTCATAAAAATAAAATTAAGATTCTTACCAATCTAAGAATTTATAATGTAATTTAGAAAAAGGTGTTTGTTTCCGACGCTCAAAAATTTTGTTTTTAAATGAAATAATTTTAAACTGACATGTAAAAAAGTATAATTATATTAGTATAATATTTAGTTACGCGTATATGGAAATATAAAAGGAAAAGAATACTTTTAAGAATCTTCAACCCCACACTTGCATTTAATGAAGGGAGCTTTGGTAATTGTGCACAAAACATGTTTTTTATGCAAAGATATTTTGTCAAATGGCCTTAAAGAGAGTCCATATAATGGAAAATCATACTAAAGTAGAGATAAAATTGAGTGGGAAAAGTATTTATATAATTAAAAAGGAACGATACTGAACAATTTCAATACTACTACTGCAGATGTGTGAAGCATTGATTTTCATTGATAAAATGTTTTCATTTCAATTTATTTCAAATTTGGCTATCTCATTTTATAATTCGTTTCGTATGCTTACTGTCTTTAAATAAAACCTAACAGAAATTTGGTGTTTTTTTCTACATTTGATCTCATATAAACGAATTTTTTTTAAAGAATCAATTATTACCTAAAATCTATTGTTTATTTTTGACTTCTTAGTATGCATTTTGTTCAAGTCAAAAGAAATGGATAACTCCGCGTTGATCTAAAAATCAAGAGAAATGCCTATCATCAAAAGGACTTGAACAACTTCGTAAAGACCAAGTCAAGCCTATTTTAATTGAATATATATTGTACTTCAAATTCAAAACAAAATAATCAATAGCTTTCATTGTAATAAACCAAGCACTGTCTAATATAAACAAATTTTCACTAAATTTGCCTTTGTGAATGAATAGCCCCGATTGAATAATTTAAAGATCAGCCTGTGTTCTGATCAATTGAAAATGATCCTTTACTGAACTAGCTGCTTATGTTTTCTCTGAAAAATAAATTGCTAGGGAGAGCAACTAAATTCATAGAACTTTCTTGTCTTCATCTAAAGTAGAATTCTCAATTTGTCTCACATAAAAAATAAAAATCATCAGTAGAATGATGCATATAATTTCATCTGCTTTTTCAATCGATCCCATTTAAAATAGCGAATTAGCGTTTGGTGTAATTCAACATTCAAGACATTCCCACTGAACTTAGTTGTTACGACTCTTTACCGAGTATTTATAAGTAGAGCAGCGTGCTCATTCCGTCATGAAATACATTTAATTCTGATCACCACTTTTGCGAATTTTGCTAATATCTGTACATATTTTTACTCCTTTGAAACACTTTGCAAAAAAAATATTTTGACGGGTTTGTTCACTTTAATAATTTTACAAGACAACTGAAGGGAAGAATTTGAACGTTTTTCATCACCTTCATGTTTGTTGTTAAGATTCACAATTTCATTGAAGGAACCTGGTGTTCAGGCAGTCCGTGGATGAAAAGTCAAGAATTTGAAGTATAGGCCATGTTTTGGATATTTTCGATCTGTTTTTAGCTCTGCATCTCATACAATGCGAGGGACGGACTCAATGGTCTGAATGTTATCCTGGGTCATTGTTTTGTTTTTTCAATCATTCTCATAATAATTTAGGAAAAGCATAAAAAAATCTGTACAAGGTTTTGCTATTTTTTTTTCTCGTATCACGTAATTTTGCTATATTTTAATAAGAAAATGTTGAATCTCACCCAGAAAAAAATCCACAGGTGTGCCGCATTCAACAGCACACCCAGACTTAAGCTTAATCGTGCATTTACAGAACAGTAAATGTTAATCTGATTTAACACCAAATTTATAATATACATGGATGGAATCTTCACTGAATTTTGTAAACTTTAAAAAACTGCATTATTAAACAGATGACCACACATTAGCGATGATGTAAACACTAGAAAAAGTTTTTCATTTTTAATTTTATAGCAATCAGTTGTCTTATTTATTTCAACTTTTAATCATTCCTATTGATGGATTCAACGTGGTCTAGTAGTGAGACTTCGAAGCATAAAATTCCGAGTTTGATTCCTGTCATAGATGAAAAATTAAAGATGTTGCACTTTTGCACACGCGTCTGTCGAGTAGGTATTTGGGAGTTTTTTTTTATCTATGGGTCCACTATCTGTAAAAAGACCTTATGCGTGGGTGTTAAAATTCTTTGCAAAGACCTTCGAAGTTGATACCAAACAATTCGCTTGAAGTACAAGCAGACAGTTGAATTGTCACTGTTCTTATAGAATTCATTTTTTAAGTCCCGAATTTCTGAGATGAAATGTTTATGATTAAAGTTACGGTTGAAAGTCTACTCAGTTATTAAGCACCCAACTAATAAAAATTTGCAGGAATAATTTTTACATACCGACGTTTTACTACACTACGGAATAGAACATTCATGACGTCAGCAGTTACTAAAATGACGTCAAATACCGCAAAGTTATCTGGTTGATATTCGAGGGTCATTCATTTCAGAAATAAATGCATTAATGTTTAAAAAATGCCAATTAATAGTTAGTATCAAGGTTGAATGATAAGATTAAATAAAAATATAAATCTATAAATCTTTATATTAGGTGTTGTGTGTATGTAACCAGTGTAAAAATTACTCTTATATTCTACTTTTTAATCTTATAGTAACAAACTGGTAAATCTTTGTAATTATAAATTGGTAATCGTGGATATTGTAAATCGTTATAAAACATTATAACAGATTTATCTCCTATGTTCAATAGAGAGGTATTAAAATTTTTTTATGATTCCTTGGAACATTTGTATTATTGAGACTCATTAGAAATAAAATTTTCTTCAAATGCAAAGCAGGAAAATAGAATTATTTAGCAATATTTTATTGTAAATAGTTAACGTGACAACTGGGATTCACCCTAAAGCTAAATAATTTAAATGACGACTAAAATATAAGAGTGTATTTCAAATCAGAATAAATTTTAATTATTTTACTAATGGAGAATTTTGCATCATTTGTAGATATCATTATACTTTGTAGTTCAATTCAAACAGTAAATTGTATAAAATTTCAGCATTATTAAACATATTTCTATTTAATCTGCTTCGCTAAGAAAAACCTTTTTAATCTAACCTATTTCTTCTATTTAAAATTCTCCACTGAAGCTATCTTTAGTCATTCATGCTTTACGGCCTCATTGAACAATATTAAAACATTCTTATAACGTCTTAGGGGTTGACGACAAAGCAGTCATTACCAGTCTTTTGTTAAGGACAAGAGAACGCAGAAAATTTAATTGACCCTATAATATATTTATAATTTCATGTATAAAATATTAAATAAAAAGAAATAAAAACAATCCGTTTAACTTATAAAAAGCATCCTTAAGCAATGACTCTCCAATTTAAAATACTGTAAGCCATTATTGAATATTTAACATTTTGATAGTTAAACCAATTCTCAGAAATGTATAGTTGTTTTTGAAATATCGAATTTAGTTATAATTATATTCATATAAATTATCATAGATAAAACACTCTTGTGTTTTATATAAATCTTGTAATGTGAAAAAATTATTATGCAGATGCAATTTTTTTTCGCATTTTTAAAACATGATAATGTATCTGTAGAGATCTAAAGTAATAATTCACATATTATTAGTGTTACTAAGCTGGACATAATAACTACTGCTGCCACTAAAGCAGCTTTAAGCCCTGCCTCCAAAACTGACTTCCTCAAGATATTAACGTGCTTTCACGCCTTATTAAACGACTGGCCGCAGAAGAATTTCAAATGAAATGCTTCCAGCATTTGGCCTCAAATCGCTCCATGAAATTTCGGCCTTTGCAGAGCAATCGCTTTTTATCGCTAGAGATTTTGAGTTTTATCGATTATATATATATTTTAATTTACTGAGAGCACGCAATAATCTTAAGCACTGAATAATAACAGTATCTGGTATAATTAGTATTTATTCTATTATACAAATAAATAAGAATACGAAATTACAACCACTAATTTACAATTAAATCATAATGATTTTGTGCATAGAAACAAATTTGCTTAAAGTATACATTTTAAGCAGATTTGCTTACTGTATAACGTTATTTACATTAGATATAGTTATATTTTAATACTATAACAAAAATTATAATGATTTCAGTTGTTATAAAATATTTATTTTTTCATAATAAAATGGGATACATTTCTGAATTTTACACTGTTGCTGAAAATAGTAATAATTATATATATATATATATATATATATATATATATATATATATATATATATATATATATATATATATATATATATATATATATATATATATATATATATATATATATATATATATATATATATATATATATGCTATTTATTTATTAGTGATATAAAATCATATGGGTTAGAAAAACATTACTTAAAAATTTTTCAAATCTTAAATATTGTATTTCAGTAAAAAATGCCATTGTTTTCTCAAATCTGTATTCTTTAAAATTGAAAAAGTAATTGGAAAACATATACTTATATATTGATATAGAAACATACCACTACTTTTTTAAATAATTGTTTTTACATAAAATGCTGGTTTACTTGCCGCATCAATACTATATAAGTATTTTTTCAACTTTTTTGGAACATTTGTGAAAGTTAAAAATTACAAATATATGAGGCCGTTTATACAAAAACAATTTGAGCAATCAGCAACAGTATATTTCTGAAGAGAAAGAATACTGTCTGTTTTTATTCCATTGTAATCTATGAGCATTTCTAAAATATGTTTCTTAATTTTCTAAAATGGAAATTTCTTCTACGCGTAAATTTAAGTAGTATCGTTTTATAAACTCATTTTCGTGATTTGTCCAAAAAATAAGAAAAATTCTAAATTAATTCTTCGCACAGAAGTAAAATGTTTTCATTACCTTGACATAAGTGGGAAGAGAAATTTATTTTGGCGTCTTTGTGGGAGGTTCCAAAAATACATTTACAGGAAGAACATTTTATTTTTATGGTTCTATTGAAAAATTAATAATAACTCATTGTTTCCGAGGCTCACCTGAAATATGAAGGCAAAGTAAAATTTAGAAAAGATTCCTTTGTTTATGATTTGCATATAAAAATTTAAACTGGGTTAAATTAACATTATTTAAACGAAATTATAGCCCCATGAAGCATTTTTCATCTTAGAATATCTTTTGTATATTCGAAAATGTCAAACTATAATTTCATTTTCATCGTATTGCATACAGATATAATTAATAGATATGTACTATAAATGACTGTAATTTATCAATTTTATTTATTACTAAGTGCTACATTTATGTTTATACATTTTAATATAATTAATACTTTTTGCATTACTTTTTAATTACACTTTTTCTTACATTTAGATTAATAAATTACATTATTTTTGTCAAGGATTGTTATTTTTAGACTACATATTCTTCTGATATTTTTTGAAAATTTTGCTGTTTGACATCTTAACTTATTTATTTTAATATTAAATTAATATAAATGTAAATTTGGAAATCCTTATTGAAAATATAACCTTATTGAATGCCTTACATACAATAACCTTATTTAAAGTTACATACAACTTTAGTTATCCATTCTAAAGAATAAAGATATATTTTTTAAAATAAGGCTTCAAATTAGGTTGGATTCTTTTTATGAATCCAACTTATGTTCACTATTTTTATAAAACAATTATTTATATATATATATATATATATATATATATATATATATATATATATATATATATATATATATATATTATATATTATATATATATATAATATATATATATATATATATATATATATATATATATATATATATATATATATATATATATATATATAGATAGATAGATAGATAGATAGATAGATAGATAGATAAATAGATAGATGTAGTCAAAAACTAAATAATTATTAAAAAATTAATTCAATCAGTTTTCTATAATAATATTCTTTTATCTCCTTTCGATAGTGAATTAATTATTGTGAACAAAACTAGTTGATTATATTGAAAGGAAACTTACTTGTATTCCATGTCATTTTATCCTAAGTATAAAGATACATAAACTTCCAGCATCACAAAGTATGAGAGGCGGGAGTTTTTCTTTTGGAAATCATAAAAATTATGGGTTTTGCTGCAGCAAAAATGAGCTGATTCAGGGTGAAAAACGATGATGCAATATGCCGGCTCCTGATGGTGGAAGGAGCAGCGAGTGATCCACTCCGAGTCCGGGGAAAGGGAGGCACGCAAGTATTTTTATTTTGTGTCTTTCCTAATTTACATGCGGCAGGGAAAAATCTCGAGAATAACTCGCACCGACTTGGGGAGGGTGAGTCGACGCGCTCTCTGGGGCTGCCAGCCAACTGGCATGCAGCCATCCCCAGAGATTCATTCTATTTTGTGACAGAAGCGTGCTTTACCACAAGAATCGTTGTCATCTTTGTCTGTCCGGGTAGTTTTTCAAGGGGCAAATACAATTGCATAAGCTAACGATCCTGGGTGACGTTTCCCGGAATGTCTGCTGTCGAGTTCCATGGATTTTTTTTTTATCTTTAATTTCGCTCAATGATCCCTTCATACAATGATTCCCCACAGTTAACTTTGCACTTCAGCTGGAGTAGAAATTTTTGTCATTGAAGAATTATGTTTATAATTCAAATATTAAACCTTTTATCTTCTAAGCACTCCTGGATAGGAAGTCAATGAGGTTGACAGCTGCAAAAATTTATATTTTCTTTTTATTTCATCGAAATATATATATATATATATATATATATATATATATATATATATATATATATATATATATATATATATATATATATATATATATATATATATATGTATGTATGTGTAATAGATAAATGGAGATACAAATTCCGAGATCGTATAAGTTCTAATACATAGGTTCTCAAAATAAATAGTTTCCAGTCATATATTCAGAAATCTTCTTAACTTCTTTCCTTACCGCAGCTGCTCCTTTTTTAAAATGAGCTTTTTTTATATTTTAAAAAAATTCTAGTATTTTTCTTACCATGTATATAAAATGAATTCTCATGTCTTCTATTATCTTAATGAAAAAATTTTAAATTACGTAATTAAATATATTTCGTTAAACAGCTAGAAAATATAAGTTATGTAAAAAAATTTTTAAAATATCATTTTATGTTGCTTTTATGAAGAAAATTTACATTTTCAAGTAACAAGTGTTGTGTATTTAGCCATTTAAAGACTAATATTTCTTAAAAAATATAATTCAAGTTATGATATAATTTAAATCCGAAAGACACTGAAGATATATTAAATAATATAATAGTATATATATATATATATATATATATATATATATATATATATATATATATATATATATATATATATATATATATATATATATATATATATCTGTCCAAATTTATCTAGAAGAATAGGAACATAGGAACATATTAAGGAGATGGTATGATTTTCAAAAATCATAGAATTTTGACATTCTAAGTTAGTTTAACAAAGCAAATAACGGTGATGACTGAAACACTATGATGCAAAGAATTCAATTTGTTGGTAATATGTAATAAAATAATCAAGAAATGAGAAAATGCATTTAAAATGGAGGCACGAGAAGAAGCATCAACTAGTGTAATTGCGAATATTCAACTTTAAAAAAATAAAAACTGAAAATTATGTTTGAAAACATTGGGAGCACAAAAGACATGAAAGATTAATTTATCAAAAAGGTAAAATTACTTTAAACAAATTTACATAATTGTTTTTATTATGTATACGCCGTTATATAATTAAAGAAAATATCTCATATGGTACATCTATAAGTTATTTATCGTTAAGTATATTGCACATAACACTTGTAATTTATCTAAATGATGTTTAACTATTATAATTTTACTTAAAAGTAACATTGCTGTTATTTAAAATGATGTGATGAAAAATTGTAAAACAAATTTTACTTTAAACTGAAGAGGATCTTAAATGGGAAAATAATTTGATATTAATTGTAGGAAATAATAGCTATTGAATATATAATTAAAAATGTGTGACTAAATAAAAAAAATTGTTATAACTGACTGTAAATAAAATGTAAAAATTTAATCAAAAAATATTAACTTAGTAGTTTATGAAGTATTAATCATGAAAACTGGTTTATTTACCTTTTGAAACAGAAATTCATAGGATGGTTGTTAAATGAAATCATTGCAATAATCAATTCATTTCATATTAAGTATTGCTTGGAAAATAATTTCTTGTATTTTCACATAGATAATCAAAGGTTGAATAGAAATGATGATATTTCATTAACATTCAAAAAAGGATCTTTTATTTTTTATTTGGAATGTTCATTAAGTTTTCGTTTCAATGAAGCAAAGTAAGTTAGTTAAAAATATCATGAAACAAAATTAGTAAAATTTATTTATTTTATTTAAACATTTTTGATACTTTTAAATTAATTTCATTCATATGTGCATATAACATTATTATAATTACAAAAACATTCCCATACAACATTATAAATTCCGAAGGATTATTTCATGGAGTAGCTTTTAAGAAAAATCATCTTAAACATCATGATGAAAAAATATCATTGATAAGTATTTTTTATTTATTTTTTCAGAATAGACAAACTAATGAACACCAATCAATTCTTCGTTCTTGTTTGTAAAAGCATATATTACTTCCAATCTGCTGGGAGGATAAACAAAAACCCTCAACCCTTTCATTTCTATATTTTTCTCTAAGCGTCGCCGAGTCCTCACGTGTGGGAGTTGCTTGTTATGTTTTAAAGGATTACCCTGTTTTCTAATATTAGTTGTGGAACTGTGAAGTGCCTAGGCAACAGGGTGATATCGATTAATCGATAAAGAAAAATGTGGAGCTATAAATGCCAGACACAGAAGCTCCCTTGTATGCGGATTACAAGTAATCTGGAAATTAAAGATAAGAGTGGTGGAGCTATCGGGAGGGCCTCATGATGCATTTCTGATCGAAGTTGCATAGAAAATGAAGAGAAAGGAAACCACTTCAGTACATTGAACCCGCAATTTTTTTATTATTTATTTGCACGTGGA
The DNA here is from genome assembly GCA_037975125.1 of Latrodectus hesperus. Lineage (NCBI taxonomy): Eukaryota > Metazoa > Arthropoda > Arachnida > Araneae > Theridiidae > Latrodectus > Latrodectus hesperus. The sequence continues at coordinate 29,169,162 of CM075860.1, read as the reverse complement.
ATCTGACAAACAAAATATGGAAAAAAGAACTCATTCATCTGCAAAAAGCAATTTTTAAAATTAAACGCTTTTAAATTCAGTTGATAAAGTTATATAAAAAATCTAATTCAATAAAATTTCATAATTGTGATTTCTTAAGTTTAGCGCATTAAAAATGCAGTTTCTTTTTTAAAGTATGAAGGCATATATTATTTATACAACTTTTGCTATCTTTAGTTATTCTAGAAAAATAATACAATTTTTCTAGAATAACTAAAAATTGCAAATTTTTTATTTAAAAAATCTTATATAATATTTTGTCTAATTTTGTGCTTTCAGTCTTTGTGTTAGTGAAATCATAGGTTATTGAAGTAAATATTTGAAGCAACTCTATTCATCTAACTTATGAAAGAACGTGCAACCAGTTGAGGGTTTGCAACAGAGAAAAATAAGATAAGCTGAGATGCAGAGCAAATTGTTTAATTTCCTGTACGATTTCTTTGAATCTGTATAAAAGATGCGACTCTTGTGAGAGTGCAGGCCATTCTTGCTTTTGAAATTTCTTTGTTGTTCACCAAAATGTTTCTCGTCGAATATTTTTCCCAGATAATATTTATATTTTTCTTATTCCATTTATTAAAAGAATATTCCTATCAAGTATAAATGATAACTTTAGTTTTTGTAATTGTGTTTGAACTAACGAAAATAAAACATTTTGTAAATAACTAATTTTGGAATCTATAGGAATAGGTTTTATTAAGCTTTAATTCTTCAATGACAAGATTTAGAATTTGCCAATTATAATGTTTGAGGTTCTTGATTGGAGAGGGGGGATTTTCTCTCCTTGTTCCTGTTCCCCATCTCGGCCAGTCCTGCTCCCCCTTTTTAATTGTCTTGACGCACTTTGGAGGCAGCCGTAGAATGAGCAGGATCTGATGTATGGGGATCTTGCGCATCGTGTCCTTTAGGACCAGGTGTAGGCTTTTCTACACTAGGGAGCTAAGTAATAAGAATCTTTTAACTAAATGAAAAATGTGTTCATATATTAAGACAACTCCATTTCTTCACCTTTAACGACATTTTAACTCAGAAAAAACACTTAGATATAGCAATTCACACATAATTGTACTAAGTGAAAGAACTCTTATAATTTATACTCATATATACCTTAAATTTTGTTCTTTAGGTATCATTGATTCACAATTTTTAGACTGAATTATTTAATTATGAATAATTCATTTAGAAGTAATAAAATTCAATCATCAGTTTTAATGTATGTCTCTGTAAAGCTGGTCATTGGAGTTAATGTGTAATTTCAATTGACAATTAACTAGGTTAATGATTTTAACGGAAATTGCTTTGATGCATGGAATTAATAAATAAATGAATGCAAATTTTATTAACTTTTCAAGATAAAGTTTTTCGAAACTCAATACATTTATTCCATTCTAAAAAATTTTTCCGCATTTTAAGATTGAGATAAATTTAAAATACATACAAATTAAAGTACATTCCACAGCAAAATATCAAATATTACCTCCTAAACTACGCTACTTTGATTAGAAAAATTTCATGGGCTCCTTTAAAATATGTTTTAAGTTATTTAAACAATTAGGTTTCCGATATTTCACCATTTCCTAAACAAATAATTAAATTTTCGTAAGATAATTCTAATGACAACTTACTCATTCAAGTACCATATTCAGTTATCTATACAATATCATTCATTTGCTTAAGTACTTTAATATGTGTTAAAATGAATATACAGTCACATTATGTACATGATATTAAAATTTAAATTTTCTTTAAAGGTTTCAATCATATATGTAAATATTTATCATATTTCATTATTTTTAGCAAATGATTTGAAATGAACTCCAATTCTTTTAAATGATATGAAATTGATTTCATCTTTACTTAATTACTTTCCAAATTTAATCCTATGTACATAGGATGAATATAAATATATTTGTAAAATTTATTTATTGTATATTTAGACTTAAACTAATATAGTAATTGTGATATTATAGTCCAATGAAGTTCAGCGATTTAACTTTAGTTTCTTAAAAAGATAACAAATTAGTTTAGGTGTGCCAATTTGAATCTGCTATTACTCTTTCTGCTTTAAGAACTTCATTTTTCCATATACGGATATTCTCCTGACGAATTTACACACAAAATTTTTAAGCGTTTGCATATTAAATGTAAGCATTTTCTTTAAAATTAATGGTTTCCATTAAATAAATCTAAAATTATTATATTTTTAGAAATTCAACAAATGAAAGGATGCTATGAAATTAATTTAAATAATAATTAACATTTCGTGTTAAAAATACATGTTTGAATCGTTTATTTTAAAAAACTACCGTAGACAGGACAATTTAAATTGATTTAAATGCAATATCTTATTGTTATTCGATTTAAGTCATTGCAGAAAAGCATTTTACACACAAACAGATGCAAGTACATATATATTTATATAAATTTATATGTGTACCATTCTTTTTCTCACCATTTTTTTCCCAATTTTCCAGTGCCTAATTTCCAATTTTACATTTCACTTTTATCTCACTCATTTTTTTACCTTGTTTTCAAAATGATTATTCTTATTAAATTTCAAATTATTTTTAATAATCTTTCCTGATTTGAATATTAATAATTACTTTAAAGTTTTTTTTATTCTGTTAATAAATTAATTATACAATTGTGTAATATGACAAAGATCACAATAGTGTAATATTATTAAAAATTTCAATATGAATTCGGTTAACATTTAGCTTAGCTCTTCAAATTTATATATATATATATATATATATATATATATATATATATATATATATATATATATATATATATATATATATATATATATATATATATATATATATATATATATATATATTACATATTTCATTAGCATTAGAAATTATATTATGAAACTTTTTTTCAACAAATCTTTAATTAGTATAAGATTTTTATATCGTTATATATGAAAACAAATTTTATTGCTTCTCTTTACTGAAATAGTTGTAATTGCACTTTCTGTTTAGTTGATACTTTTATAAAATAAAACAAATAATATGCTTAAGAAACTTCCATGTATATAGAAATATGTCAGTTAAAATTATTTAAAATTACTAATTAAGTTCTTAAGTAAGACATTTAATGTAAATAATTTATGCAAATAAACCTAACATAAATTAATGCAGTCTGAATGATTTGCGTTAGAGAAAGTGTTAAATATTCATCATGTTCAAGTCTAATGCATTACATAACATAGGTCGATGCAATTTTCGAAGATATGTAAAACTATATATTGCGAAAATGACTAAACTATACTAAAATCATTTAAAAGTAGAGAAATTTCAAGCCAAGGATTCAAAACTGTTGCGGTGTTGTGTTACATTACTGGACCCCATGATAACAGACTATACACAACATTTAGGTATTAATCATTTTGGATCAATATAATAGAAACAACCAGGATATACATGTGCATATCTTCTTCATTTCGTTATTAGCACTACAGCCAAGGGTGTCCCTTAGCCTGCCTTACAGTGATACGCAATATACGTGGGAATATTTATTAACGTAATATTATAAAAAAAATGTGAACAAAAATTGATCGATTTCATCGATGTATTATAAAGAGTCTCAAAGAAAAGACCCTATCCCAGAGTGTCAAAAGATGAATGTAGATTTATTATGAATTCCAAACACAACCTTAAAAGAAGACAATATTCACGAGCAAAGAATAATCTGATAGTTCAGTTAAGCTTAATGAAAAATGTTCAGCACCTCCTAGAGCAGAGGAATGGTAGGAAGTACTTTATGAATATTTCTTATATTGATTATATAAACAGGTAATTGGATCTGAACTCCTTAATTTGAGCCTGAGAAACGTGTAGGCAGTCTTTATACCCAAACCAGTTTAAAATTCATCATTACTTACAATCATTGCAGATACGCACCAATTCAATTGGAATAGTTTACTTATTGAAATAACAAACAATTGACAATCGTAGGCCAAAGGAACATCTTGGAATAAAAGGGAAATTCGGGGATTTCTCTGCTTTCTCAATGTTTGTAATTCAGGAAAGATCCTCTTTAGAAGAATTCCCACTGGATGCAATTTTCAATCATCTCTTCATTTTGTAGTCCCGGAAAATCTCAGTGTACAATAAATGGCAGAGTTACTGGAAAAATATGTTGATAATAAAGACTTATTTTAATTTTATGTGTATCTTGCCTTAATTTATTTAAAATATAAGAACGGCAGTTTTAAAAACTTATAGTTTAATGCCAATAAAGATGACATGCTAGTTTGAATTAAGTCTCGTTTTCTCCATAGTTAAGCCTTTTTTGCAATCTACAGGGATTTAATAACTTCAAAGCAAACGCAGAACCACAACAGTTTGGGAAGTTTCCCTGGAAATAATATTAGCATATTTTTTCAATGATGTTTTTCTATGTTAAGAGTCATTCACTGATAAATTGGTATTAACAGAATAGAACACTGCACAAGGAAGAGAACATTAACTAAAATATACCTTGAAATAAAATATTTTACGTCTTTTGAGTTAATTTGAGTTTGATGTTCGTTGACAAATAATTTACAATATTTACATCACTTTTAATTTACAAAAGTTTGGATATTGCCACTCTTCGTAAAATAAAATCAGCCACAGACATTGACAAACACCAGTGAATCATTTGTTTAGAAAATCTTCTTTAACCTCAGTTAAGTCATTATCTGCCATCGATCCTATTTTAGTCTATCGTAAACTGCTTTCAGGGAAATTTGCTTAAACTTTCTGTTTTCTTACACACGAGATCACAGGAATGAATATTTTTCAGTTTTCGAAATAAATTATTTATCGTTCCACTGAATCGCTTGATATCGAGATCTGAGTGGGCTTAAGGCAAATTATAGAGGTGGCCTTATTAAAATGTTTTGATTTTTAGTATTTTTAGTACCTATCTTATATATATATATATATATGTATATATATATATATATATATATATATATATATATATATATATATATATATATATATATATATATATATATATATATATATATATATATATATATATATATATATATATATATGGTTAAGATTTTGCATTGGAAGCTTATGGGCTATTGACCCAAGAAAAGGTGGCTTGAGAAACTCTTGAACGACTTTACAACCTTAAAGGTCTCCAACTGGAAAATTAAGATCAGGAGCAGAGCTTTCTGGAGGGATACGCTTGATAATTAAAACGAGGACAATCTTTATAATTATAAACATTTATTACTAATTAACTTAAAATATAGCGCATAACTCCCAATTTAATAAAAAGAATTTCGCTACAAAAAATATATCTGTTTAATAATAAAGAAAAGTTAATAATCATAAGTTGATATAATTGCTGCTCAGTGGACGTTGCTGCGTCTGGGACTCTGAAGCAGACACCTGTTTCATGCACTGTGCTGACTGCTGCTCTTCGATGACAGAGGCTGCACGTGAGTACCACAACTGGATGGGCGCTGAGTGGTGACACTTTTCCGATGAATCACGCTTTATGCTATCGGATATCAAGATGTTGACGTAGGCGACATGAAACCTCTGAAAGGAAACACCCTGCAACCCTTGTTGAAATGGTGCAATCTGTAGGGGGAAGTATTATGTTCCTGACATTCTTTGGATTCACTCATTATTGTGGCAGGAACGATGGATCAATACAAGTAACTATCCTTGCCGACATTGTTTTACATCAGAATGATTGCATCTAGCATTAGGTCAATGCGAAATGTCTTGCAGTGTATCAAAGAGCCTCAGGACGAGTTTATCCATTTATGCCTGACCAGCAAACTCACCTGAATTAAAGACAATCTCTTCTTCTCGATCTTCTTCACGACACTCAACCGCGTCATCTCTTGCAGATGGCCACGCCACTAGAGTCGCCACTAGTTTAAAAATGTCAACTTTTTTTTAAATTAAGCAACTTATTTTGATATCACATAAATATGCTTCAAAATTAAACATTCTGCTTGTAATGATGTTATTTCAAATAATAACCTTCTAATATAAATTTATTAATAAATTTTATTTTAAAAAATTATAACAAATTAATTAGGAATTTCAATAATATTATACTAATAAATGTAAAAGGTTAATTAATTAAAATTGACAATTGTAGAAATATTAAATAATCAAAATATTTATTTATTAACTTGTTTACATTTTATAAACGTTGAGAAAAGACTGTTTATGTTATGTACATCTATTTTACAAGTATTCAAATAAATAATATATTTATGGATATATATTTTTTAATGTATTTTTCTACTCATATAATATTATTGCTTTGATTTGGCACAAAATTTCAAAGCTCATGACATTATACAAAATAGCAGTTCAAATATTAAATAACATTAGCCAAAGCAAAAAGAAGAAACGAATTTAAATTGAGAAAGCAATATCTACAAATAAATGAAAATATACCAACATGGTCAACTTTATCAGGGGGTGTTGACCATCAATATGGCTTTCCTGATAAAGACACAACACAAACGGGAGAAGTTTTGTCAGGACATCTCTAACCATGGAATAATCATCATGTATACAAATTGAAAGTATATTAAAACTGAAGATAACTAATAATAAAAATCAGAATGTAAATGCAAGCAAATTTTAAAGCAACCATGTTTGTACTTATTTCCACTAATTTGTTCCTACTGCTATCTTTTTTATAAGTAAATTTGTAAAAGGTTACGGTTATATGTGTGGGTACATATAAATTACAAGATAAAAATTACTTGCATTTTTAGACATTTAAACATATATTTTATGATAACTAAATTATAATAAAATATAATTTGATGAGCATAAAATATATGTACTTAATTCAATATAGAGAAATAAATATTAACAATTTATTTCTTTTATACTGAATTAAATACACAATTAAATGTGCACAAATTGTACAAAATAATAATAGGATTTTATGAAAATAACCTCAAAATTATATGTATTTCATTGTTAATTTCTATTATACATTTCATCATTTTATTACAGGCAATTTTCCGAAATACTGTTATGCGGGGATTTAGTAAAAACACTTTATTATTGAGTCAAAGGAAATATACCAAATAAGAATTTTCTTCTAAGCGAACTATTTTTATTAATGACAGTAAAAGTTTCACACGAGATAAGCATCTGATATTTTTGTTTACTACTTTAAACTATGTAATTTTTTCAATTCGACATTATGATAAAGCGGCTACATTATCAATTTTTCTTGAAAAAATAGTTAAATGAGAAACTAATATTATTATAATTTCTTTATATAATGTAAAATCTCTTGTGCCTCCACTATAACGTCATTTAAATGATAAACCTTCAAGCACCTTCCATGTAAGCCATGTTGAATTAATGTTTCAGTTTAATTTTTAGATGAATGGCATGAATGGGTATTCACTAAAACCCAGATTATAAAAAATACTTCAAAAATACATATTAAGAATAATGAAATTAATGTTGAAATTTTTCTCTATTAATCTACGTTCTTATCTTCTGCTTCCTTACCTGAATGAAGATAATGCTTTAAAGTTTTAATAATGGTCAGTGCTCCTTGAAGTTATTAAAGTGTATTATAGAAAATGCAAAAAAATCATTAACATGAGGTACAATTTAAATATGAATTCATTTTATATTTTAAAACAACTTTTATTTTCAACTCCTTTCTGCATAATGATTTCTCTAAAAAATTTTTAAACTATAGATGGAATTGAGTGCCCTTCATCAAGTCATTGTTACGAATAAGGAGAAACAGTTATTTTATTATCTATTTTCATGTTTATGCAATTGCTTAGTGAAATTCCTATATTTTGAGGAAATCTCTATTGTGTACACAACAAAGAAAAAGCGAAATTATCAGTCATAATATAAGGCATGCTTTAACATTTCAGTGACATAGAAATCAGGATCTACAATATTTTTGTGTATAATTAATAGGTAGTTATTTTTAATTAAATGATTTACGAAACTCTAATGTAATTAAAAATATCTTACTTGTACAGGGTGGCGCGCGGCAGACGGATGGATTTGAAAAGACCATCTTCCTAACCGTTGGCGCTGCTCGAAGAAGGTGTAGTTCGAAAGAGCGAGTTTGGAAATTTGTCTCCATATTATGGTCAGTTAACAAGATGGAATGGTCTGTAGCGCAGTGTGTGTTTTGCGTGGAAGCATATTTTTCAAACGGCCGTTCGATTGTCCACGTGCAGCGCGCTTTCCGTTGGGAATTCCGCATTGCCCCTCGCGGTCGAGTTCCCAATCAGAACAGAATTCTTGCGTGGGTGAAAGCCTTTAAAGACACAAGAAATGTGTCCTCGATAAAGAGGGGCCCTAGGAGAACTGTCTCAACCCCGGAAAACATCGAGACAGTTCGAGCTGCAGTTGAGCAGTCTCCTAGGCGTTCCCTTCGTAAACAGGCTGGTGCCCTTGGAATTTCAAGACGTTCCCTTCAAAGAATCGTCAAAGGACACCTCCATTTACACCCCTATAAGATGGTTGTTGCTCAAGAGTTAAAACCACTGGATTATGAAGAACATCAACGCAGTAGCGAAAACATGCTTGCTGCGTTGCCTCCAGACTCTGTTGTTTTCTTCTCTGACGAGGCACATTTTCACCTCAGCGGTTGTGTAAATAAACAGAACATGTGCTACTGGAGTGGGACAAACCCTATGGAGCTCCACCAGAGGCCCCTACACTCTGACAGAGTCACAGTTTGGTGTGCTTTGTCGAGGGTGGGGATCATCGGGCCCTACTTTTTGAAGAAAATGATCGAGCGGCAACTGTGACTTCTGTACGTTTCCTCAATATGATCCAGACATTTTTCTTGCCTGAACTGGAGCAGATGAACCTGGATGACATCTGGTTTCAGCAAGATGGGGCCACGGCCCATACGGCAAGAGTTTGTCTGGATGTTTTGCGTGACCGATTCCTTGGGCGCCTCATCTCCAAGCGAGGCAATTTGCACTGGCCAGCGCGGTCTCCAGATTTGGCCCCCTGTGATTTTTTCTTGTGGGGCTACCTAAAATCCCTCGTCAACAACGACCGTCCTAGGACCCTGGAAGTCCTTAAAGGCAACATTCAGGCCAGCATCCAACAGATTCCTGTAGAAATACTAGAAAGAGTCCATGAAAATTTCAGGAAAAGGCTTAGGCCATGTGTGGAGTGTGAGGGCCACCATTTGGGCGATATTTTATTCAAAACTGTCTAAACTCTAATTTCCCTTGTCAGTGTATAAGAACAAAATTAAAAATATCGTTGTTCTTTAATATTTTGTGTTTTATTGACTTTTGATATTCATCCGTCTGCCGTGCGCCACCCTGTATATTCTCATTGAATAAAAAAATCTTCATTATTTAATTCCTTCTTACTCATCTGCTTGGGAAAAGCATTTCCTGTAAAAGCTGTTTGCTCAAAAAAGTTAAGGTAGTTATATTAAGAATTATAACTCAAATTTACAAGTCTCAAATTGAATTCATCATTGTATAATTTAAGTTATTACATTTAAATAAGTAATAATGCAATTAATCAATATAAAAGCAACTATTGTGTTTATCAAATTTTGCATCTTTCACAAAATTTAAAACATGTGTTCACCCGCAACGCATACAACATTAGTCATTTTCATGCTTTTACATACTAACTCTTACATACTAACACTAACTAAATTAACACTTTGCTCTAAATCTCAAACAACTTGTTTAAAAAGTGTAGTCAACAAATTCTGTTTTTACCAATAATTTGAATGTTATTATTATTGGAGGCTTAAATGACTCGAAACCTATCATTATTATAATTTTATAAAATTAAACTGCAAATACGTTAATTTGGTAAATAACTTAAAAAATAATTTCTAATAATTTAATTGATATTTAATTATCTTTATAAAACCAAAAGCAGAACTTTTAATTTGACAATAATAGCCTCTAACAATTCATAAAAATTTAGTTCTTTCCACTGGATTTTATGTTGAAAAATAACAATATTTTTACATGTATCTGAAATTATTAATATCCTTTATTTAAGACATAATGAAGTAAAAAGTATATTATTAAATTTTAAAAACAAAGAAATTATTAAATTTATTGTTTGGACAGTTTGCTAACATCCTTTTTAAAATTATAAGTTATAAAGCAATTTATCGTAATAAATTATTCATACAAGTATGATATTTTTGAAAAATATATTGAGCATGGGTAGTAATAAAGATTTATCGCAGGATTTTCAACCTATTTCAATATATTTTTTTTAATTTTATCATATTTGGAAGCTTATTTTTCAGTTAAAATATTCTTATTGATCTGTTGACAGATTCCTAATTGAAAAAGTATATATTTGGAATTTTCTATTAATTAAATTTTCACGACTTCCTTTTTCCTTGTAATTTCTAATGATAAAATCAGTTAACCTCTTCACGTATTTAAAGCACAAGAGAAAATAATTACCTTAAGACAAATAATTATTAATAATGGTAATCTATCATGAGTATTATAATAATAATGCACAATAGTGTTTTATTTCAATTATTTTTGCATATTATGCTTGAAATTTCTGTTAATTTTTCAGTTCATAAACTTAAATGAGTAAAAGAAAACATGTTTTCAAAAGAAAAGAATTGTGAAACAAAGATTTGAGCTGTGTAAAAACCTTATGTAATTTTTTCACGCTGTGCGCATAAGTTTTCCGAATTTATCTCTTAATACATGTTAATATATTTCCCCTTTTAATAAAAGCTTTTCACACAAAGCAGTAAACTGTGGTGGATGTTGTAAAAACTTTATGACAAAACTGAGTCATTAATTTATCCATTACACTATATCAAAGTCTTAGTCTACATTTTGGTCTATATATATATATATATATATATATATATATATATATATATATATATATATATATATATATATATATATATATATATATATATATATATATATATATATATATATATATGAAAACTATATGATGATAAATCTTTCATATGTAATATTCTCACAAGAATATCGTGAAAAATGTTTTCACTGAATTATGTCATATTATCAGCACATTTTGGAATAATTTTTATTTATTTAATTATGTTGATATAAATCATTACATGTATATTGCGCTTTAATCTGTAGTTCAATCAATAATATAAAATTAATAAAAACGACTCTCAACCAAATAATAAAAATTAACTTATTAATAAATTGCACTTATTTTTCTTAAACTAGCACTACTAAAAACCAATTTTAGATTATAAGAAAATATTTCAGAACCTTGAAATTATTTTTATATGACAAACTTCATTAATTAACATTTGTTTAAATATTTACATGCAAAATTTTAAAGGAAAATAATGAGAGTTTTATTAATTAATATTTTTTTAGATATAAATAATGAGTTAAAACAAAAAGAAACGTTGTATCTACTTATTAGTTTCAAACAAATGCCGAAACATCTGATATTTTTACCGAATAAAAGAGTAACCCACTATGCTTAACATTACTGTACTGAAACACGGAAGATCGTAACTGTTTGGTAGACATGAAACATTTCCTTCCACTGCGCGATCAAACATTTTAGCTCTGTTTGCACAATTTGAGAAATGGGCTCTCATTTTATCATCTAAATGCAGAGGGTTCCATCACACGTGTAATGTATGGTGACGTTTCTTCTTCCGCTGAAATGAAATATGTGCTCTCGAAAAATAAAATAGTAACATATAAATCGAATTTGCTACCAATAGTAGCTCAGCATTTATTTGCTTTTGTACTGATATGCACAAATGGTATTTTTTTCTTGAAGGATATTTCAAATATATCAGTGCATGATTTTTTATTCTGAAACAATTTTTATTACAGTAAAACAAATTTATTTTGCATCTTATTTGACTATCGATATAGAGTTTTGCAATCTTACTCAATAACATGTTCTTAAAAACACTTTTTTTAAAAATATATTTTCTAGAGACAAAAATGGGCTGAATTGTAAAGCTAATACTCAATAATTCAGTAAAATATATTGTTGAGAAACATTGACATTTTTAATATGGCAGTAAAACAGAATACCTTTAACAAAATTATATTTTCATCTATTTTCTTAACGATATCTGTTTTCAAACTTTCTCTTATTACTTAGAATAAATTATATACTTTTTTCTAAAATTACAGTAGTATATAAGTATTTTAAAATTTATCAAATCAAGCTTGGATCGAGTTATAGACCAAATCTTGATCTCCCAGTGGAAAATTCTATTCTATAAATGATGAGAGATAAATATTGAATTTGTGCTTTTCCAAAGCCTGTTGGCCCTGTTTGAGATACTTAAAATAGTTTGGGGTTCTTCTCTTTTCAATATATGAATAAAATCCACTATCTGTAAATATAATCTTTCCGGAAAGTGCACATCAGCTGTTTGCAAAATAAAGAGATAAAACTTCATAATCTTTTTTAATGAGAGTCACTTGATAAAAATTTCTTAAAGTAAGTTAATATCTCAAAGAAAATGAGCTATACTTATATTTTACCAAGAATATTTTCCACTTCCAATAAATTGTAGGAACTTCAAAACTATATAATGAAGAGTAAATTCTGAACAGAACATTAAAAATAAATCTTGTTCTTCGTTACGATATAAGATTCACTTTCGGATTAGAAAAAAAGAAAAGTTTCTTTAAAATTTCTTTCATTAGACTATAATAACTATTCACTAATTTGTCTTATTTTTCCCATAATTTCATACATTCAGCTTCTATTTTGAATTTTTATATACGCATAGGTAGTTCATAAGAAATTAATAAAGTCCAATAAGTTCCTATCTCTTGATTTAATGTATAGTAACCAAATAAAAACACATTATAATCATTTGAAAAATAAAAATAATATCAAGGCAGCATATAATTTAGAAAATAATTCTCCCTGGCTAAAGTAGCCACACATCTTACAGCGTTTACCTACAAGAAATGAGACACACAAATCAATAAAACAAACTCAATTGAAACTGCCACTGAGAAAGTTTATGTTTATTTTTATTTGAGATGACGGAAACTAATTGTGGTTTTGAAATCGTGAATATTAAATGAACTAAAACTTTAAATATTTAAATATATATATATATATATATATATATATATATATATACATATATATATATATATATATATATATATATATATATATATATATATATATATATATATATATATATATATATATATATATATATATATATATATATATATATATATATATATATATATATATATATATATATATATAATAATGTTAATAATGCTTATAGTAAGATAAATTTGGATTATCAAGGTAAAATCATCATATTAAGAAATTTATTTTCTTCTGTTGTCAATTGAGTTCCAATCACATTATACTTAAATTTACATTGTTGCATTGACTGGCATTGTTCGTGATCACATCTCAAGGAAAGCATTTATTGATTTTTTTCCAGTTTGCTAATGCAATTAGAAATCGATCTCTTGTGTCATTGCAACAAGACAAGTACTGGAATTTAAAGTTTTTAATAACTTAAGAGATGAGAAAACTAAATTGCAGATGATTTGAAACGTGTAATTTTCTTAAATGCATTTTATGCAAGCTTGCAACCATATAACTATGCTTGCAACAAACTTAAAATTTTTACCGAAAGCTAACGTGGTAAATATTTTGTCTCATATTTTCCCTTATTTGAATTTTCTGGGAAGAAAAAAAAACAATTCTCATAATAACAAACATTTTTATTGAGAAATATTTTTCACATATAATCTTCATAAATACATATACAATTTTAAAAATTTCGGATTGCTTGTAAATTAGGAAATAAATTTCTTAAAAATTCTCTTTTAAATTTATTATTTATTTTATTAACATGTAAACATTTATGCTAAAAACTTTCTAAGCATTTTGCTTGTAACTTAATATTTATTCTTGAAATATTTTCATATATTTATGCTAGAAAAACCGAAACAATTAAAATTTTGATTTTAAAATTGCTAGATAGAAATTTCCATAAATGCTTATTGAAGATTTACCAGAAATTGTATGTTTTTCATTCACTTGCTCCTTTCTATGATATGTCATTAATTGAATTTCGGATGGAAATTAAATTGCTATTGGAATTATTAACAATATTATTATTATTAGAATTATTTTTAGTTGACGCATTAGTGATTGCATGCTTTTCCATTAGGAATTTGAGGAAACAATCAAAATTGTGTTTCTGAAAATCTGGTACTGAAGCATTAGAATATTTTTAAAGTTTAGTCATTAAATGGCTAAAATTAAATTATAAAATTCAATTAATAACAATCAATCCAATTTTTTTAATTTGTAAAAAAATGTATATAAGTCCTATTTCTAAAAAGAAAGTAACTTCCCATTGAATTTAAATATTTTTAAATCAACATTCTATCCACTTACTTGGAAAAGGCTCAACCTTCGAATCCCTCGGAAAGCACTTGGAGCACATGGCCTCTTAAATTCTACATCGAATATAAAACTTAAAATAACTTTTTCATTTTAAAGTGTCCACACAGGGAAAGAGCGTGAAACTTATTTCTCCCTTTTCCAAAACATTTGTTGTCCCTGCGGAAGAAATGCATTCGTCCGTAACCTCGACTGAAATAGCATATCGGGCGGCTTTAAAAGAAATGGTCAAGTAAAAGTTTGATCTATACATGCAAAGATTGTCGCCTATAGTTGGCTGACTCGACGGATAAATCGATAGAAATATTGACTTGAGCATTTTTTTACTTTAATTTTTTTATTTCTGTTGCTAAGCGTGTGATGTATTGGCGAGCCATCGAAGAAAGATAGCTGCCAAACAAAAGCAATCGACGGCCTCCGAATCGTGTGTTGTTGATATTTCGTGGAAAGGCATGAGAGCAAGTAAATTATTTCTACGCAGCTTTCTGCGACATTTCGCCAAACGCTGCTTCACGATTCAAAGGAGACACTTGCAAATCAAAAAATGTTCTCATACTCTTTATTTTGTTTTAGATGAAACCGCGTTTAAAAATATTGCAAAATATTTATTTTAATATCCAGAATGATAGATGATCAATTTTATTATAAAAAATAAACTTAGTGATTTTTTTAGATCTTGTTTAAATATAATGAAATTTTTAAATGATAGAATTATTGAAAATCTATTAACTTTCTTTATAAGTGCTTTTTCCGTGTTTTGAAATGTGTATTCTTTAAATTTACAAGCTTTTTCATATTAGTTCTAAACAGCATTTGAATTTCTGCTTAGTAATGTTTGAAACTTTTTTAGATTAAAATTTAAGAATATTTCATGACATTTATGATTACCAGTAAATATATTTCCTTCAGTAACATTTCATTTTCAAAGATGCAGTTCATGTTAAGGTCACTTATTTTAGCTTTTATTTACTAAAATTTGTTCTTTGTTATATTGATTAACTAAAAATTTCAAGCTTATTTTCTAATGCTAAAATTTGTAAACGTATTTACTGCTTAAAGCAAAATAAAACAACTTGCATGGTAAATAAATAGATATATTTCAAACTATTCTTAAAAATATCAATACAGAATAGGTAGGATTAACAATATTTGATACCAATAAATTTGAGCGTTTTCTACAAAAGAAAATTTATATTTTTTTCATATTTTTAAGACTTCACTATCTAATCCTATACATAAAAATCTTTTTTTTTTTTCTAATGGCCTCAAATATTTAAATACTTTACGTAAAAGCTTCTATAATATAAATAGTTGACTATACGAGATCCATACATTGTCATTTACTGACAAAAAAATACCAGCAAATTAAAAATAATAGACTCCTGCTAATTCAATGAAAAAATCCTTAAATCACTGAAATGTTTGAATGTAAGATTTCAAAATCCGATTGCATGCTAAACATAAATTATGAAATTTTATATGCAGAGTTCATGAGAATTATTTAAGAATTTAATGGTTTGATATATATATATATATATATATATATATATATATATATAAAAGAATCAATGCATACTTTTAAAATTCTAACTATCACATAAAATGTATTTAAATAATTAGTTATGTGAATTTTTACTCCAAATGTTAACTTTTGTCATCTATACATATATATATATATATATATATATATATATATATATATATATATATATATATATATATATATATATCGACAATTCCAAAAAACTTTCCATTCAAATATGTTGAAACTTATTGCAAGTTTAACTCTAAAAATTTAAAATATAAATTTACAGGAGTTTTTAACTGACACGTAACATTATCATAAATCATTTAATTAATTACATAAAGTAAAAATTATTAAAATAAAGTTTGTCACAGGAGAATAGAATAAAGGTATTATCGATCTTAAAACACTATTATTTCCAAAATTTTTGCACTTATAGTAATTAAAAAATAAATAGAAAAATCAAGTTGTAAATTAAGTTGTAAATTTTTAATTTATTCATTTTCCGTGAAATGTCAAATATTGAATCTGTATCTAAATATGAACTAATGTCATAGCTGATCGGTTTGCTTTATATAATAAGCAAATCTATATTTATAGATAAATAATATATATAATAGGCAAATCAGATTAAATTTCACTTAAAGTGTTTCTTTTATTCATTTGCTGAAAACATTGCTGATCATTGTGATTAGCAGTTAATAAAACTAGAAAAGCTCTGATTGGTTTTAAAACTCAAATGATTGACATTTAAAAAGCCTTAAAATTTAAGATCACAATTATTTATTAATTTAAGTAACTCTAATTAACCGTTAGAATTTTTGAAGGAAACTGGTCTCGAAAACCGATGTCAAAGCAATTAGTGAAAACTGCATGATTATAAAACAGAGATTCCTTTCATTGAAAATAAAATTAAGAACTCATACTAATATAATTTTGTAATATCTTTTATTTATTTCTATAAATTATTATTAATAATGATATAGTGAATAGTTATGAAACTAAAGCACTCAAAATAATTTTATGGCAAATTATATATTTCTAAATAATTTGTTGCTATCATTTTCTTTGCAGTTCATTTGATACTTCAATTATCAATTATTTACCTACACTTAGACCAAAAATAATATTTTCATAAAAATGTAATCATTTGAAAGCCTTAAATAATGTACATAAACTTATCCAGTAATTTATCTTTAGAACTAAATAAGGATTTTTATTAAACTTCTTAAAATAAAAAAGTTTTGTTTTTATATATGTTACAAACGTATGATGAATGCTATGTCAGATTTAATGAAAAAAACTTACTTTGTCTTCATTCGCAAAAAGAAAGGAACTTTTAAAAATTCCTTGGATAATCTATCTTTCTATGGGCTAACATTTTATCTTTCATCCTCAGAGAACTGCAGAGAACAGTGAGCCGACATTTTCTGTGTAATCGTGAGTTGACGCAGTAATATTTTCCTCGCGTGACTCGCATTTTGATGCTGCGTCTCTCTTCTTGACCTTTATCTGAGTTTTATTAAGAAACTCTGGACTTCAGTTCTGAACTTTTCAAAGAAACCTTATTGCCTAGTCTTTCTTTAGTCTTAAGAATTTCTGAAACAGCTCTTATAAATTTTCAATTGATTGAAATAAAACATATATTATCCTTATGGAATTAAATTTTTTGTGGGGTTAAGTTCAGATTATTAAAATTTTTGAATTTAATTTTTTTGATGAAATCATTGTTTTAGTGGGCTTTGTAAAAAAAATGTTTCTATTCAAAATATATATATATAAAAATTTTTAAATTAAAATGAAATTTTATTTAATTTCTGGTAGTAATGCAAAAAAATTTTAAATGAATTAACTCAACTTTTTATTCATTCTTTTTTAAAGAATATTTCAGTTTTATATAGTTACATATTAATCGTCAAAAAATGTACTGCTGCCAAATATAAGAAGTTTTAATCATTTTTTTCAGTATGTGAGACAAAAAACGGAGTAGCTAACTCAGATTTTTCTTGAAATAAATATGCAATAATATTAATTTTAAAATAATGTCCAAATCTTTGTATTAGCATAGTTACAGAAAATTCTAATAAAACTGTTGTTTTCATTTATTTTTAGCAATAAATGATATAAGATTTTGAGAATTAAAGAAACCAAATACCGTATTATTATAGAAACTCTTTCAATAAGTAAATGAAAATCTTTTTTTAATTATTACTTGCTTTATCAGTTCTAGCCATTAAATATAATGAAAAAAATATTTAAAAAAAATGTTCTGTTATTGAAACAATGTTACCCCGATACTTAAATTCTGAAAATGCAAACATTTGAAAATAAAAGCTCTAAATATTTAAGCACTTTAATTATCTTGTTTTTCTGATTATAAAATTTTAATTTTAATTATTTAACACAAAAGTTCTGAATGTACTGTTAAATATACAGAGTATTATCTATAAAAATATAAATATTATTGTTTCATTTTCTCTCAAAAAATGTTCTAAGTGATGAAAATATAATGTGATCCAATCTGGATGCTTTACTCAAAAAAGTTTAAATGAATTCATTAAACTAAAACTGTTTTAAGTTAAATTAGCACAATTTTAATAATTGCTGCTTCTATAATTTATTCGAAAAAAGTCTATAAGTGACAGAGTAATACTCTTTCTCAGATATATTACTTCATATTAAAACTTTGTGTTCTACTGAAATAAAAGTCATCATCAATTAAATAAAAAATCGAAAGCAATTATTTGAGTCATAAACTGTTAAAATTTTATGTGTAAATTCTGAACATTATAACGCAATTTCAAAAAAAATTATAAAAACATTTAAATCCTTAAAATATATTTCTTTAATATTAAGAATTACATTCATTTAAAAAATATTTAATAATTTATTTTAAATATAGATCAATCAATATGTTAATTGCATATCATATTTGGAAATACCTATCTGCAAATATTATATAAAATAAATTAGACTTTGATTCTTTGTAATTAATTTCGTTACTTGAAAATCTTATTATAGTTTTAATAGAAGGATTGTAATCAAAACAATCTCAATAAATTATTTTTCCTAACTACTCTTTACCAAAACTAACTTTGAGAAAATTAGCTATAATTAAAGAAGTTCTTTCTGCTAAACTAGTTTTAAGTAGAAATTTTTTAATGCTTTATATAAATTTTACTTATAAAACTTAACTTATTTTCAATACATTAATTACGTAAATTAAGGAAACATTTGCTGCTGTGAGTTTTCTTAAAAGAAGTCTCATTTCAAAAAAGAGTTTATTTAAAGAATATTTTCTTAGGAATCTGTTAATGTGCGTGGTCTAAAATAAAGCACAAGATCAAAGTGGTACGTATTAATCTCCAGGGTTCGAAGTCATTAAAAAATAATTCATTCCAGCAGACGATCTAAGTGGCGGGGTATGTTGCTTGGCAACGAAAATGCTCATGCCTTTGACCTCTATAATTTCGATAGCTGGCGCTTTATGCCTTCGTTTTACGACGGCTCATAACTGTACGTAAAACTGAAATTTCTAATCAGAAAACTAAAATTACTCCCTGTAAATTGGATAGTTATGTTCCTGTAAACGATTCATTCCGTTATAGGACTGGTTCTCAATTTAATGGGGCATAGCATAAAAGTGTAGCATGACTGACAAAAATATTCAAATACCTTTTAAAAGAAGCGATTATTTTATGAAGTAGAGAGCGAAACATTTAGATTATTGTACAATAATTAATTTTCATAAATCATTGACATTAAATATATATTTAATATAAAACTCTTTTTCAAAATTGTAGTAACCAATTTAAAAATATACATGTGCGTCTGTTTCATTATTTTTATTTTTCACAAAAAATTCAATTTCACTTACTTACGTTGAGGATTCTTACTTTGTCTCAAACTATAAAAGTTATTTTACATTAGAAATTGAAAAAGTTGCTTGCTTGCAAAAAAAATTAATAAAAAAATAAAATATATTTTGTTAGAAATAACGTTTAATACATTTTTCGTTATGTTTTCATGAATGCTTAACTAGTTTTAAAAAATTAAATTTAGTGGCTTTTAAAAATTTATTCATTTACATTTCATTATTAATCATTTACTTTTCAAAATATAATACTATACTTTTTGAATCAGCGAGATTCAAATTTAAATAATCAAAAAATCAATTATTATGTATAATAAGGAATGCTCTGAATTAATTGAAATTGATTGAGTGAAAAAATTGATTATATACATTCAGTGATAATTCCTTTGAATTAAAAATTTTAATGATTAGCAATTTGAATAACTAATCTTATAAGGTTATGTTTTTATTTAATTGTTATATAATTTATAAAGTTAAATTATTTTTCAATCGAAAATATATAATCAATACTTTTTACACACATATTCATCAAACTTACTTTTGAAGGAAAGTTTCACGATAACATTTTGAAACTCAAAACTTATATATCAATAACTGCCAATCACACACAGTATTTTAATAATCATAATTTTTTAAATTAACATAATATATATATATATATATATATATATATATATATATATATATATATATATATATATATATATATATATATATATATATATATATATATATATATATATATATATATATATATATATATATATATATAATTGTATAATTGTAATATTTAAAAAATATGTGTATAAATAACAAATTTTAGATGAAATGCAATATAAATGATATAAAATCAATTAATGTTACTGTATTACTCATTTTTTGTGAACAAGATTTGTAAAACTTTACTCAGCTTTGCAGTAACAATAAAAATTCCTTATGACTGCTATTAATAATGCCATTTTTAAAAATTGCTGTGCTCATCTCAGTATTGATTATTCTCTCATCACACACACTTTATACATAACACATCATAAATTTTTATTAGTTTAATTATATTATAGTTTATGGTAGCCTAATGATTAGAAATGATATCAATGTTATCTAATAAATTAGATTTAAGTGAATCAAATGTCCTTAAAAATTTACTTAAGCTCTTTTTTTCAAATTAAAATGGTTCAAAATTATTCAAAGAGTACAAGTATTTAAAATGGATAATTAGTACAAGAAAATATTTCGGTTTTTGTGCTTTATTAAGTATCATTAATTATTTTTAATAAGATAATTTTCCTTGACTCTGATATTTAAATGAAAAGATTAACAATAAGTTAAATAGCAAGCTATAATATTTTTCCCTATGATATTAGAATTAATAATTAGTTAATTAATGTTAAATTTATTAAAATTCTTGGAAAATAAATTATACATTTTGTTCGTTTCTAATAATAAATGCATGTATTCTCGTTCAAAAATATTGGTTGAAATATTCTAATAAGAATTGAGATATTCATTAATTTATCAAAATTACAATTAAACCTATAAAAAATGAGCTTAAATAAAAATAGTTTAAGAATTAACTAGCATTAAAAATACATTATTTGGAAATAATATTGATAAATCTGACAACGTTTCTTTATGAGAAACAAACACGTGTATTTTTAGGATAATTGCCAAAAAAGTGTTTAAAAATGAAAAAAACAATGAAAAATTTGAATAATTTTTTTCCTCTTGTCGTTAGCACATTTTTCACAAAAATTTGTTACACTTTTATGATTTTAATTAAATGCAATTTTTTTATCTGAAAAGAAGAGTCAATGAACAGTTTTAATTAGTTTATATTCTTGATATATTGAACACATTTTTAAAAAAAATGATCGAGTCATCATGTGTCAAGCAAGCAGCATAACGTATTAAGTATCGTAATAAGTATGATAAATATATTACTTTTTTAAAGCTTTTCTCTTAAATTTAATAATTAAAATTTTAAGACATTTTAAGTAAATTATATCGTTTTTTAAAATTTGAATCATTTTTATTATTAAAATTGATTTTTAAACTTATAAACTAATAAATCATTTTAATCAATATCTAAACGGTACATAAAAATTGAGTATATCGTTAATAGTAAGATTATCAAAATAAATTGTAAATTTATTAAACCTGTTATGCAACTGAAATAGTCAAAGAATCAAAGAACCTTTTGATATGCTTAAGTTCACTCCCATTTAATAGTTATTCTAATTTTGAAAAAATAATTATGTTTTCAAATAATCACAATTATTTTTGACATATATAACAATAAATGCAAATAAAATAAATGGAAAAAATTAAGAAATCGTTTCCTAATTTGTTTAATTTTGTGAGATTATAATTTTAATATTTAAATAACTTGTATGTAAATATAAAACTAGAAAACATTATTGAATGAATGTGGCTACACACATTAAAATAGTCATTTAAGTTTATGTGTATCACTTATTTATAATATCTTATTTTATAAGCAAATATTGTAAAAAAATATTCTGGGTAAATATAGATTATTACACCTAACCCTTGAATATAAAATTTTCAGTGGTTACAAAAATTAATTGGTTTATTGATTAATTAATTTTTACTTTTAAATGCAACAATTTTTGTGCATTCGTTCGGAATCTACTGCCATAGAAGTGTTCTCAGTTGCAAATTGTATCCGTGAAGTGAACACGATAAAGGAAAGAAGGAAGGCATGCGAGAATCTAAAGTTTCTTTGCTGCTTAGTGGTTGGGCTGGCAAGAAAACAACATTTACAGAGAATCCGCGAGAAGGGAATAATCGCTCCTGGTATCAAGAAAGTGTTCATTGAACATTCTGAAATTTTATGGAGGTATCTCCCATCGCGCATTGGCTGATTACTGAGTAGATGAGATCTATAACTTAATTTAAAAACCATTTGACATGATGCGTCAAGTTGAAAGAGGAATGATACTGGGGGAAAGGAGGAAAAAAAAGTTTGGAGTATGATTCTAAATCGGAAAAATGAGAACGGGTTCCAAAAAAAGTCGTCCGGAGTTGGGTCCTCCTTCCCAGTGAGGCAAGGGTTAGAACAAGTGGATGGAATCTTACCTGTTCACTGTGTGTCCCCTAATTCGAAAGGATTGAGGTGTCGATTGTGGTTGAGGTGAGGAGGAGGATCTGCTCACAGGACCCTCTGGAGGGGGACCGCCTGAGGTTCCATGCACCCTTCCAGTCAGCGGAAGAGGCGCTGGGAGAGGTGCAGCGCTGCTTCTTCCGTCTCCGGTCGTCTTTCGAGGTAACCCCTCGCTGCACCTCGCATTCTTGGCGCAAAGAAGGAAAAGGTGTTCGAGGTCCGTTCTTTTCCAAGAATTATTTCGTCCCTTTCTCGTTTTCCTCCCTGTCTATGTCTTGGGGGGATTCACTGGAATGTCCTGCTTCTTGTAGGGGTTGACGAGAGACGTTTTTCTCATCAGAACCACGTACCACAAGTCCTCTCGCACCCTGTAAATGACCGCGGTGGGGAGGACATTGTGCGCATGCGCCGCTCGATAGGTTCTCTCATTCCGATGGGACACGGCGGGGACGCGGGCAATGTCAGTGACGTCATGCGCACATCTGCAATCGCACGCCGCCTTTTGATCAC
This sequence comes from Latrodectus hesperus, assembly GCA_037975125.1. Taxonomy (NCBI): domain Eukaryota; kingdom Metazoa; phylum Arthropoda; class Arachnida; order Araneae; family Theridiidae; genus Latrodectus; species Latrodectus hesperus. The sequence goes on along the minus strand of CM075860.1, from coordinate 29,145,667 downwards.
GAGCACCCCCCTATCCTAATCCCGACATTCCATCCGAAGCCCGCCCGGAAAAAAAGGAGATTTCTCTCTCCATATCTATATCCTTCTGCGTATCCCGGTGTCTCTCAAAAATTGTTAGCTACCGTTTTTATTTTCCGGTTTTTTGATAATTTTTCCCTTGAAATGGGGACTTTTTGTGGGAGATTTGAATAAAATATTTTCTGGAAAACATTGAACTTTTGGTTTTTGTCGTGCTTTTCGGGATGGATTTTCCGGACTCCCTTTCAAAGGTCGAAGAGGGCAGCATCTCTCAAAGTCACGTGATCTCAGAGGATATCCGGCGTTCGTTAATGCCGGGGTAGAGCTGTGTTTTATTCATTGCCCTTCTAATCTAATAATTGAATCCGAAGATCGCGAATGCGGGAGATTCGCGATTGGCCTCTGCACGTGACGGATTTTTTGATAAATATGCAAAACACGCTCTCGCTGCAAGCTGCTGCCCAACGCTTTACACTTATTATGAAAGCAGCCTATCCTATTTATGAAAGCGATACTAAAAATCCTATTTATGAAAGTCAAATTAAAAATCCTATTTATGAAAGCAATACTAAAAATTCTATTTATGAAAGCAGTACTAAAAATCCTATTTATGAAAGCAGTACTAAAAATCTTATTTATTAAAGCAATACTAAAAATCATATTAATGAAGGCAATACTAAAAGCTTCATCCAATCAAGTAAAAATTTGAAACAAAATTTTTAAGAAGAATTTTGTATCATTTTTACTTGGCATTATTTTTGATAAAATATTAAGCATTTTTGATGATGAACATAACTCATCAGAGACCCTGTGTTTGAAAGCATACAATTCTGCCAACATACCTTTCCTTAATGTATTCAAAAATATTTATTTATTTAATGAAAAATGTTAAATTTTTCAATTAAGATTAAAAGATATCTGTTAAAATCATCTATTAAGGAGAGACTACCTTTTAAAAAATAACTGTTTTAAAAAAACAAAATATTTTACATTTAAAAAAAATTTAGCACTTAAAACTAAACAAAAAGCCCAATTTTAAAGAATTAAATGATGCATAGTCCCGCTTTTTTCATTAATTAAATTTACAACAATAAATTATTTATTGACAAATAAAATTCGATAAATGTTATCTATTATTATGGATTTCTTATAAACTCACTTATTTTTTATTATTCAAATGAAATAAATAAATGTAGACTAAGATTCGTTAATATATATTTCTACAAACAGCCTATATGTTATTGAGAACAGAAAAAATATAAAAAGTCAAGGTTTTTTTATTATTATTTTCAAAATCATTCCAGATTTTCATCTTAAGAATATTTTCTAATTATCATCACTGTTTAGTTATTATTAACATTTCCATAAATTAAATAATTGATAAATAAATTGTAGGATAATTTTATTTCTGATTCAATGAATATTATTTAAGCTCATGGTTTTTTTTTTTTTTTTTTTGAGAAAATTAATAAGTACTAAATCAAATGGATCTTTATTCAAATTTTTCAAACTATTTTATGTTCATTTAAATGATGTGGGATTTTAATTTCGTTATTTTATGCTCAGTTAAATGATGTGGGATTTTAATTTATTTTTTAAATTTTGATTTTAATGAAAATTTAATTGAATTTTTCTAAATTGATCTAATGAAATTTTTCTTTCATTAAATTCTGTGTAATGAAACAAACGTAATTATGAAGTATTAAATTTTGTCGCTTTTTTTAAAGGAAACTAATATAAATCAAATCGTGTACAATTTTATTTATGCAAGTTACATTTGAATCCTTTTACATACAAGTGTACGCATCTTGTATAAATACATATGAAACATTGAACTAGTTAAAACTGCTATTTTGCCGAAGCAATTTGTACTAAAAATATTGAAATTATATTTCAAGTGCTTATAACTTTATGTTTCATTAAGTAAACATATAATTCAATTTAATATCTAAATTCTATTCTAGATTTTTAATTTTTCAACTATATAATTATCAGCATAATTATTCAATTATTAAATAATATTTTCAAAAAGATGGTATTCTATGCATTTTACGCATGTTGCTTAAAATTTTGCAGTAATATTAATTGAATTAACTCTTGACCTAATTTAAGAAAGAGACCTTTTGCTTAAAAAAATGGTCAAAACAAAAATCAAAAGAGGAATGAGTAATTATTTCTCTTAATAAAAGTAATGCGATGAGATTTGTGTCGAGTTACAAAGAGTTGAGAAAACAAATAACAAAATTAAAACATTATGCTATGATTTTATTACAAAATAAATGAGCAAAATATTTTCCCAAGGAAACATTTATTTCAAAAATCTAAAATAGTCTACCTAACAATGCATTATTTTGTTTGAATTTTATGAAATTTTAAAACTTAAATTGTCGAAAACCATTATTCATAAAATAATAAAATATTTATTGCTTTTTCTGTATATATTATAGGAATATAATCTTCACTGGATTTAATAATATTCTAAACACACACACACACACACACACACACACACATATATATATATATATATATATATATATATATATATATATATATATATATATATATATATATATATATATATATATATATATATATATATATATATATATATATATATATGTATATATATTATGTCTGACTTTATTTTATCCAACCGGATTATCTTATTATACGAAATCCTAAACATTACTACTAAACTCCATGGCGCGACAGCCCATTTGGGCCAAGGCCTACAGTGCCTATAACTGTTTTCATGACCGAGGGCCCTGGGGTGCGAAGCATATGTCCCAGTCAGGTGGTCAGTCTAACGTAAGACCCCCAGTGCTTAGTTCCCAAGCATGCTGGGTTCTCAGTTAATCGACCCACTGAAGGGATGAAAGGCTGACCTAAACATTACAAATATGGAAAAAAATTATCGATAAAAACACTTAAAACAAAGGAAAAATTATTTTAATCCCCTAGATTTTTAGCTAAAAACAATTTTTATCATTAGGCATATTTTTCTTTAATTATTTATATTTAGAATCATTATTAAAAAGTACACCTAGAAAATCTTTGTTGAGTAAAATAGATCAAACAATTAAATAAAACGGTTTCCTTTTTTCTTAATCAATAAATAATTGCTATGGTATCAATCACTATTTTTCAAAAATTTATAATAATTTATGAAAAAGTTAATTTTTAAAAACCTCACATATAAAATATTCAAAATTAACGAAAAAAGACAGTTTTATGGGAAAAAATAAATTTAAAAAAAATAATAACAGATAAATAAAAGATACATGATTAAGATGAAAAACCTTAAAACTCAATCTCTAAAATGAGTTTTAACAGAGATATATTTGATAAAATAATAGTAGATAATTTAATGGTACATATTTATTTTAATGGTATATATTTTCATTTCTATATAATATTAAATTATTTATAATTATTATATATTATAATGATATTATTTTATAATTAATGATTGTATTGTTTTCATTAAATATTTTTCATTATATAATTATAATATTTTCTTTCTAAATTAAGTACTATCATTCTCTAATGTAATTTTCGTTTAAAAAGAGCAATCCTATTAGATTAGCTCTAAGAATTTTTTATTAATTTATTATAATCTTTTTCAGAAAGTTAGCAAGTAAACTTCTATATTTCATTAAAAGTAAAGGACGTTTCTGTCAGAAACGGTAACGTTAATTTATCTGCATTGAAGTGAACATTCTCTATAACTGTTAACTATTGATTACATCAGAATGAGGTATATTATTTTATTTTATTTATTTATTTTGCTTTTATGAATCTCAAATTTATCAAATTTGGGTTACAGGTTTATAATTTTTGATTGGATTCAACAACATTAATTAGAGTCAAACTTACAGTTTTTAATATCTAATACATTTATTAAGTCGATTTTCGTTACTGTAGATTATAACTCTTCATTTCAGCAAGAACTAGGAATAGCTGGGGAAGCTGATAAGCCTGTCATCGCATTGAAGGAACTGGAAAGCAGTTTCAAGTAAAATTAATAAAATTATGCATCTCTATTCAAAATCAAAAGTAGAATTATCACGAAATTATCTTACTAACAAACTTAACTGAAATAAGTGAAAATGTCCAGAAAATACAATTTTATTGATTTCTACACTCAAATTATTCAGTTTGTTTATAAATAATGCACTAAATAACAAAGATGAAATATTGGAAGGTCTCCTGTCCGGAAGATAACAGATCCAATTCTAAAATCCTTTGAGCTAAGAGAATATAAAATTTATAATAATCTAAATTCCATTTAGCAATCACAGCATTATAAATAAGCGGTTAGAAACAAAAATACGATCCGCAAGGCTAGATATATAACAGACAGAAATTGTGTTCCTCGTCTCAAAATCGGAGCCGATGCACTTGATGAACTAAAAAGCCTTTCATTAAAAAAGGAGAAACTGTGTTATCTTCAGATGATGTAGAGATTAATGCATTTCATGTGTGTCAATATAAAATAAACTCTTATCAGGTAATACAATAAGCAATGTAGAAACCATTTCATGTGCATGAAATCTCTCATACATTGAACTTCTTGTGGCAATCACCTAGAACTCAGAGTGAAACACTTTTCAACATGCAGTGCTCTCTCCCGTGGGAGAGGAATCTGCTGGAGAACGAATTTGACACCCAGTCTGGAGCACATTTGTTTGTTTTGATATCAGTCAATATGCAATACGATACAAAGTAAAATACATCCTCTTTTAGTGCATTAAGAGTATTGTTGAGAGCCACTGAAATACGGCACTCGGAGCTTGTCTAAAACATTAAGATCTAGTTAGCAAAATAAAATTTTGAGTTTAGTGAAATCATTTCTGTGAAGTAAGGAACTTTCGGGAAAACATTAGTAAACAATAAAAGCGTTTAGACGCATTAACTTATCGAGTATTAATTTTAGCATTTTATTTTTTTAATTGTATATCGTATGCTTCAAATGTTTTTGAAGTGATTCAGCTGTAAGATTAAGAATTTGAAAAAAAGAGAGAGAGAATATACTGCAAAATACCTCTTTTAAGAAAGAACAAAATTTGTATAGCTAATTGGAATTCAAAGCTAATTTCGTTCCTTTTGTTTTAGAACGCGATATAAGCTTTTCATTCTAATAAAGAAGTGTTACTTTTCGGAATGATTTGATGGAAATTTAACCATGAACCTTGATAATTGATGCTTTATATTTTAATCATCAATAAACAATAGCACTGAAATTAAGATGTATTATAATTTTCGTCTTGTAAAACTTGATGTACTTAGGAGAAATTTATTTTCTTTCAATTACAACAAAATCAAAGAGGCTTACAGATAAATTATAAACTGGAAACGGTAAAATCCTATTTCAGACCACAACTTGGCTAATGGCATAGTGGCAACATTTTACATCCAACTGAAGTTACGCTAATTCACATGATTTTGAGTGTCGTGATATCTATTATTTCTTTTAATAACATATTATAGGTATTATTTAAAACAAAAAGCTAGAATGCTCATTTTACTCAATTTAAGAGAATATATATTATAATATATAAAAAACATAAAACGTTCAAAAACAATACTAGTTATATTTGCCAAATCATTCAAACATATATGTTCAATTTTCATAGTATTTCTTTTCAATTATTATAGCTAAATCAACAGTCTGAATATCATTTTTGAATTTAAGTTTAACAATTTCTTTTTTTTTATTTTCAATAAATCCTACTAGCAGCAAACTATTCTAAACAATTCTTAATTGTCCAACTTAATTTCAAACTCAGAATGAATGATTTATGTGAATAATAAAAGTACCAATTCTATTTTGACCCAATCCATTCATGGAATCTTTTATTTATTGAAACTCATACTTTAAAAAAAAGCACGTTTCTTTATTCTTTTAAAAGATAAACTATCAATTCATGTTTAAGCATGTATGGATTTTACCAATTACTTAAATTAAAAGTCGTATGCTTGTTCCTACATGTTTCAAAACACTTTTTGTTATACTTCATAATTCAAATTAATTCATTGTTCTTAAATTATTTGGCCTATAAATATAAGAAAACTATAATTTTTTACAGAAATTTGTAAAGAGATTATTCAATTCTCTTCAGAGTTACATTTTATCTCTAAAAAATATTTTTATTTATTTTGACAAAAACTTTTACTTCTGTGTGTCCATTTAAAAAATGTCTCCTGGTATTTATTTTCAAATATTTGAAATTAATAAGCACGTTGTTCAAAATTCGTTGTATTAACGAATTCTGTTTGGTATTGAAATCTGCAGATTTGGCTAGGTATTTCATTCTTAGGAAGGTTCATATAAAACTCAACCACTAAAAGGATTTGAACCTGAGGTCCAGAGGAAGATTCAACTACAAATGATTAAAAAAACCAAGGATTACACTATCTTTAAAACAAAGAACTGTAAATCCAGTGCAAAGAGCATGAAAGTTTGAAGTATAGGAAGTTAAGGCTTACTTCAGGGTGTACCGCAATAGAAGAAAAGAGACCAAAAGTAATTCATAATAAGAAAGAACACTAAAATTGTAGACTGTCTTCATAAATACAAATATATAAACTAAGTGCAAAGTTTCACAAAAACAATTTGGAAAAATCTATATTTTTGTAATTTAATCTCATTTTATAAAAGTAAAAAAAATATTGTTATATTAATTCCTACGAATCTAAAATTAATTCTCTTAGTGGAAATCGGAACCACTTGTTTAGGATAGGACACATCATTTATCAAGGCATTCATTTTAAATTTAACTTTCACTTATTTTAAAATTTAATACGTACGTAACCAATAACAATTTTTATTTATATTATCCAATTCATTAACTCTCTTTTTACCAAAAGTTTGTTCATCGTTTTTTAAACTTGTAATAAAATAATGAAATTTAATCGATTTATTCAAAATTGCAGATAGTATTCAAAAAGATTATTATAACGCATCTGATAGTCTTAAAATTGAATCTTCTGAAATACCTGAGAAAATTTGAAATGAGCGACCCTCTCTAAGATCTTCTCGTAGGTAATGGTATGGGGATTTACAGTGGTCAAAGAGTTGGACACTGTCAGCGGAGTCTCTCGGACTCTATTCCAGCCTCGGTTAGATAATGGCAGGTGGGTGTTGCACTTCTGCTAGAGCCAAACTGGAAGTGTTGACTGGGAGTTTTCCTCCTATGCGACACGAGAATGTGTCACACTCTCTACGAAAAACTCCCCCCGAGATTAGTAATCATAGGGTTGACCTGAAGTCTTTCAACACTCCCCCGCATGGAATGAAAGTTATGAGCCACATATCTCCTTTCCTTCACAAGAGGTTAGAAGCGAACCTGAGATATTCCAGTACGAAAACCGTGATATTATTGCAAAATCAAGCTGATTCTTAATTTAAAATTATATTAACTTATTTTTCACGAGTTCTCTATAAGTCTTTTGAATCATAATTCCATGAAAATTATATCCTTTTCTGATCATGGTTGTAGAAATAGATTAAAACATATAAGTATAAATTGTATAACTTTAAACATTAATAATAGTTCTTATTGGAAAATGTCTGATATTAGAAAATTGCTTAATCCTAATATTTCTATAAAATGTATCACTATGTAAGGCTATAATCAGTAAAATATTAAGGAGTAATGCTCTACTAGAGTGATACAGTTGCATATAATTTTATTGTTTCATCAGTCACCTATTATTTCATCCAGGGTAAATAATTCAAATCACTTCTCTAAGTATTTAACAAAATGTTAACAAAAAAATAAAAGTTTTAAACTCGTGAAGTTGACATCAAAAATGGATTCTATTCTTTTTCATGATGCCCAACTTTTAATTTTGTTATTTCTAACTTGTTTTAACTGTTATTTTTCCTAATAAATATGGAAAACCGAATTATAACGATCGCTTTTACACCAATTTTGACTCCCCCACTTGCTTTATAACTCTTCGATTTTATTTGATCATTGACTTTTTATCCCTTGAAAAGTCCTGAGAAATCATTTTTAATACTTGGCTCGTGTTCAGAAATTCCGCTGCTGTGACTAATAGGTTGCGAAAAAAATTTCTTGCATTGAAACACTGTCAGAAGAAGTTGTTGATACATTTCATAATATAGCAGACATTTAAAGAGATGCCACAAAAATAATTATAATTTACGTTGATCTCTGTCAGTTAATGTTTTAGAAAGCATGAATCTATTTTACTGCTTTAGAAAGAAAGGCATAAAATTAGTTTTGTTTTTAAAAGTACAATAAATTCCTTAAAATAAACTCCCTACAACATTGAACCCTAACCAAATCGTTTCACGCGTTTTTTTTTAATTTTTTTTATGAAGTTATGTTTTTGTGAACACATCTACTGTTTTTCTAAAACTTCTTAACAATGGTAAAAAAAAGTCTTTAACAATTTCTCATTCAGTTTACACAACTTATTTAACTCAAATGTGCATTTCAATAAATGTTTTTCTTACAGTAAAATACACATAGGAAATCATTGAGCATTTTATAATTCTTTTTTTTAACATTTTTCCCCATATTTCTTCATTTTCTTTTACCTAAATTTTATTCTTGGAATATTCTGCTCCGTTTATTTTGATAAGAGATAAAGAATTTGCTGCATAATTTAATAAAATTTCGAACATTGTATGAATGAAAATGCTTAATGAGATGCTGCACACAAAATTTAGTTTCTCATCTCCGTTACTGTCTGTGAATATATGCTGTAAAACTACTGTTAAAATTTCATGATTTATTTCCCAAGTTTCCTAGATTTTGGATAGATAGGCTGATGAATTTTGGCATAAAAATAAAAAAATCTGTGTTATAAATTTTATATTTCTTTCATCACAACACAAAAGAAATCTTTGGATTATCTAAGAAATATTAAGATAAAAAAATTGAAGCTAAACTTATGATTTCTAATTGGAATCAACACAAATACTGAGTGGTCACTAATTGATTCATCACGCATGCGCAATAAATATCTCTTGGCTATATAACTCAAAAAGGAATTATTTTCGGAATAAGAGAAACTGTTCTGATGCTAGTTGCATTCACTGTAACAAAGTGCTGAAAGTCGACGTAGTTAGTTCGATGTGAAACTGCTCTCAAAGTCAATTTATTGACTTTCATCAAAGTCTAATTCCCATAGCTTTGTGCTTTTTTGTTCCTGTGTTCTGCACTTTTGTTTTTAAACAGTTTCACTACAGAATCCGTTGAATAAAGTAATATTTCCTAATATACATCTATTAAAAATTTTCCTTTATTATTCGAAGCAAATAACAGAATATATGTTGCGTTATTTTGACTTTTGACATTTCGTTTTTTTTTTTTTTTTTTTTTTGACATTTCGTTATTTTGACTTTCATTTCACTGAAACTATAAATTTTAGAATTCAAGGGAAATGTCATTTTATCAATAATAGCGAGATATTGTTTAATGTAAAAACCTTGTGGAAGCATTTCTCATTATATGAGTTTTGCATTTGAAGTTTAAGAGTTATTTTCCCTTTAATTGTGTTTTTCGATTCGAAATAGAATTGTTTTACATTAAGAAAATAATAATTTTACTTTTGTGTTCAATAAAGTAAATGATAAAATTATAATCTGATTCTTTTCCTGAACTCAATGTTATTTCATTGTTTCAATTAAATTTAAAGTAATTATTTTAACAGATAAATATTATTTGTGGTGATATAGACTCATACATTTTTTAATATTGGTTCGCAATAAAAAAATGTTTGTATAAATGGGCACATTATAGTTGAAATACAATGAATCTTTGACCGAAACTAACAATGTAACTAAAATTATGCTATTGGTTTACGACAACTGAAACTTCTTCAAAAATATTTTTCCAACTGCTTTATCAGTTTTAAAATATCTAGTAAAAACTGCAACTTATTGAATATTAAACGCCTGAAATGTCGTTTTTGGCCATAATATGCATCAAGAGTAATATTTGCTGTAGAAAACAAATATCTTATAGTTACTGTGTTTCATTTGAAATTTCTTTAAAGAAATATCACTGAGTTGGATTCTTATGCCTTCTATTTTAAACTTATTGCATGAATTAAGATACTTTGAAATAATAAAATACAATTGAAACTCCACATAAAGATTAGTATTATCTATTGCAGTTCTCATACTTATTATTTAATTATATATATATATATATATATATATATATATATATATATATATATATATATATATATATATATATAATATATATATATATAATATATATATATATATATATATATATATATATATATATATATATATATATATATATATATATATATATATATATATATATATATATTGGTAATTAGTAAAAAATTAATAAGGTCCAATAAATTCCTATCTCTTGATTTAATGTATAGTAACCATATCAAAACATAATAATCATTTGAGGATATCAAGGCAGCATATAATTTAGAAAATAATTCCCCCTGGCTAAAGTAGCCACACATCTTACAGCGTTTACCTACAAGAAGTGAGACAAATCAATAAAGAAAACTCAATTGAAACTACCACTGAGAAAGTTTATGTTTATTTTTATTTGAGATGAGAGACGGAAACTATTTGAGATTTTTAAATCGTGAATATTAAATGAATTAAAACTTGTAAATTTTGAAAAAAATTGATTTCGAATAGTAAGCAAAGATTTTAATGAAAGCAAAATTTGATGTTAAAAAAAAAGATACCGAAGGAGAAATAAATTGATATTTTACAGAGATTGCGTAAAGAATAGATTTTTTTCTAAAATGTGTCTCAGTTGCTGAGGAATTACAGCTTTCTGTTGGTTTTGAGATCAATTAATCAATTCCGTTTTATTAGTTTAATCACATAAATAATGATTTAACGATGTAATAGTAAATATACAATATAAATAAACGCCTTTTCTTAATCTCTAAGCAACTTATTTTATGTCACCTCAAGCTTCATGCAATTTTTATTTCAAAACTCAATTTTATAAATGTTATGTTTATTACTATTTTTACTAAAAACTTAAGGAAAAAAATTTTAATTCGTTTTTTTTAATAAAGATTTATTTCTGAATTAAAAAGAATGAAAGAATTAAAGTTTTTTATTGGGCTTTAATAACTATGCATTACTTAGTTTTATTTTTCTTATAGTTGCATTTATAAGGTTTCTATTTAGAATTTTTTCAGTGAAAACACTGATTAAGAATAAATTTTCATTTCGTGAGCGAGAAAGCGAGAAGAACATTCTATATTTCTATTTTTTGTTCTTTTTTCCTATTCCCTTTTAAACACAAATAACAGCAAATTAGTAGGAAAATGCAAACTTGAATTTTAAAATAAATCTTTATTTAAAATTTTATTTTATTACTGAATATTATCCTTTTCAAAGATTAATTTTATTAATTAATAATTAATTTAATCATTCATTTTTTTTTAAATTTCTTGCATTTTATTTCATGTAGTTATAATTAAATTCTAATTTCTTTACGCTGCTTACAATCGAGTTTTTGGAAAAATAAAACGTTTTGCTTAAATTTTCTTCGAATCCTCCTACGCTTGTTATTTATTAATGAGTCTTTAGCTTTGTTCTCGTCTTATTATTTATAAGTACTTCATAGACAAAATTTAACTTTGTGTGATTCCCAGGCCTATTAAATATTCATTTGCTTCCACGTTATTGCACCGAGGGTAATGATTTTGAAGCTTACCTGTAAATACTATGAGTGCTGCTTACTGTTATAGGGTTTCAAATTACTTGCACTGCAGCAGAATCAATCTCCGTTTTTTTAAAAAACAGGGGGAAATATTTTTTGATGCTATTTTTACAGTTTGAGGATTATGGGCACATTTTCTACCACTGACAACAATGCACAGATAATTTTGAACTAATAAAGATATCCAATCTCAACAAATGCAATTTGTTGTGCTTCTGAAGATTCTAGATGTAGATTTTAGCTTTGACACCTATTTTTGCTTCATTGCGTACTTTGGAAGTCCGCTTACTGCACTTTCTATTCTTTGTTCAGCCGCCAAATGTATAGCCTTACAATTGAAGAACGAACAATAATCAATAATTTCCTCTGAAGGACTTTGCTTGTTTTTATAATATGCATCACATCTACTTCTGAGCAGTAATCTATCGGCTTTTGGATAGGATATCTTTATCTTTTTCCGCAGCATTCTGCCAATTTATTTGTAAAGGGGGATAATGGCTTTTTACTTACCTTTTGAGTTGTCCAAAATTTGATGTTTTTAACTTTAATCTCGAAATTGTCATCATTTTTACGTTTGAAAAAATAAATAACAAAAATTTAATACATTTATTGAAATTATGTCCCTTTCAGAGGAAAACACAATAAAGGAATTCATTTCTATGCTCATAGATGGAGTTATAGTTCTCAGTTTCCCTACATATATATTGATTACTGAAACATATGATTGATTACTGAAACGTTCAATGTGTAAGACATGTCTTGCAAATGAGCTAAATGTAAGCATGCGAGAATTTTTTAGAGAGACATTTGCTAAGCAATATTCAATTTTAAGAAAAATATTATCTTTTCTCATTAAATTAGCCTGTATTTTGTCATGTAAGTTAAAAAGTATATTGTATTGTTAGACTCATGGAAATTGTTTCTATTTTTATTTATAGAAAAATAAAATGTGAAACATTTCATTAGGAAAAGAATAATTAAGCAATATTAATTAAAATTAATCATGAAACAAAATAGTTTTAGTATGCATATAAATTATACAGGTATTTTAAGAGATATAATGCAATGTAAAAATACACACACTGGTAAATGAATAATCGAGCTGGTTGCTGAGCTCTCTGGCCTCTAGCTTCAACAGTTCGTGAGTGTGGATGCCTGTAGGGGATCAGATTCCATTTTAAGCATTTTGTTTCTCTCTAATTAGCCTTTGTGTACAAATAATGACCCCTGAGAGTTCAAGAAACCAAATCTGATGAATGAATAAAAAACATTTGAAATCTTTATCCAAATACTTGATAGGAATGAAGTAGGCTAATTTTTGTAATGGTGTGGATTATACGTCATTAGAATATTAGCATAAGTAGGTCGTTAGAGAGCATTTTACGAGGAATAAAGTAAAATAACAGATATTCCATATTTCAAAAAAAAAAAAAATGCTAGTAACTTATGCCCGTTTAGAATGAGTTTTGATTTCGAAGACATCACATATCACTCGCTTCTCGTAAGAGGCCTTATTAAAGATTTTCAAAAGTTTGTCCCAGATCCCTCCAAGAAGACGTAACAGTGATTTGAGAACAGTCTTTCAAGGGCAGGATTGGTGGATCGTCAATGAATTATAGAGCGGAACAAGGACTCTTCTGTATTTTTGGTGTCAAAAATTTTCAACCAAAGCATATCCCAAAAGATATCAACTCAAGCCATGCGCAGAGAATAGTTTGCAATAGATAAGAAAACACAATCTTGTACCAATGAGAAAACCAATCATTTCAATCATCGAAACGAAGTTTTGGGACATAGAAGGGTTGGGAAAGAAGACACTGAATATCTGATGATTGGAAATGGGTCATTTGAATAGGAAAAAATCACACTAAAACTTAATTTGCACTGATGAAAGATTTTGAAATCACTGAGAATTCCACGAATCCATGAATCCACTTTGTTTCACTCGCAAGGGTGTGGTCTCCTGACATGGAACCAGTATCCTGGTATTCTTTAAGGATAGACAAATAACCATTAAGTAATCAGATATCCTGGGAAATCAAGAGTATCTCGTAATGTTATATTTTTACTTTGAATACAATGAAAAGTTCAAGGGCAATGATGCAATTCTATATCGTGTCTGATGAGTTCAGAATTAGATTGTTGAGCATCAATTTGACTAGCAACACATTCCCAGATCACAGCAGCTTCCCTATCTTTACCCTACAGAAAATGTGGTGAGTGTGACGAAAAGACGCACTCGACTGTCCTCTCCATCCAATTCTCAAGATATAAAAAGCTGCACAGTTGACGACGCTCCCTGAACATAAATGCGCTTCAGAAATATGTGGGCTGGATGCCTAAGTGAATAAAAGCTGTTACCCAAGCCAAAAATATTATAATATTAAATCCAAAAATATTAATCTCTAGTTTCATTCTAATAAAATCATTGACTTGTTAGATTATTAAAATATGATTAAAATTAAATTAGTTAAAAAATATAAAATATTTACCTTTATATACGAGGGTTACTCTGAAATTTTTGAGATACAATTAGGTTTTTAAAGTTACACTTACAAAATTTTAGGTGTGTTCAAAGTAGTCTCCTCCAGCATCAATGCACTTTTGTAGACGAATTTTCCACAGATTCAATGCCTCAAGCCATTCATTTCTTCGAATAGATGAAAAAAATGAATTTATAGCCACATCAATCTCTTCTTCTGAATGAAAACGACGTCTACGTAAATTCTTTTTTAGATTAAAGAATAACCAAAAGTCGCACATAGCTAGATGAGGTGAATACGGCGGATGTTGGATCACTTTAATTTGTTTTTGTTTAAGAAACTCAACTGTTAATCCGGCTGTATGTGAAGATGCATTGTCATGGTGAAGCATTAGTCCCCTAACATTCAGTTCTTGTAGAATTTCTGGAAGACATTTAGCGGTATACCAGTTTGCTGTTACTGTCTTCTGTCCTTCCAACTTGATGGCTTTGACCAATTCCGTACTTCTGGAGAAAACGGTATAAATCACTTTTTTCAGTGCGCGTTGTTTTTTCACCATTGTCGGCGTGGGATCATCTTCAAAGACCCATACCTTGCTTTCTTGACGTGTTGGAACGTCAAAAAACGGTATGTACGTTTCATCACCTGTTACAATTTTAGAAATGATGCGGTGGCCACCATCATTCAGCATATTAAGAGTTTCTTTACTGATTCTGACACGCTCCTCTTTTTGATGCTCAGTTAAATTATGGGGAACCCAACGGCAAACTACTTTTTTCCTATGTAATTCTTCATGAATGATTTTGTGTATGACTGCGGATCCAAAGTTAAGTTCCTTCTGTATCATTTGATAGGTACAGCGATTATCATCCATTAACATTTTTCGTATGGCAGACACATTATCCGGTATTACTGCCGACAGCGGTCTTCCTGTGTGTTCTTCATCCTGAAGAAAATTGCGACCGCTTCTAAATTCACCATTTTCTCTTCTGTTTAAAATTTATTCCACGTTAAACAAGTTGCATAAGTCAGTAAAAAATCATCTTCTGTGTTAAAATACTTTATACTTTAAAAATAAACCGTTATTTTTATTTTGTAAATTCTCGTTTGCGCGTATCTTAAAAATTTCAGAGTAACCCTCGTATGTTTTCACATGTTAACACTCTATATTCGATATAAAAAAGTACTTGAAACTCATTTTAAACAAATCTATTGAGAATCTTAGAACACTTAGATGGTTCAAAAGTTTAGAAATCCGTTTTCGTTAAACTTTTTCTCTCTCTCTCTCTCTCAGCGACTAGATTCCTAAAAAATAAAGCTCTTGCACATTTAAGTATTTGTATTTCAGCTGAATGCTAATTCATTCTGTCAAATAATGAAAATTTTTGATATTTCATCCAAATTATTTTAATCCATGTGAAGACAACAAAAGATAATTAAATATTCCCTCGGCAAATAAATTATTCTACATTATATTTCAATAATTACCAGTAAAAAGAAATCATGTAAATAGTGAATGTCGGAGAATATTCTAAAAAAATCATCAATAAAAACTAAGGAAAGTAGTCGGAAATACTTTTCTTTCTATCTTAAATATGATATAAATTATTCCTCACACTGAAAGTCTCAATCCAATTTAAAATTTAATTTTATATGAGAAATAATAATGTTAACTGATTATGTAAACCAGAGCATACGCAGCGGCATGAAAGTCCTGGGTGGACCGGGACTGCAGGACTCTCCTCGGTCGCCCAGTAGCCTGCCGTTCAGTTGACGCATTATCTACTATTTCAGAAATGCAAAAAACTATATAAGAATCTCGGCTCAAAATTCTTGGAGCAGTATTATTATTAGGTGACAAAATATCATTCCCTTAAAATGTCATCTATTTTAAACTTGTAATTTTTACTCACATAAATACCGAAATTAACTATTCATTAATGGACTTTTTATTATATGTAAATTATTTCGAAATTAAAAATGAAACAATGTAATTCTTAAAACTTTAAAACAAGGAATCTTGATGTATTTTCATTAAGTTTTGATAGATTGCTTTTTGTTATTGAAACTACGCATAGATATTTACATCACAATACATTTTATTGTGTTTCATATTTATTAACAAATTGCTTATCAATATCAAGCTATGCTTGAAAATATTGTAATTTGTGCAAATATAACATAATAAGCTATAATTTCTTATGCTTATAACTGAATATGTATATATTTAGCCATAAGTCACTACTATGTATCTATCTATCTATCTATATATCTATCTATATATATATATATATATATATATATATATATATATATATATATATATATATATATATATATATATATATATATATATATATATATATATATATATATATATATATATATATATATATATATATATATATATATATATATATATATATATATATATATATATATATAAGTGCCTTATAGTTGAATATGCTGTCCAAATTCCTTCATTCATCATCCTACCTTATCACTATTTATTACACTATTCTTGACAATATTGAAATATTTCTACAAAACATTAAAAATAATATGTGATAACAAATATAATTGGTTATTAATTAAATTAGGCTATATTTCTTTAAAATAACCTAATTTTATTAATAATCAATTGTATGTATTCCTTATTAATTTATTTATGATTAATGTATTCCTTAGATTAAAAATAAGATAGCCTATAAAAGTAGTCTTTCTTAACTACAATTTTAGAGATAAGAAATCTACAAATTATCGTATAAATACAGAAATCGTAGCTAAAAATGATATTTTTTCAAATCGTAAGTATTCCACAGAAGCTAAAGTCAAGTGATGTAGGTTATAGATGTAATACATGTAATAAATTACCAAGAATATTTAATAAATTCTGTATTTTTCGCAAAACATCTAAATCAGTATGAAGAAGATTTATCTAGTGTTTTTATCCTTATTGTTTTCAGCAAATTCAGCTAAAATGTTATCGACAGTGCGTATCGTGACAAATACGAAGTCTCAAAAGATCCAAGTAAAAAATGGAGCGTGAAAAATCTACTTTTGATCTCCCAGAAGAGAAGAAAAACAAAGTTCGGTTTTGTCTTTGCAGCACACTTTCTCCTGAATGAGGATAATACAAGAGGATGCTTAGCTTCATAATTTTCATTTCATAAAATATTTCCAATATATTATTTATTAAAAAAATGTCTTATTCAAAAAATATATTGTTTATTAAAATTGTATTCGGAATTTATAAAGTTTTCATTTAAACAAGCAATTTCTACTATATTCAAATATTTTAGTGCTAGAATGTGGATATCTTTATCAGAAAAATCTTCATTCCTTTTTTTTATCTTGAAATAGAATTATCTTGAAAAGTGGGCGTGACATAAGACCATTGAAAGCGATATGTCTCACGATTTTAAAATTTTTATTTGATGTTTCTGTAAAGGAAGTAATATTTGTTTTCATGTAAGCCGCTATCCAATTTTTTTAACCTGAACTGTTTGATTCTGAACTGTTGCTAACATATAAAAAAATGGAGAATAGTTAACTTTACAGTTACATGTGAGCCTGTGACTGTCTGTCACACAGAACAGATGAATATCACTTGGGAAAGTGTCTGGGAAATAGGAACGATAAGGGAATAGTAATCGCAATCAGGTTCTCCTCGGCGGTGCGTAATCTTGCGCTGTCCTACAAGAGCCGAACTTTTTTCCTCTTCACCCTGTTTCGAACGAGCAGACTCTAGCACGTGCTCTAGTTGTTTCATGTGGACAGAAGTGTTAATGGCTTGGCCGATTTCAAGGCATTCGTGATGGACAATGCCAGCCGATGTCTACCTGGCGCACAACAGCAGCTTCTGAGAAAAGAGTGGAATATGGCATGTCCATGACAATCATTACTGTGAACGCTTGCGGCTGGTGTACTGGGTCCAATTGTCATCTCACGTCATCAGATAATACAGAAATGGTTCGTTTCTCCAGTGAGAAAGAAGTGATTAGAACCTTTGAAATTTTTTGCATCAGTAAGCTCGTGAAAAAAGTGTGAATGAATGAAAACGAAGAATGAACGTGATAAGAAAAAGTGAAAATGAGTGGTTTCTTCAGATACTTGAAATTTAAGTGGCAGTTCCTGACACTTTTGTAAAGTATCTTCTTCGATAGCACTTTTCAAATCATCACCATTTAAGACTGTTGGCCCACCTGATACATGTTCGAGTGATTCTTCACCAGATGCCATATTTCTGTATTACGTTCAGTAACTGCATCGTCTCTGTCCGGCAGTTATGATCAGCTGGTACTTATATAACAAACATACTCGAACAATGCCCTTGTTTACAGCCATTTCTAAACCTCATTTTGGATTCTTGAATTAAATCAAAATCAATAAAACTTTCTCATGAGAAAGTCTTGTGTCTGAAAATGCACAGAAGGCAAATTTGTGCTAATTAACACATACCGGCAGTTGAAATTGCCCTTATCCAAAATTCACAGGTCTTTTCAGGTTATCTGATATATTCTGTAAAACGTTTAACATTAAAAATATTTCATTTTAACATTAAAAATATTTCATTTGAAGCTTAAAAAATAAATGTATTCAAAATACAGTTACATCGAAATTAATTTCTTCACAAAATAAACTCAGTATGTCATTACAAACATTTATAATTTCATCATTAATCTCATTTATTTTATTTTCATAAATATTTAGTTTTGGGTTTATTAATTCTATTTTCTATAATTAAATCTTAATGTATGTATGAATTTCTGAATACTTACACACAATAAAGTAAAAAAAATTTCTACCTGTGGTATCTCAACAATACATCAATCCGAAGAAGAAATTTCAGGGTGTGTTAACAAAAAATATAAAATATTAATACTACTTTTACTCTCACAATATTGAGATAAAAGCAAAAAATGGATTATAAAAGACGTTTCAAGTAAAATAAATCAGATTTCTTGATTATTTTTTTAAAAATAAATCAGGTTTTAAATTAAATCACCCAAGTCCTGAGCAAAAGGTCTAAATTACATTGCGTCTTTTAAAATGTGAAGTATTGTAGTACATTTTCTGTACTAAATTACTGCATAATGTGGAATAGAAAACATACTAAATTTCAAATCTGAAAACTTTTTTGTAAAGCTTAAGCAACACAACCTAAGCAATGCCCAATAATTGCAACAACTAGGGGATTCAATTATTTAATGCTAATCGAAACTTGAACAAGAATTCCAACTCTAAAATCAAAACACGCGAACAACAAGGGAGTCGTTTCTATATCTGCCAAGGACCGGGGCACGTTCTCCCACATACAATTCCAAGAACATCCCTCCATTACTGTTGTTGGAGCGCAGAAATGGATAAAAGTTTAATATCGGACTGCGGCGAAAAATAATCCATCACAATGTAACCATTGTGCTCAGAGAGTTGGGCCAGCTATGGGAAAGTCACGTTCGATATTTATAGCTTTGCAGTAATGGTTATAAAGTGCAGATAAAAAGGAAAAAATCAAAAGTCGCCAAATATTTGGTGAGCACTTGATAATTCTCTTTCTTCAAATTTTGGAGTATTAAAATTGGGTTATATTTTAATAAATATGCCTCCTATTCTCAAGAACTTCCCGCACCATTATTCAAGTGTAAGCATCACGAGGTATTTTTTTCTTTTTAATAAGGGCTGAGAATCTTCCATTGTCGTCATTTTTAAACCCGAAATCACATTTTTATAGAGCAATGCAAGGGACATGAAATTCTATTCATGTGTTTTTTGTAGAATTTTGGAAAATAAGAAACCAAATAAAATTGCTCTCAAATGTCGTTTGAAGATGAATCAGTTTATAAATTGCATAGTCTTCTGAAACGTTAACTAACTATAATGTCAAGTGCATTTAAGCAAATCTTTAGGATTTTGTGGTATATTTCCTATATTAACTTTTTCCCGAACCTGCCACGCAGAAAATCTACATTGAATTGACATATGATCTGGCACTCTGCTTCCCAAGCTTGTTCTATTGGATGAGGTGCAGAACTTTTCAAATGATACATCCTCTCAGCACTGCAGCTTTAGGCTAAAAATAGTAGAGGATGTGCTGCTTTCCGAACAGGGGAACAAAGGATTCCGCCTCTCCCTGTTTTACTTTTTAAAAAAATTTAAAAATCGACGTGTTGTCTTCGAAATTTTTAAAGATTGATTGAATTTATATGAGTAAAAACTTTTATACATATATGTACTTGTTAAAATCTACATAATTTGACGTTATAATGGATCAGATCTTGAGGAAGTAAAAATGAAACAAATTCTAAATATTCTAAATTTGCTGAAATTTAATTAAAAAAGAAATTATTTGTTTCCATTAAAATATTAAAGATGTTTTTATTTATAAAATATTGCAGATAAAGTCGAAAACTTGAAAATTTTTAAAACTTCATCGTAAGCAGCCTATCGGCTAAAGGCTATTGTAAAATAGTTATGTGTAACAGTAGCAGTTACACTGTCACCTAGAAGAACTTTTCATAGATAATCAGCCATACTTACCTGTCTTACGGGAGAAAACCCGGAAGACTCAAAAGCACGCACTCCGATTAATATATATCCAGAAGCACAACAAATTTCTCCCGTTGTTCAGTAGAGACTAGGATTGAACTCGTAGTCATTCAGTCTAAAGAGCAGCATCCTCCCCTCAGGGCACAAGGAGTGGCATTTGGTGCATCGGCCGAGAAAAGGAATATTTCTTTATATAAAATAAATTCCTGTGTTCATAAGCGACATTTTAATGAGATTGTACTAGACTGTACTAGAATGAGACTAAATATTAAATACTGAAAGGATTTAAAACAAAAGAGAATAATATAAAAAAGAATTAGTCATGAAAAGACATTAATATATTATGTTACAAGAAAACAAGTACTATTTAATAAAAAAAATATTCTGAAATGAATGCAGCATTTTACATATGAAAATAATGACTGAAAAATCCTTTACTGTATGAAAAAAGTTATAATTTTATAAATAATGAATCATTCTGATAATTTAAATTTAGTCTTTTATACGCGAACTTCTCGCAATCCTAAACCAACAGAAATAAAGTAAATGCAGAGCTAATTTTCTGAAAGTCAAGTTTTGCATCTTTCAAGCAACCTCCCCTTCAGCCAGATCAGCATGCAGGACACGCAAATCGTCATTCAACAATGGTAAAGACACGTTGCTTAGTTGACCTGATTCAGTCTCTACAGTCACCTTATGTTGTTCACGAGTGCTAAAGCAGCTCATTTCTATAGTTTAAAAGTAATTTCAAACTACTATACACTCTCCTGCACATGGTAGAATTCGAAACCACAAAGCTTTCATCTATAACCCAGGATGATAATTATTAAACTAAAATCCCCTTTTAAAACTATTCTGATTGGTCCCTGTTTTTAAATTGCGAAGACTCCTACTCGTCTACTGCTACCTAACTGGCAAACCCAGTCCTGGGCTAGGCATAGGAAAGTATGTGGGGTGAGCGTCTGCTGGCGATTTTTAAGAAGCGGGCCATCTTCCCATGTATAATGTAATAAGAAAGTTCTCACCGTTTTTTGCATTGCCTTTGAATGAAATGAGAATTAGAACACATATTAGTACATGACATAGGTCAGCCAAGAGTAGGAATATCAATCGTTATGAAAGCAGATTCACCGCTTTCCTTCATCAACAGTTACTCTTTCAGTAGCGAAGAGAAATGGACTTGTCGAATGAGCTCTTTCGGTGTTGTTTGCTTTACGACTTCAAAGTGGTCTTATCAGGTATTGCAACAAATTGCCGAATGTATGAAGCGTTTGGGGATAGTGCATTGAATAAACGTATGGCAAGGCATTGCTTTCACAAATGAAGGTCGGGAGATTAGTCCCTCTGTGATGAAGCTGGTGTCTGGTGGACTAGTTGTCTAGTGGTTCACTATAAGGTGCTATTATCGGACCAAACGGTCACTGCGGACCTGTACTAGCAGCAATTGGAACGTGTTTAACAGGCATTGCAACAGGAAGAGCCAACACTGATTAATCGCAAGGGTGTACTGTTCTTGGCCGATAACGCGAGCCCGCATGCCTCGCGGATGGCCAAGAATACCATACAGCAGCTTGGTTGGCAGTCTTATTCCCATCCTCATTACTCACCTGATCTTCCACCATAAGATTATCTCTCCTTTACTTCCTAGAAAATCATCTTCGTGAAAAATCCTTCACCATAGCAGCACACTTGTGCCAAGCAATCACGGATAAAAAGCCCACGATTTTTGTCGCAAGGGGATTGCACAAATGGAGACACATTGGCGGAAGGAGATGGATACTGATGGTGATAACTTTTTGTAGGTCATGATGTTCCTTTGTGTCACTAAAAAGACAAGAACTTTCCGGTTTACCTTATATATATATATATATATATATATATATATATATATATATATATATATATATATATATATATATATATATATATATATATATATATATATATATATATATATATATATATATATATATATATATATATATATATATATATATATATATATATATATATATTAGTAGCGAAAATTATTCCTCTCGATCAAGGGCTCCGTAGCTCAGTCGGTAAAGCAACGGACTCATGAACCAGAGGTTACTGGTTTAAAAGCAAGCGAGGCAAGTTGTCTACAATTTTATTTCTGTTTGCTTTATTAATTTAAGTTAATTATGCAAATTCATCTAGGTTTCAGTCCCTAATTTTCTGAGGGCCATCCAAGCCTGAAAGGTCTCAAAACTGTAGCGACTGATTGAGATAATAATAGTAAAATCTTAATTTAATCTTGAGCGCTTTCGTTTCCATTGTCTTTACTACGTTCACTTCATCTAAACGACAATAGATATATATTATTTTTATTCCTTTTTCACTTATTTCTGATAAAAGGTACATTATCACTTAGAAGGCACGTAGCATTAGAAACAATACTGCATTCGTGCAAAGAAGTATCTAATTTCATAGATGAAGAATAATGGTCTAGGTTACCACTTCCAGTAATGACTGTATTTACCCCTATATCTTTTGATGCGATATATCTGATTAGTTATTCATAAAGAAATTGGATCTTCAGATCTATTTAGTCTGTTTAATTGCAGCGATCACAAAGAATTTCCTGATAATCGACAACAGATATGTGGCACACCATGTTCGCTGGGTAAATGGTTTCCTTTTCTAAGGAAGAATCATTGCAGTGGAATTACCAATTTATTTGTGGACATGTTCCAAAAATTAGAGTATTTTAGGATATTCAAAGAGATGAATTGCGGGACACAAACTCTACAGAAACTGGATGAACCTCTGTTTTTATGTTGCTGTTTCTTATGACACTTGGACAATCCAAGATCGCTAGCTGAAAGCTATGTGAAATTAAATTAGAACTGTGCGTCTTTTCTTTTTAGCAGACCACTACGAAGGACAAATTACGACCTGGCCCTTAAAGTCCTCCGATAGATGGCACCACCAGAGAATCCACTTCCTCAATTCCGACTTTGATCTGGAGGGAGAGGAAATTTTCTTAAGACCATAATACTATGGTAATTGCTCAACGACCGACCACAGAATTTTCACAATTCCACAGATTTAACGAGCACGTATATAGCATGCACTCGTTGGGTCGTTGGTGACAATGCGGAATTGAACCACGCCCATCCGGACGGAAGGCCGATGCCTTAAGCACTAGGTTACCAGGGTACTCACAAGAAATTTTTTTCCTACAGAATAGAATAAGAATAAAATACCTTAACTCTCTATGATCAAAACCTGAAAGTTTTTCAATATTGTTGCTATAGTCAATAAAATTATATTCACTATTAAAACCTATTTCTTTGGAGATGTTTATTTTTTCTCGTATGCAAAAATTCTGTTTCTTATATGTTGTGAGCAAATTCAAGCTCTCCGTTTACTAGTGGTTGGTTTGCGTCTTCATAGTATAACGTTCTGAGCTCTATCTTAGACACTGTTGAGGAAAGAGAAAGGAATGTTGCGATTCAAAATTCAGCATGCACGTCTATTGGGAAGGATGCTTTGGAGTTTCCCGGGTTTTCTCCTTTGAGGCACGTAAATCAGACCCACAATTTATAAAAAATACTTCCAAGAAATAGCTTATGCGGTGAATATTAAAATACCTATGAATGGCCCTCAGACGTTTGTCGGTCCACTACGCAATATCAAAAAATATTGTAATTAAATAATAAATGATTTTACAGTTTTCTGCCCTCAAACGAGTGTTACTTTTTCTCATATGTCCAATAAACATTTTAATTATTTATTATAATTCCAAACTCCAAGTTCAAAAATATCAATATCTTTTAATTTTTTAAACAGTGATTTGGGTTTTGTTTTAAGTATATAATTTCAATTTCCAATTATTTTCTTCAAAAAAGAGCAAGATTAGTTTAAATATGGAAATTTATTCCAAAGAGAAATTAGAGTGTTTGAAGGGGATGTTTTTTTTAGGCATCCAATAATTGTCTCAATATATATATATATATATATATATATATATATATATATATATATATATATATATATATATATATATATATATATATATATATATATATATATATATATATATATATATATACATATATATATTATGAGTAAAATACAATAATACAATTCTTTACAGTCTTGCTAAGCGAACAGTGCTTCTATTTACGGTAATGCATTTTAATTGCTTAACTAGAAGAAATTGGATAGAAATAAGGAAAATAATCTACATACTCGATCTAATAAGTAGCAATAATTAGTATTGATCTTTTGTACATTAGAGAAGGCAAATTAAAGATTATATATTTGTGAGAAGTTTTAAAAATTACAAAAAATTACGTTAATCATTTAAATCAGAAGTTAAAAAAAGGTACCTAAAAGATATCCTTACTAAAATGAGAATCTAATTTGTTAAGCATGTGCTCAATAAGAAGAGGTTTATTGAAACTGCCATGATAATTATATATACCATGATAATATATAAACAGTTTTTGAGAATTCATATTGTTAGTCTACATTATGCATTATTTAGCAAGAAAACAATTTTTTTATATAAATTTTCAAACGATAATGCGCCTTAACAACTGTTTCTATTCAAACAAAAATGAATAAAATATTCTATCTGATTATACATTGCTTGTAGCTAAGTAGTACGTAAGAAAGGTATTTCAGTACGAAATATTAGACGCAAGATTTCCTACTGTATTCCTATTAGGTCTCTTACACCGTTTAGATCTCTTACAATTTCAACTCTCCCAAGCAAATTTAGATCGCCAACTGTGGTGTTCTGTATCATATTTTTCAAACTTACATTCCTCAGTAATTTACTGCTATAAATAGATCAAAACTTTTTAAATCTAAGCTATATTTAGCCAAATAAATATTATTTTTCATGATAACATTTCCATCAAACTGCTAAATCTCCAACTGTTTTAACAGTTGGAGATTTAGTAGTTTGTTATGCTCTTTGTTATCCATCTCTTTTATTACTCGTGACAAATATTTCCCTCTAAATGGTAAAAAAGCATCGGTACCAATAAATTTTCAGATCATTCATAAATTATTATTAACAATTTGTTCAGTAAGCAAGCACAGAAGAGTTAGCTAGCAGTGAACGCGATTATAATTTCAAATTGTAGATTACCTTTGCTGTTGTGTAGAGCTAAAAACATAATAATCAAACACTAATAATCATCGCACATCAACAATGGTTTGTGCTCCAACATCAGCACTGCTTATGAATGTTGCAGTGATTTCCACTTAGTTTAATGTGAATTCTTCGATGCGTTTCCGAGTTTCAATTAAGTGCGGAAGACTGCTCAGTTTCGAGCAAACTAGTAACTAGTTTCTTAACGCAGGCATGTTCCTCAAGAGTCAACAACTCTTTCGCTGGTCCAGGTGGATCGATAAGCTCGCGTGATGGCTACAAGGCCTACGCCCCTGTGAACAAGAGGGGAGGTCAGAGGGGGAGCGTCTATTTGAAACAGTAACCTTTGACGTTTCAGTGAACGTATTATTGCGTAGCTCACAAAAGCCATTCCGAACCGATGGCTCCTGTAACAGAGCTCGTATCGATAATTGGGAGTAATTGGATGCTCATTGGAGATCAAAAGTGCTCGGACTTATACTGCAGAGTGAAGCTAAATTACAGCTGAGTCAATTAGCTCATTTCAGTTCAATTTTTCTACTTGGGGAATGAACAACTGCTCACACTTTATGAAATGCTGACAATTATTGAAAGAATTGAATTAACTTGCGTGCATGGTTATCGAGGAGAATCGTTCGTTCTTTTGAATAGCAATTTTGAGTTCCCGAAGAAATTCCCGTTCTATGTTTACTTAGGTATATTTTTAACTATTAAATAATTATTTAAACAAATAAAATGCAGTTAATTTTATTATACTTACAGTGATCGTCACAAATTGTGAGAAACTGTCAGGATTTGTGATACTGCATTTATAATTGTCTAGTGAAAACTTTTTAAGAAATCACTTGTTTTGTTATAACTAATAAGAAGATTTCAGTAGTTGGAAGCGAACAATACTTTTACTTAAGCATGCAACAATAACCTTGAAGAAGTTCCATCATAAATAGAGATATGTGCAAATTTTAGCAAAAGTATTTGATATTATACGAAAGTAGTGCTCTAAAGTAATCATCACATTATACTCAGTATAATTTTCTTTTATGTGTGGTACTTCGATGTAAATATTTCTCGATTTTTCAGCATTTATCTTCCTGACATTTCAAAATTATGGGAACAACTTCGCGTCACTAGCCGCACAGATCTCTCTATATTGAGATACATGCAGAAGATGGAAATAGAACCAAAACAGAATCGAAAGC